>WBMY01004650.1:62811-201524 GCA_013397315.1 Donacobius atricapilla
AACAAAATAACTCTAAAATTTCCTTTTCTAATGCATCATCTTTCTTTATTGTTTCTAGTACATTGTTATCCTACACATGTCACTTAGATGATAAATTAACTATAATATATTAAAAATCCTTGTTTTTCCTCAATATTCTCTAGCTGGACAGCTGATAGTAGCCATGACTATAAATATGGCTCTGGTAGATATCTGATCTTAAACTTTATAGAATAATTCTGTATTGGGGAATTGTATCAATTTTTAAGAATCTGTGTAATGTGGTTCTGACAGTGAAAGAATAACTATTCTTGCTGTCTTTGATCCATTTTGAAATGATTCTACGATATGTGGTGATCAGAGAGTTTTAAATACATCAGTGTGTTTTGCATAAGGAATTTGCTTTTTATTTTGAAGAGAGCCTGTTTATTTGTTGGTTTCTTTTTTTTTTAAACGGGATGGTGGGAATTGAGGGATGTGTGTCTTTCTCAAAGGCAAATTTGGGAATGAGGGATAGGAGAAGAAATAGGAGCTGGTACCTGGGACTTCTTTCCTACTATTGTCATTCTTTTTCCATTACTGATTTGGGGCACATCAATATCACCAGAGCAGATACATAGCGTGTGGTTGTTGAACTTCCACGTGGTGAAAACATCAGAAATATGAGTCAGAAGAACATGTGGAATCAACCACCATCAAATCTTTAAGAAACATGGTTTAACAGCAAGACTCTGAATGTGCTGCAGCCAGTTCTTTCGGGTATTTTATAAAATCTCCTTGTAGTACGTCTTTGTAAAGCTGCTTTCAGGTCTCAGAGGGACGTACACGCTGATATCTGCACATAAAATAATGCATACAATCCAGTGCCATAGTAAGTAATTAGTCAGAGTAAAACTTGACTGTTCTAAAGTTGCCAACACTGCAACACAGATGGCATTTCATGTACTTCTTGTTAACGGAGCAGATCAAGCAGACAGCAGAGCAAGCTACTCTCACTGCAGATGTAATTAATGAGTAGAGAGGGCTACAGGTTGAATACAGAAAGTTGATTGAGTCTTGCTGTTTTAATAATGATTAGACTTGCAACTTCTCATTGTGCAATAAAATCTGGACTGTTAATAGCCGCATGTCAGATGAGAGAGGGGATGACAGAGTTTTCTGTGAATTGCTGAGTAACTGTGCTGGTCCCTTTAGTAGTTAAAAGCCAACCAAACACAAAAATCCTTCTCATCTTGTGGAACTTCTCTTAATTCTGATAGGGTTGTTTATTTTTGTTTGTTTCTTTGTTTTTTAATTCATCTTTGCTCATTGTTTATTTTGGAAACAGAATAATTTGGCGATTTCTTTGTCTTTTACTGGGTTCAGATTCTTTGTATTTTCTGAAAATAAAACAGAACTTCAAGTAGCAAGTACATTATCTCTGGAACCTCTTGGTGTTTGCACTGCTTGTTTGTTAACTTGAAGTAGTGTATTATACAGCCAAGTCCACTTGATCTTGGGCTGCAAAGCCTTGGTATTGAATGAAATTTTATTTTCACGGCAGATTAATTAAAATCAAGGGAAAATACTAATCAGTAATGATTATCCAGCTGTTGAAAGGAGGTTGTAACAGAATGAAGGCTCTGTTCTTGTGAGACACTCAGCCCTGTCCCCATCAGTGTTAATGAAAACACACTTCCTGGCTAACATGACTCATGGTTAAAACCATTGTTCATGTATTTATTGTACAGCTACCGTTATACAGCATTCCTGCTTTTCAGGCTTATCGCAGTTTAGAAAAGCCACCAAAACCAATACACCAATATATCTCAATAACAATACAATGCCACAACTTTAAGGAGGGACAAATGGAGTTTGAAGTAGATTAAAACTGAATTACCGTAGGAGAGTATATTTCAGTTTGCAGCACAGGGCCTGTCCAGGCTCTGTCTCCTTACTGATGCCTGGTGCAGGTAAAGCCATTTTGTGTAGTGCCTGGGTGCAAGTAGTGTGGCCGAGTAGGAGGGAAGGGTTAATACAGCTGCACTCTGCCAGGCCTCTTGCCTCAAATGGCAGCTCAAAGCATCTCTTGCACTGTTCCGACTTGTCAGGAAGAGGAATGTGGATGTTGAGACTGCCTCTTTTATGACAGGTTCTTCTGGAATCTTTATGCAGTTAGTCTCATAGTCCTGCTCAAAAGGCTGTCTAAAATGTTCAGAATTCTGGAAATTCTGACAGCTGTCCTGAGGTTAGAGAGCCTACAGCTCATTTTGTTAAGATAGGTATTAATTGCTTGTGCAGTCGATGTCCTTGTAAGTGGTCTTAACATATTCCAGGAAAGTGCTTTTAAAATTGTCTGTTCTTAGCCCTGAATGACACAAGGAAGTTTGGGCAATTTAAAATTGTGCTGCACAGACCAATTGCTTATTTACTTCAACAAGTAATCAAATAAATGTGTAAATCATACATGATTAAGTGCCCTTGGCAGATCTGTGATTTTTTCTGTGTGTGTGTGTGTATGAATTGTGGTTTGGTTTTTCTCTAGACAAAACATTAGCAGAAATTTGGACTTGTTGCTGAGTCTTAAACAAAAGCTTGGTACTGAAATGAAAATCTGCCAATCCCTTTTTTTAAAAGAGAATAAAAGCTGGAATTCTTCATGATGAGAAATGCAGTATCAACATAATCAATCTAGCAGCATTGTGTTGTTGCTGAAAACAAGCTTAAATCCCAAGCTATACAGGTACTGTTTGTGAGTGAAACATCTTTCATACAGTTCTAAGATGAAATTACCTCTGAATGAATAGAATCTTCATTTATCTTCAAAACCTCTGTGCTACCAGTGAATCCACTCTTTCTACATTCTACAACAAGAATTACATTACACCATTAGAGCAGTGCCATGATGCAGTATAAAATAGATTGTTTTGGAGAATAAACGTGGCTTTGCTATAAATTACATTCACAGGTACAGAAGAATTTGTTATTTTGTTTAAAATGGTCACAAATATAATTAAGATCTTAATTTATGTTAAACTACACATGTGGCCATTACCATAACTGGATTAGGAATTTAATCTGTCACTCAAGCAATGATACTGAACAGTTTTCATTTATAACCTTAGACACACTATTTCAGTTACAGGGACTGCAGCTGTTTGATATGAAAACTGAATTATTCTGTAGATTTGTTCATGGGTTTTAATTTTAAAATGTGTTCCTGCAATAAAGTAGAGAATAACTCTTTAGTTGTCATCACATAGTGTCCATTGTATGCTTATAAAATAACATAAAAATGAAAACAGAAAATGCATTTCACTCTTTCTTCCTAACAGCATGTTGTGTGAGTGCCCTTAGAACTGCTGCTGAATAAGAGATGACTTGGAATGGCTCATTCTTTATTAAAAACTAATCATGAATATATCTTCTTCAAATGAAGCCTGGACTGTGCCATCTGAAAATAGTGTTCCTCATGTGGTGATGTAAATTGTGAACTATTTGAGTCTTGGCATAAATAATTTCATTTTTGCCTCTGATCTCAGAAACTGCAATCTGGATATGATTTACTTCAAGTTGTAACTCATTTTAATGAGTGTATGTGTTTGCTCATATATGTTTTTCTGGGAGGAAACTGTAGGGGAAGAGGAGAGCATTGTGATGGAGCTCTGACGAGATGATTTGCGGCCCGATGCATGTTGTGTGTCCAACTGACGGTGTCCTTAGCTGGGAAGGGCAAAGCGGAAGGGAGAGCAAGAGTAAAAATCACACCTAAACCATTTAACTCTAGGAATAAATAAAAATTTCCTCTGTGCCTTCTCCTATGTCTTCCCGTTGTATTTCATGCACAGTCACCTTCCATACCTGTCATCAGAGGAAGACACAATGGCACCCCTTTTTTGTATTGTTCCGGGGGTGGCAGCCGAAGAGATGAGAATGTCACTGGTGTGAGAAGAGGAGGGTGGGGAGGGAGGAGGAAGGGAAGGGTGAGTTGTCCTGTGTCTGGCTGTGGTTCTGGGCTCTGGGCTGTGGTTCTGGGCTCTGGGCTTTTGAACTATGCCAAATCAGCACAAAGGTGATTGCTCTGATTGTTTTTTTAGATAATTGAAATCCAACATCCTACTTACATTTTGAATTTTAAATTGGGTGGGTTATAAGAACAAGCAAGCTTTACATGGATTGTGTCCTTTAAGCAAAGCTGTTGTAAATATACTCTGTAATTTTGGCAGGAGGTGTCACCTGCCATGATTGAAATGAATGATAGACATAAGATATTTGATTAATTTTATAACAAGTGTCACCTCAAAGCTTCCTATCAGCCCTGTTCACATAGTTACCAATACCTCATTCTCTCACAGCAAAAATATGAGCTTGCTTGTTCCACCTGATTTTGAAAACGGAGTGGCTCACGCTATTTTCTGTGAGTATAAGGCAGTGCAATACAAACCATAGTCCTGTGTGGATCAGTGTGCAGTGGGGCAGGAAAGGCACTGAGAGGCTTCTCCATATTTTTCTTCAATTCATTGTCCACAACTCTCTTCCCTACTCTCTAACAGTAAATATTGGGAGGGTAGAGAAGGACAGATGTTATTCCTGTGGTTGCATCTGTTTGCCTCCCTCTTATCCCTTTCTCCTCATGGATGTGCAGAAACCTTCCATCTCGATCTACATTTAAAGTCTCATTAAAAGCAAAGTGCACAGGCGCTGTAGTGGCACTGTAGACTCAATGGTTTCAGTCTGGAAAAAGAGCGGTATCACTGCTAAAAATGTATTTTTCACATTTTTTCCTTCCCTTTCTGGGTGTTAGGTAATGCTACAGCGAGAGAGGCTGGAAGAGTGTGAGATAGGAGACTGTTAGACTGCAGGAAAGAGGCAGAGAGCATGGGTAGGAGAGGAGCTGACCCTATTAAGCCAAATCTTTATTTTTTAATGGCTTAATGTGTTTCTTACATTAACTTCATCCAAAGAAAGGACACACTTTGTTCTTCCAGTACTGGAGGAGATCCAGGTTGAGGCCTCTAGTGTCACCCTCTTTGTTCTTTGGTAGTACGCTTTTTTCCCAGAGACGAAGGGAGCTGGAAATTTAAAGCTATTACTTGGAACTACAGGCATTTTTGTGAGGTAGGACAGGCTGTGCTCAGTTAAATGTCTTGTTTCTAGTTTTGCTGTTACTGTCTTGCTTGCCATTTTTTGGTGAATTTCCACAAGGGTGTCATTAACTAGCTTGTGTGTTACTTGGAATTCAGTTGGCCCCTTTCAGTCCTTTTTTACATTGATCAGCCAAATTTATGATGTTAACAATAATCTCTGATGTACTAGAATAAGCCTGGGCCATTGATCTTTCAGATTGCTCAGCTTTTGATGCCGTGTCTTGGAGGGGGTGTTGATATCTTCATAAATCTCAGCAAAACTGCACCAGGGTGGTTTCAGCCTTCAATCTCTATCCCAAAAGCACTCAGAGGAGCTGAGTACACTCCCATCTGCTCACAGAAAAGATTTCTCTCACAAGAAAAGCAAGGGTAACTTGCCTGCTCAAATGGTGTATGTGAGGTACCCAAAGGGAAACAAGATGTTCTGAGCTGAAGTAATCAGTGTTCCATGGCATCTTTTATCAGGGTTGGAAGCCATGGTGGTCTCATACCATCTGCACACCAAATGTGCTGGTTCTTGACATTCTGTGTGAGTGGTCGAAAAAGGAACAAATCCTGCCTTGATCACTGGGCTAAGGCATGTAATGAGATAAAGACTCAGAGAAATTGCTGCTTTGTCCTATATTCTCTCTCTAGGATTTCTTTGATCTGTTCCAGTTTCAGCTATTTTGGTAATAGTTCATGCCACTTACTGTCTAACATCCGTTACTGTCTAATATCTGGCATACCTTGTTGAATGCATCAGAAAAAAAAGTCAAGATTTTCTGGCAGTGGATATTTATAGGAATGCATTGGTCATGATCCTTGTCCATGTTTTTTTTCTAAAAGAAACTCTAATTTCCATAAATATGGAATGCATTCACTGTGCTTGAAAAGTCAAAACCACCTGTCTTGTTAATGCTAATAATTTCCAAAGCCTGTCAGTTGCATCAATGAAAGAATGTAAGTATGCATAGTAATGCAAATTGCAAGGCTTATTTCTTAGGCTGAGCACTCCTAATCTGGGATAATACTGTCTTCTTTTACTGATCGACATGATTTTTTTAGTTGACTTGAAGGGTGTCCGGTGGACCATTAGTTTAACATGAAGCAAGAAGTAGATACTGGCCTACTTCTCTAGTTAATGATTAGTTAAGCAGTGTAGATTCAATGAGGATTAAATATGTTTTATACTATGGACCTTTCCTTCATTTTGCTGCAGAACATTATGTAAGGAGCACTTAAAATTGAGCAGGTCATGCTTTGGATACAAGTTACATCTCATAATAGACGGACATACTGGTCTTTTTATTCCCTGGGCTTCTATCTTTTTAAAGATGTAAAAGCAGGGTTTTTTTTTAAAAATCATTTTCTTAGGCTGATTGTATTTTATATTTAGGTTATGCTATTAATATTACATATTACATTACATATTTAGTTTTATTTCGTCACTGATCTTAAAGCCAATCCTAAATATAGACAAAGACTGAAGTGGAACAGGTCATGACATGGGGATGCTGAAGGGGGTTGCTGGAAGAAGCCTTGTAAAGCTGCTGAAGGGCGAGCTCTCGTAGTCAGTGGTCACTGTTTCAGAACCTCGCAGGAAGACTGATGTGTAAATTCAGTACTGGATGTTTATCCAGTTTTAAGCCTGAATCATTCTTCTCAATGTCAGTCCTGGTCTCCCATTTAATGAAGCATTCATCAGAACTGAAGATGACTATTCCAAGGAAATTTTCTCAGGTTTTTGATTTGGTGTTTACTTTAGGGTCTTCTTAATTTTTTTTTCATTTTGATTTTTTTAACAGAGGGTAGACTAAATGATTTCTAACTTTACTAGAATCTGCGGTCTATCATGAAGAGTAGCAAACATTTTTATATAGTTAATATTTATTTCCACAGTAGAGCTCAAATCTAGGTCATCCTTCTCTCTCCCCTTTTCTTTACAAAGTACAAAAAGGCACATGAACCCAGTTCATTTGCATTTTTGAAATTACAAAATGTCAACGTATTCTCAATCCCCTTTTTACTAGGCCAGAGACTGAGGTGGAATTTCCTCTCCAGTGTAATAAGAGTTGATATTTCCTGGTTGGTGGATGTTTATTGAAGAGAAAGAGAGAAAGGTCAGATGTGATGAAAACTAGTGTAAACTCTAAACTGAAAAGATTTTCAGAGTTACAAACTATGTTTTGTAGAAACCTTGTGCTACGTAGGAGCCTATGTATGATACAGTATACAGTGGGCAATAATCTGAAGCAGCTCGTGTGATGTAAGTGTTCTGCAAGCATGTCTCATTTTTGATATGCTGATATGAAAAAATAAAAATAGTTCTCTGATTCACCTCCTGTTGCTTAAATGTTTCTCTGCACTTGTGGACTTTTCACTTACTCATGTGTTGCCCTAACTACAGTGCAATTCAGACTTTCTTTTTCTTCTAAATTTGCAGCCTGAATAGTACATGGCAGTTGCAAAATTCATCTCTGCAAAATTGCAGTTAATTTAGTGCCTTACTGTGAAAGAAATTAATTCAGCAAGCCTAGACCAGTGATGAAATTCTTTGGAGCTGTTGTTTGGTGCCATCTGTTCCACTGCAGCGCAGTACTGTTGAGAATACGGTGTTAGCTACTGGTAGAGCTTTCAGAAGAATGAAGGCTGTGTACCAGTTGAGTTGCTGTATATTTTTGGTGTCCAGCAGTGGTGTAGGAGTATGTATATGATCTAAACCAAAGTCTGTGTTTTTGTCTCGTAGCTGTTCCTGAAGAAGTTGCATATGAAGCTCCAGTTTGGGTAGAGGATATGATACATGTAACAGCAGCTGGAGCAACATTGCCAGGTGCTGCAGAGCCAGTGGGCAAAGGGAGAGATCTAGGACTGAGACAGATTAATGCCTTAAATTACTTAAATTACTGAAGAGTTAGTCCTTCGGGTATGCTTACTGTTTGCATGGAGTTTGTGGTGCCAAGGTAGCAAGATACTCCATTTTTGATGTATTCTGATGGGAGCACAGGCTTGGTAAGTGATGTGCTGTCAAACGTAGCCAGTGCCTTGTATTTTCTTTGTGATGGCTGCATCCTTAAGCAGTAATAGAGGTTCTGTTTCAGATGAAACACTCTGGAGGCCAATTCCTTGTTTAACAGTGCAGGACCTGAACTGATGTTGACCATGACTACTGCCTTATGTATCTGTCTATGTCTCTGTCTGTATGTGTATGTATAGTAATTGGCTCCCTAGCAGAGCTTTAAGTTAGTTAGGCTTAGTCAAAAGCTGTAGAACTCCTATGTTTCTGATGCATTTTGTAGAGCCATCACAATTCTGAGGTGGGCTCTTGTCACCTGTATTGAATGTCTTGTGTAGCAGTTTGTGACCATAATTTCTTTCTTTAAATTGAGAGTTGGATTTGAGTCAGTTCATCTAAATGTGCAAGATTCAAATATCACAATGGATTGTGCAGTTCTTCAGTTTGATGGGAAAAAGACCAAAGTTTTTGCCTTTTTTCGCATGGATTGGTTTAGAGTTTGAAAATAAAAGCCTTGAAGAGCACAGGTGAGAGGAGAGGAGCTGTTGGAGTTATTTTTGTTTCCTTGACACTACAGAAATCACAAATTTAAGAACAGGGCTGATGACATGATTAGTTCATGACTTAAGGTTTCATCTGGTGCAGAGATGAACAAATGTTAAGGTTTAGGTTGCTTTCATGTGTGTGATTAGAGTCTAAGCAGCTAAAGCTGTGAGAGTGTGGTTTACTGCCAGATCCTGCAGTCTGAAGAGCAGAGAGGAGGCTTGTGTAGAAAGTGGTGTGTTACAGCAGCATTTTTCTTTGTGGTGGGAGCCTTATTGCTCTAGGCCTTTTTTTTACCTTAAGTCATGTTGTATAAATAGGCAATAGAATAATTTTGGAATCTGGAATTGTGACCTAATTGCAGAGACAAAATGAATGATAGGACTAAGCTGAGTTATGAGAGTCTCTAGAGATTCAGAGATTCCTTATTTGCCATGTTCTGTCCAACTGCAAATATTTTTCTTGATATCTTGGTATTTCAGCAGAAACAGCCTATGGATTTTGTGGTAGTGACAGGTGCTGACAGAAATTGTTATCCTTCTGGGAAAGCTTTGAATCTACGAACACAGATAGAAGGAAACAGTAAATTGATCACTTATGCTCTCCATGAATCCCATAAATTAAAAATAATATTTTGTCCCAAACCAGACTTGTGCTTTGACAGTATCATTGAGCAAAATTTCTGGCAGCTATTGTAATTATAATGTGGGAATGTGTGTAATTATAATGGCCATATGTGTTTGCCATTGTTACACAACATTACCTTGACTAGCCAGCTTTAGCCAGGAGAAATGAGTACTGTGGTTTTCAAAAGGGGCAAAATGTCTCTCGGTTTTGTAAAGCCACAGCACTAATTGTGTTTGTCAGATACTGCTTCTTTGGCCATCTTGAAAAAGCAGTAAGAATAGATACTATAATAGGTACTGTAGATAATAGTAAACCGCATTAGAAGAATTCCAGTCAGTGTTTGAATGATAAACAGTTGCCTAATGAAGTTAAAATGTCATTGTTTTTCTTTTACTTACCCTTCTTCTTTCTTCTTAAAAACAGTATGCAAGGAACTATACTTCATAAGCGTGTGCTAGGAACCAGCTAACACAGTCACATTTGTTTGCTACTGGTGTATTAATGCTTTTCAAATGCAACTCTTTGTTTCCAGGCCTTTTTGCAAATGTGCAATCTGCCAATCCGGGTGATTTGCAGGGCAAACGCAGAGTACATGTCCCCATCTGGTAAGTGTGGCCTTCATTTAGATTACTGTGTTACACCTCCATTTTGATACCATGGCAACTATGCCTTGTGTAGCTGATAACAGTCGGGCAGTGCTACTGTGTGTGGGTTGCCTTTTCCCCTCCTCTCCAGTGCAGTTTCTCCTCTGCAGACAATCAAAACAGTGAAACGCAAAATAACATTGGCACAATGTGTAACAGTACCTGTGTAAAGTGTTCACACAGTTCAGTGCCTGGTGGAAACCTCTCAAACGTCCTCAAGCAGAAAGACATATGTGTCCGAAAGTGGCTTTATTCTGCATCCAGAGAATGTTCCAGGAAATGCTATTGTATTTTCCTATTGCTGGAGCAAAACAATACTGGAGAAAGGTTTTCTTTTGTTACTCTGTGTGGGAGTTGATGGTCAGTATACAGGAGACCCAAGGGTGCATTGTCACTGTTAAAGGTGACAGGTGATTTTAAATCTGCTTCAGATCCATGAGACTGTCTGGAAAAAAATCAAACCCACCACCAAAAGGTTAAGTATTAGAAAGGTACACAGCCTGTTTTTGTTGGAGGTGACTGCCTAAAAATGCCCAGATGCCAGCTTCAAAATATTGCCTAAAAATTGGAAAGAATTACAGAATGCATGGTGCTGAAGTCTGGCGATCCTTGCACTCTGTCCCAGATTTTTATTGTTTGAGGAGCTCCATATTTACTGATTACCTGGCTCTGACTGATGACTGCCATATGGAAGTGCCTGTCAGTATATGCCTGCCAGCTATATGGGTTCTACTGCTGGTACTGATATTTTTGGTCAAAGCAGTGAAATGAGGCTATTTAAAAAATACCCCAAACCAACAGTTGCTTGGCAGGAGTGAAAACCCCGCAAAATATGCAGGTATATTAATTATTTGTTAGTAAATAGAGCTTTAAAATGCTGAATCCAGGCACACAGGAACGTCTTGCATGTGCAGGACTAGGACTGGGGACAGTTACCTGCTATGGCTTCTCTGCCACTCGCACCTCATACCCACACTTGCTGGCATCTGATGTTGTAATTCAGGTCTGAACACTTCCTTCTTCTAAAAACAAGGAGCACAAGAGGGAAAATGATATTGCTTCAATTTTAAATGTAGGCAGAATTACATGTATTCTTTTTGCCCTTACTCCTGGAGTCCTTTACTGGGTTTACCCACTTTTACTCACTTACCTCATTTCCTTTCTTTATATTAGTTTAATGATAATTCAGAGAAGGTTTGCATCTGTTCCTTTCTCTTTCCCCACCACCCTCTGTCTCATTACTACAATACATTTCTCCTGTTACAGGCAAAGTACCCTTTATTCATGTGGGAAATCAAGTAGTATCTGAACTTGGGCCCATAGTCCAGTTTGTAAAAGCCAAGGTAATAGTACATTGTTTTCATTAATTAGCGAATGTTAATTATGCTTAGCATTGCACTGATTTAGTGTGCTTTTCTGGAATGTTACTGAATTTGTTAAAACAATATAGGAATCTAGTGTTGTTTTAAAAGAAAGATATTGTGGAACAGGAGTTTTTGAGGTGAAAATGTTTTTCTTTGTCATTTCCTCAAATCTACAAGTAAATTCTATGCAGAATAGCTACATGCCAGTGCCAGTTTCTGAGACTGTTTCTCTACATGCTTTGTCTCTGGGTCCAGAGGTCTTAAACCCACAACTGACTGTTTAAAATCCTGAGATGTCAGACACTGTTCAAATTTGTCTGTATTCTCCCACCCCCAGCCCTCCTCTCTATTTTAAAAAAGGCCATGTTTTCACTGAGAAGTTGAATCTGTATCACAGATGTAAATTTGTATTTACTTCTTGCCATAGGGATGCACTAACCAGGAGGTTGTGTGCTCAAAGTGTGTTCATCTATAACTGATAATAGTCTAAATTTCTTATAGATTAGCTTAGATGTCTTATAGATTAGTTACATGATGATGATTTGGTTTTAATCGAAAAGGATACTGTATGTAAAAATTTCATATGTAATTTGTTATTGAACTATGTGAGAGATTAGGATCTGAGCCAAAGCTCATTGATGTTAAAGGTCCGTGGGTCATATGTTGCCAAATATTCCAATACTCGTTCTTACATGCGTGTCTTTTTTCCCTGTTAGGGCCATTCTCTCAGTGATGGATTGGATGAAGTCCAAAAAGCTGAGATGAAAGCCTACATGGAACTGGTCAATAATATGCTCTTGACAGCAGAGGTACAGCAAACCCTAGTTACTCCACACGCTTACATAAGTGACTGTGGGCAAGAAAGCTTTTGGATTTTTCCCTGTAGTGGAAATAATGCTGTTCTTAGCTGGTCATCAGCCTTTGAGGTGAAAGGAGACAGGAATAAATTCTCTTACACTGTGGATTGCTTGCTGACCTGTTCTGTAGCTACGTGTGATTCCCCTCACCTATGTCAAGTATGTCACACAGCTGTAGAAGTAACTGACCAGCAAGTGCCAGCGGTTCCTGGGGTCCTCCTGCACGCCCTGGCTGGCCAGGCACCCCACTGTCACTGTCACTGTCCCCATGCACACACTGTGCGTGCTGGGAGCCTGGGATCCTCCGTGCTGTGTGTCTGTGGCCAGTTCAGGTGACTCAGTCCCGGCGTGGGAGGGGTGTTGGAAGTGCTGGGAGGATGCAGGTGACTGAGGAGCTGAGGGCTGGTCACCTTGAGTTGGGTGTGGTGTGGGCAACAGGAGCAGGCTTCTGGTCTCAGCTTACTTTTGGTGCTGGGGAAGTAACTGGGCTTTTGCCTTCCAGTTTTAATTTCTTTTGTACATCAAAGGTCTAAGAGAAGAAATGAAATGGAAATTTTAAACTAATTTAGAAAAGAAAATTCTACCAGTGAGAAATAATTATATTCTCCATTATTAGGAAGTTTTAATAAGTGTTCTTTCTTTTCCTAGCTCTATCTCCAGTGGTGTGATGATGTTACAGTAGAGGAGGTGAGTGGTTCTGCAGCATTTATCCTAATTAAAATTTAATGAGAAAACACTTCTGCTCACAACTGCAAGTCCCTACTCATAAATGAAACATGGGGGTTTATACCATTAATGATGAAGTCTTCACTTTAATTTCACTTGAATACATATTTTAGGGAAGCCGTGTTACTGGAGGGAGCTGACTGCAGAATAGATACAGGTTTTGTTTATGTTTCTGAAATAATAGCTTCAAATAGTTATGCTGGAAATGGTGGATTCTGTGCAAATAGTTACAGCATACACACAACTGCTTTTCTCCAGCTCCTTTTCTGAGAGTAAGGTTTAAATGTCAGCTGTTTTGTTTAAGGGGTATCTATTTTCTTGTATTATAACACAGTACCATTCTGTTTTTCAACAAAGATTACTCATCCAAGGTATGGCTCTCCTTATCCGTGGCCTCTTAACCGCATTTTGTCCTATCAGAAGCAGTGGGAGGTTAGGCGAAAGATGAAAGCCATCGGCTGGGCTGGAAAGACACTTGAACAGGTAAGTGTGAAAAGTGAAACTTATTTTTTACCCTGTTTTCCTTCTGATTTTTTTTAAATCAGCATTGGAGAGTAGCATGTTTCTGAAACAGGCCTATTGAAGTGTGTATTCTGTACTTCAGGCATTATCAGGAGTCAGGTATTTGCCTTAGCAGCAATAAATCTTAAATTCTGTGCAACCTAATGGGGTGGGGGGAAGGACGTTTTGCCACGAGTGTACAACTCTGTCCGTGTTAGTTTAGGCCATAGTCCTAAAACAGGTTCTAAGTTCTGTGCCCTGCTTCCTATGATGCTGGTAAGCACTCTTTGTGGGATTGTGGTAAGTTGTGAGGTTTAAGTCAGTACCTCTCATTAAGCTTAGTTGTAAATGTTATGGGAAGCACTTAATCAGAATTGCCTTACATCAAATGTTAGATTAAGTAACACTTTCCTACCTGCCTGCTGTGTAGGTTTGATTGACTTTAACAGCTTTTGATATTCCAGCATGTTACGTTCCTTGTTCCCACAGTCAGTGCAAATATAATAAGGTTATTTCTTGCAATGGTGTTACTTCGTGACAATATGGATCTTTCTTTCTTGTGTGTTTTCATAGGTGCTTGAAGATGTAGATCAGTGCTGTCATGCTCTCTCCCAGAGATTAGGAACACAACCGTATTTCTTCAATAAGCAGTAAGTTACTCTTCATTGAAATATTGCATCCAGCAATATGAGATATAGGTAAATACATACATACAAATGTATTTATATAAAACTCTTATTTTAATGCTGTGTGATTAGTTGCAAAAATACAAATATTAAGAATCTACCCATGACATTTCAGGAATAAGTATTTAAAGGTCTTAAAGGGAAAGCTTCTGTAAATTTGTTGTATTTATGATTTCATTTTATTCCTGCTTGTCTTCTTTACAGGTTCTGCCACAACTCACATAGGCTACAAACGTACATTTTTATATAGTTAGTGTCTTATTAAAAATTATACATTTAAAGCTTGACTTGTATTTCTTGGGTAACATTCTCTGCTAGAGGAGTGAATATATGTTGTGCCAATCTGATCAGGACAGCTTATCTTAACACCAGGAGCAGTTCTGAATGAACTGAATTAGCATGAGGGTGCCTGTGAGTTCTGAGAGCTGGGGGAGAATCTAGCTGGTCCACAAAGAACTAAATGCAAAGTGAAAACAAAGATTCACATTGCCCGGAGAGAAAAAAGAAATGACCTGACCTCCATGGAATGTCCTCTGCTCTCACTGGTTTCTTTCAATTGCAATATGCTATTTTAATTTTTTTTTCTCTCCAATAATTCACTTATTTTTGAAATATTACAGGCTTAAATAACATCACATTAGCTCTCTCTTGTCTCCTGTGCACAGATCAGTCTAGAAATGCTCAGATTTCGATTTCAGTTTACTACATTGGAACAGGGAGATGTCTTTGAATGGCAGCATTTGGTTACTTTTCTTTTACTTGTCTTTTGTCTGCATTAATCTGTTCCACGTCAAGACTAGTTTGGCAGTGTTAATTCAGAGGATACAGAAATACACCTTGTAGGAGACAATTTTAACTTGCATCTTCTCCTATGATTATTAAAGATAGTATCTCTTAAATTTTCTTTCTGTATTTCTAAAGAATTGTAACTTGGGGAATTTGTATTGGTTGGTTGTTAAACAGGCTTTTTTGGTACAATTTCAACCTTTAAATTTTTTAGCTGTCTGAAATATTACTAAGAAAGTATGTGTTTTTAGTCAGTAGTTTTCAGTCTGTGGCTTCTTTGAGTGTTTGCAAGGTAAATAAAAAAATACCTGTTTTTGACAGATAAAAGTTTGTTATGCAGGGGTCCATACCTCCACTGGAGAGTGCTTCGTGGTCCACAAATAAAAAGATGAACATTTTATCAGTTAGGCAAGCTTTATGCTGCATAAATTGAACGTTAGTAAAGGGGAACTCTGAAGTTATTAATATAGTAGAAAGAAAATATTTTTACATGGACTATGTAAAGGTCCAAGGTGAAAATTCAGAAGGGTCATACCAAAACATTCCAAAAATATGTTTTCTTCTGTGTAATCCCCTTTCAGAAAAGAGATGTTTCCAGCTGCTGCCACCATGGAACTCCCTTTTTTGTTAGTTGAATAGTTCTGAACTGTTGTAGAGCACAAAAAAAGGAATGGGAGTTGTAAGCTTCCACTCATCTCCTTTTTTTTCCACTTGTAAGATAATAGTTGGATTTTTTTAAATACACATCTGCAGAAGAAAAAGAAGAGCCACAAAATACCTGACATACATTTGCCCTTGTTAATGAATTAGAAGGTTTGAAACCAGATCGGTAAGTCTGTCTGATCTAAGATGTTATTTCCACATTTCCAAGCTCCCTAAAGCAAGAAAAATGCCATCCTGAGAACAAGAAGGGTTCTTAATATACCCTGTACACGGATTTCATACATTTGGTTTAGCCTTACTTGATTTCATCCCAATTCTTAGACTGCATGTCTCTCTAAAGGTTACTCAGAGCAGCATGGTTTTTCTTGATCAGGACTTGTCTTCCAAAATACCGGTTCTTTCTTTCTGATGTCTTTTTTTTACAGACCAACTGAATTAGATGCTCTGGTGTTTGGACATCTGTTCACAATCCTTACTACTCAACTAATCACTGATGAACTCTCTGAAAAAGTGAAGAACTACAGTAATCTCACAGCGTTTTGTCGGCGAATAGAGCAGCAGTACTTTGAGGGTCATGAGAAAGACAGCTCTACAATTGGAGCCCGGTGTTCCAAGAGGTCCTTGCTGAGATAAGCGTGGTGCTTGGGGTGGATCACGTTGCAGTTTTGGGTTTATCATTTTTTTGTTCTATAAATTGATTTTGAGAGTGGAAATGTGTGTTAGCTTTTTGAAGCTGCCAAATCATTCTGGAGTGAGAAGAAATGTTAAATACAGTTTCTGTGTTGTAGAATATACTGTGCACATTTAAGCTGAAATGTCTGTATGAGCGTTTCCATTTTAATAGCCTGTATGCCACTTACTGTAAAGTGACCTTGGAAAAATATTGTATCTGTTTCAAAAAAATAAAACACTGAAAGTTGATCTCTGATCTTTCTAAATGCCTGTTTTACTGAATTTAATGTCTGTGTAGTTCATGAGTGGGATCCTTTTGACAGGACACTTGGAAGAAATTTGTAAACTAGTTAGAATTATTAGGCTGGGAATGAAAGTATGCATTAGAGATCTTAAAGTTTGTCTGCCTCAGCTAAAACTTACTTAGAGGTTGAGTGAAAAAAATGCCTTGGAGCTCTCTAGCACACAACTCATGTGATCTTAATCAGCCAGTTCCCATTTTTGTGTCAAAGTAGCTTCTGGCTGTCAGTCCTTCATCTTGTATGTGTCTTTCCTCTGCTTTTGTCTCTCATTCATCTTTGATTTTTTTGATTACAATTTTTTTTCTTGCTGTAGTTTCCTAGTTTTAATCCCCAGCTTGTCCTCCTGTTTATTTAAGAAACTAATTTGCTAGATAAGTGTCTGCCTCATTGTTTCCCCTTCCAGTCTGTTAACATTGCTTCTGAACTTTCATCTACCAGATGTGGTTCTCATAGAAAAAGGACTCTCTGTGGGCCTGTGGCTGGCATGTCTTGGTCCTTCTGCATCTGCATTATTCTTGGTACATGTAGCGACAATGATACAGAAGTAAACAAAGAAATATCACTGTGGTGCTCCAAAAACTCTGGCAACATTGAACTTTTCAAGGGAGAGTCTTGTGTGTAGGCAAGGACTGATCTGACTTGTATTATTTCAAGTGCATTAAATGGTTCTGCTCTGTTCTGCTGTGTCAGTTGTACTTGATGCTTTTCCAAAAGCACCACCAGGAACATGCAGAAACAAACCTTGTGCACTCAGGAAGTCATGGGCACAACTGGGAGCCAGCTCAGGCTGTTTGGCTTGTTGGAACCATTGTGTTTTTACTTTGAAATATGTTCTTTTGTCTATATGCTTCAGTGTCAGAACACTTGAACTGGTTATACAATGGTCATGAGGTTTTGGCTGCCATTTCCTTCTCTCTTGAAACTGAGCAGAAAGCAGCTGCGTGCCTTGGACTGGCTGCATCTCCCATGACAGGTTCCTGAACCACTCCTGCTTACTCACTGCTCTTGTGGGGGACTACTCTTGCCAGCTGGACTGGAAAACAGAGCTGAATTCTTACTGCCTCTTTTTTGATATAACTGTCCTAAGTCTTACTGCAGTCAAATCCACTTAGTGCGTAGAGGTGTCTTGGTCTCTCATCAAACCGTTATTGCCAGGAGAGGTAAATTGCTCTTGTCCTGCATTTCAGTCTTAAAATTTCACAGTCTCTCTGTTGAATCCCCTTTTAAATTAAACCCCATCAGCTCTTGACTGCTTAGTGACCATTTCTACTATCAAAGCAGTTGTTAGCTGAAAACTCAGATATTTCTTTCAAACTTGCTTTTCTGCATTAATTCAACCCCTGAAAAAAAACTGGAAAGGAATTTATTGTGTGTTGTTTTTTTTTTTTTTTTAAAGTTTGAAGAGAACATTGTGATACGTGTTACTTTGAGCACTCATAGACTAAAGTTGGCCTGCCATGATGATGGGGAAATCCTGTGTGAAAACTGAAGTATCTTAATCCAGGGTAATTATACTGGTCTTTTACCCTCTTGATATTTGCAGAGCACCATTCATGAGGAAAGATTTTAAGCTGGCTTCTGTTGTTTTTAGCAGTTCTGCTACCAGTAGACTGAACTACAGGAGTAATTTACTTAATGGATTTCTAAACCTAACTATTAATTTTTATGCAGTCTGAAAAAGTATTGGTGGGCATGTGTTCTTCCTCTTCCAAGGCTGCAGTAGCCATTCGCCACCTTGTAACCAAATTTCAGCAGTTGCTTTGAAACAGCAGTGAATGAAACTTTCTGTATTCTGGCAAGGTGAGGCACAGCAAGCTCTGGTAATACAACACCTTGAATGCTGAGCAGGAAGTTATTGCAAATTTTGTGCAGTAACATACAATGAGCTTTATGACTTCAGAGTAGTAAAGAAAACCTCACAGAGTGATATGCATTAACCTGCTTTGAATGCCTCATCTAGAAAATAAATGCTCTGGAAGTGGTTGGGCAAAAGATACTGATCTCTTGCAAACAAAGTTTGTGTAAATCCATCTGAGCTACTCCAGTTAAGGATACAGAGACAGGCAAATCACATTGAGTTTTCAATATTGAAGTGAGAGGACAAGCAGAGACTGAGCTCTCAGGTTACACTGAAGTTTCTGTAAGTTCAACCACCCCTCATTCCCCATGTATGACTTTGATAATTTCATTTAAATAGAAAAGAGCATTCCTTACTTCCTTGACTGAAGAGGATTCTTTCTGTATGGCATGTTTGCTGCAGGGCTGGTTTGTAGTTCAGGCTGCACCTCATTCTAGGTGATACCTAAACTTAGAAGGAAAATCTTGGCTTTGCTACCCATGTTTAAAATAGCTATTAAAATCCTAGCCAAATGACATTCTTTGTACTTCATGAGTACAAGAAACCATTATGCTTTTTAAAGTGACACTGGTAGCATGACTGGTGCTGTGGAGCAGACTGGGCTGAGCTCCAAGGACCAGCGCTTGCTTGGCAAGCTGTGCTTTAACTCAGTGAAGCTGCAGTCCTATGAAGGACACGTAAATGGATTGCTACTGAAATGCTGGGCGCAGTTCAGGAGAAGGAATGAAAAGTTTTAACAACACCAGCAATAAAACAAGGGCGGAAAAACCCCCAAACCAACCCAGACCCGATAGCCTTTCTTGCAAGGGGATTGATTAGGAGCACTGTCCTGCCTTCTCCAAGGCGAAGTAGTGAGGGCTTTCTGCTGGTCTGAGTGGCCCTCTAGTAGACAAGACTGTGCATGTGCAGTCTGTGAGAATTTTACCCTTGTGGGTGTTTCTAGGAGATCTCCCATGACTGAAGCACAGCTGCTGCACCAGAGACAGGAATCAGGCCAGGAAGGCCTATGGTTTGTCTCACATTGCAGGATAGTGGGGATGATGATTTTCTCTCCTAGCTTTTCAGGTTCAAAAATGCAAAGGTCCTACAGGCTATTTTGAGTGAAGAGAGATAGTTGGAACTTCTAAAGTTTTCCCAAATTAAGACAAAATTTAGGTTTCTAACAGAAAAAAAGTCAGAAGCAACTGTGGATTATCATTCATCTGAATATGCCCCACCAGGAAGTGCAGGACTTACCCAACCGAAACAGCACACAAAGCCACAAAAGGTCTCAGAGCTATGAGTGAATAGACATAAGTGAGCACAAATCACTTGACTGTTCTGGTTTGCTTTGTGTTTCATTCCAAAAGTAATTAGCTTCATCAGCAGGTGCTCAAGTTGGAAAATAGCAGATACTTTCTTCACCTAACAGAGCTAAAACAATTGGGAAAGTCCTGGTGAAAACAGGATTGCTTCTCCATTCCTGAGATGCCTCTTTAAGATTGTGGAATGGACTCATTTTGCTGAGCATGGACCCCCCTCAGCACAGTTACCTGCTCATGTCCTTGCTGGATTTTGGTGTCTGCTTTTGTCAGAAATGTGTACAGTGCCAGTTCCAGATGTGGAGGTCTCGTTTGCCTGACCAGCACAGCACTGTACGCACAGCTAGACTGTGGATCCTGTGTGCCCTGTGCCACTCTGAGTACAGCACAGGGAAAGGAGCAACCACCCTGCTCCACCACAGGCTGTAGCAAACCAGCTGGTGATTTGAAAGTGGCCAGGATCTCAGCCACAGGCTAATTTATAGTATAGGATCCTTGTTTCCTGCTGACAGTCCTTCCTGATCTTGTTTTCCTGTTCCTCTCTGAAGCAAGTTCTCCTTGACTAAGTAGCCTCATGATGCTGCCTTTTATGATGTGAGGAGATTTCAAGGGAGACATGTGAAGGGGCTTTGGTGGGAGCAGCTTTTGATAGGATCTATCACTTTTCACATATCAGTTATAAAAAGTTTAGTACTGAGTGGTGTTAATGAGATATTTAACTGCTGTTTTCTCTGCCTTTTGTTTTATTTCTCCTTTTCCTCCCCAGGGAAAGAAAAATAACCTGGCAATCTCCTGCCTCTCAAATGTACTTAAAGCTCAGTGTTGTGGAAAAAAAAAGGCTAGCAAAGCCCTACACATGGAGAATGCTGCTGAGCTGCACTTAATGATGCCTCTTAGGATCAGCTGTGCTGCTAGAAAACACTTCATTTCCTGTGGCTTTCTTTCTTTATAAGCAGTGTGCAGCTCCAATGGCTCTCACAACAATTAGCACCCACTTGTTCTGCAGGTTTGAAGTTTTTTGCATTAGTCAGGTTGAGAAATTCATGGTATTAATCATGACTGAAGTTGTTATTTATCACCTGCTGGGTGAGAAATAATAATTTTGGCACTACTGGGGCAGCAGGCCAGAATTACCAAATTAAGTAAAACATCTAAACACCAGCAAGGATCATTTCTCTGATTAATGAATTGTTACAAAGAAATACTGCTACTCGTTATCTGATCTTAGGATAAAAGTAGGAGTAGGAAGTAGAAAGCAGTAAGCACTAGCAAAGTCAGGCTCTAGCCTGATGAAGTTTGAAACTTCCTGGCTGATCTCCTCTGTCATTCGCTGACTAACATGCACTCATCTGCTTCACAGGTTTGCCATACTTGGCTCACATCCCCAGTGCCAGCTTTGTACAAAACCAGCATTTGGCAGGGAGCTTGAGGCCCGTTGCGTAACTGCCTCGAAAGAAATGAAAGACTTTAAGCTTCTAGGGCTTGTCTAGGCTGGAAGGTTTTGCCACAGGAACAGCTACCAGCTTAGCAAAATACCATTGGGTGAAGGCAGTAACAGGCATGCAGGAAACAAAATTGGTGACATCAATAGACTGAAGCTCGTACCCAGGTATCTGTATCCATACTGGGGCCATGAGGCATCTGTGGGATTAAAAGGGCCCACAAATCACAGCTGCCTGCTCAGGTGTATTTCGCATGTCTCACATACAGAAAGGGTTGGCCTACACAGAAGTGGTTGCACTGAAAAGAGGTCTGTGTGAGCTGCTACAACCCCAAGCCATCAAATCACCGTGACACCACATCCCCTCCCTGACAGGCCATTGCAGGGAGTTGAGGAGCTACTGTATAGCAGTGCCCACAGAAGTGCTAATTCCTGAGTTCAGAAATGAGATGTAAAAATCGAGTGTTAACCTTGACTATGGTCAAAGAACTCAACCTGGGAGAGGTGCCTCATCTCTGAAAACACTGTTGATTCTTTGCTTGTTGAGACTTAAAAGAAAAAATTTAAACAGTGAGAGCTTTAGAGACCCCTTTTGGCTGCAAGTAATTCATTAGCTAGAAAGAAAGCACAGGCTTTTTCCACAGAGAGTATCAACCATTCCCATCTATTGCTGCAGACCTCAAATTAGGTGCTAGTTGAGAAAAAGAACTTCGCACTGTTGACACAGATGGACTGCCATCCATGCCACACATGACATCTGTGGCAGCCAAAGTAACTCCTGTCTACAAGCTGGTGTGTTCAGAAGCTGACTTGAAACAATGAGCTGACATGAGAGGTCAGCATGAACTCACCCCTCTCCTGACAGTAGCTGTGGGTTGACAGTACTGGGTCCAATTTGTCAATAAAGATGTTTCTTGGAAGTAAGCATTGTGTCACATATATGTTTTTTTTATACCTAGAAGTTTATTCTGCATTTAAGAAAAAAATTAGAGATCTTAGGAACATAGGGCATAATGGTCACCTTCCCAATAATCACTGCTCAAATAATCAGTCTTCCAGGGTTTGCGTTCTCAGTTCACATAGAAAGATTTGAATCAAGAATGAAAAAGATGATTGTTCATAGAAAACGTAAGCAGCAGCAAATGGCTTGCTGCAAACAAAATACCATTTTCTGAGGCTAAGCAGGAAGTCACCAGAATGTATCTGAATGAACCTTGTTTTGGTACCATGGGGAGGAAGGAACCAGTGAAGCTTAGCCATGACAAATTCTGTAGACCTGCAAAGACCAAACATCACCCAGCTGGTCTGGCCAATCTATGGCATCACCCAGTCCCCAGAGCATTTACCTCTTCCAGGGCTGTCTTCTCTCAGCATGAATTTACATCTTCTATCACTTCTTCCTGCCAAAAATTTGTCAACAGCAAGTCCAGCTCCCTAGTCATACATCTCAGATTGCCCCTGCCATACTCTCATGGCTGATGATATCTCTTTGACTTTCGGCTACAAAATACAATTTTTTCCAGGATTCTTGACTTTGAAGGCATCTGTTTCTGGTTACACCATTTTCTCACTGCTGAGTTCAACAGTTTTTTCACCAACACACAGGATTCTTACATGAGATTATATGGTGGACATTATCCTTCATCTTTCAGTTATCACGCAGACTGTTAGATAAGAACTAGCCACTTTTTTTTCTTGTCAAGACAGTGAAAATGTCTCTTTAGGTCCACTGCTGTTCCTAACTTAATTCCTGTAAATTCTGCCCTAAAGTTCCTCTGCAGTGTTTACTGGCTCCTTCCCTCACAAGTGTGTAGCACCTTGATCTACGATGCCTCCTAGCAAAGAAGTGTATGACTGAGATTATTGACTATCACCATGATCTCTTTCATTTGCAGCTTTAAATATATGTTGTGGCATGTTTAAGGAACCAGTTGATGAAGATCAGTAGTTTGGGGGCATTATGGGAAGGGTAAGTTTTTATCTACTTAAATAAACTTTCCAGCATATTTTGTCATAGGTTATAACATTTTGGAAAAGACAGGTAGGTTTCTGCGTGTGTGCGTAAAGACCACAGGCCTGACCATGACTTGTGTATTACATGCAAATGTGAGTGCAAAGGTCTTGCTGTTGTGCCAAAGCACATTTGAGGCAATGCCCAAAATTACTGCTGTGGAAAAAGCTGCCTGTCATCTGATGGAAAAGCTTTTGACACACACAGGACAGCTCCTGCAGACCTGTTTCTATGGAGGCACTTCCATCTGGTTCAGTGCACCTTCCTGGGGCCCATTCTGCTGCCTCTTCTCCCTGACATCCTTTGTGATTCCCCGGCCCTTTCTGATGCTTCAGGGTCCTCCTACACTGAGAAAACAAAGGGTCCCACTCCTGGGAAAGGTTTTCACACCTGTGGACTCTATTCCTCCCTTTGCTTTAAGATTTCTTATGCCAATAAAATCCCTTTAGCATGACTGGAGAAACAAGCATGCTTTCAAGGATTTGTTTAGGCAAAGAGAGTCATCCTACAAGCTTACATCCTTCTGCTCTGTGTATCTACAGGGAGTCCAAAAGCTGCTGCCACAGGAAACACATTGTGTTTTCAAAAAATTAAAATGCCTAAAATTTGCTTTCTAACTCAGTAATCACAAACACTCCCAATAACAAGGTAATTTGTGTTAACAGGGAATATTTTTGGGTTGACAAAATTCAGCATTGGAAGAATAGGAAGTCAGATTATAACTCATATAGATAATGCAGTTCTTTCAAATTTCGTTGTCATTTATGTCTTATAACACTAAAAATTATCAATGTACTTATAAACTCTGATTTACTGACAAACAGGCTGAGAAAATCTTGAAAGCCATTTCGTTCCTGAGTGGGTTAAAAGGGCAAAATGCTTAAATGAGGCTTCCAAAAGAAGAAAAAGTGGTAGAAGTAAGAGAATGGAGTTTCCTTCCAGTGCTTAGCTCAGTGAGTTTGTCAGTGCATTGTCCTCCTCACCACAGTGATTTGGAGCCATCTCTTGCACTGAAGCCAATAGAAACTATTTGATGCATCTTATTTGAAATGTCACTGATCTGCAATCAAACAAGTGATTTCTAGCTGAAGATTATGAAATACTTGGTGAATTTAACCAACTGGATGAGTCACACACAAAAACCTGCCTGACATAAGAGTAAGTCAAACCACAGCAGTTGCAAGTAATTTGTCCCAAATGTGAGCAGGGCAAAATCCGGAGTGGGAGGCTGAAGGCTGGTTTCCCAGCTCCACGCTCCAACCACCACACTGCATTCTTTGCTGCTTTTTTAACCACAAGAGCCTCTGAAATTCACCCTTCAAAGGCATTTCTTGGTAGTAATAAATGAACCATCAAAACCTGAACAAAGAACCCGGCAGTTGAGATGATGCAACTTAACAAACAGAAATGACTAAAATTGCCTTGTCCTCTGCTTATTTCCAAAAGAATAAAGCCCAGGTAATTTATAAAGCCCTCCCCCTTCCCCTCTCCTTTACAGCCCCTTGGGAGTCACCCAGGAGACAGCACCACTTTCTTCTGCTTCCCCATCTTTAAAATATATTCATTCCAGTTTTCAAATTGCTATTTTGTAGTGCTAAATCTCTACCCACACTAATTTCTCCAGGTCAGAATCTGACCCTGATTTGAACAAAATCTGGAGTCAGATATTCACACCAGAATGCTTTTGCCTTGCTGCATGTCAGATGCCATCTCCCTGCAAATGTTTCACACACCTTGGAGTGCAGCTTGTGGAACTGATGAGGTGAAGAGCACTGCAGAGCAGCTCTGTGCTGGTAATCACAGGACTGAAGAAACACATACATCATCTGCCACATAGGTTGGCATTTCAAGTAAAAAACCTTCACAATGTGTAAGATGTTGGACAAATGATGGCCATATGCATGTTTGTCTCTGTGCAGATGTCTTTGCATTCTCAGCTAGGAAAGAGCTGAGGTAGGCTTTTTTTTGCCGACAGTTTAATATTAGTGACACAGTTTATGTCCTCTGCAAAAACAATAATGGAGGATAAGGTGACATAAATTATTTGCAAATCGTTTGACATACGCAGGGCATTGTCCTTGCAATAATCACCATCAGTCTGTCAGTTTAAGATATGAACCATGCCACTGCCTTTTTATATCATTGTGTTAAGCTTTCACATGTTGTAATTTTACAGATTTGTTCTTTGGAGAACACTGCAACACAAATCAAATTGTATTATGTTTAGTTATATGCTGTGTGGAGCACCTCACTGCAATTAGGGGTAGGGGGAGATGAGGAGCAAGCAAACAGTCCTAGATAAGAGGCAGCTTCTCAAAAGTTCGGATATTTCCTAGATACCATTACTCAACTTTCATGGTCATTATTCAAAGCAAGAAAATTATTTAAATTCATGCTAACATCAGTTGCTGGCTGCACGAAAAAAGTGAGCACTGGAAAGCGCCATACTGACAGATTAATTTAAAACACCCTTGTCTGTTTTGTTTTGCTATAACAGTCAGGCACAACATTTGATTCTTATGAATAATGTGGGCTTTTCTAAAGTAAATAAAATGATTTCAACTCACAAAAGATCCCTTCTAGATGTGGTAGGTACCAGTAGTATTAACTCTGCTTTCCACAGACGTGCAGAATGGTTCTGGAATAGCAATGAGCTCAGCATTGTCTCTTTTATTCCTGGCAAATTAATTCCTGAGGTATAGTTTAAAAAAAAGACCTAAAGCTGTCCACTTATTTTTAGTATTTTGTTTTTTAAATTGAGCTGCAGAATAACGTGGGAGTTCACAAGTGTATTCTAAACATATTCAGTGCCAGACACCTTTGATTAACCATTTGAGAACTCTAAGTGTGCTTAATTGGTAAAGGACTCAGTAGGAAATACTGTAATATACATTCTGGAATATCACGTTTCAGTGATTTTTTTACTATATTTTGAATGGAGAAATGTGATTTCTTTTCCCCTGGGAAAATTCCCCACATTCAGTTGTCAGCAGAACAGAATCTTTCTGCTTCCAGTGAGCCCTTAAAGCAGAAAGATTTATTGCACTTACACCCTTGAAAGAACATATCTTTTTCTTTGAAGGCAGCCATTATCGCCATCCCATTTTATATCTTTTCTGATAAGTGCAGGCAGTAAAGCAGATAAACTCCTTGCATACCGATTAAAGACACATGCACACTAAGATGCTGTATACTACCAGAGATGCTCAGAGTAATATTCTTCTTAGCGCAGTAGATATATCTAAGGAGTTTGACTTTTATTATTCTCAGCTTTGCACCTCTGACATTTCTAAAACCATGGAGGAAATTAATGAATTGTCACTCAAGGCTTCATTGTCTAATCTTGCCCCAGTGCTCATGAATTATGGAAAATGACATATCAACTGATGACGTACAACAGGCTATTTTAAAGCTACCCTTTTTAACATAACCTGGACCTCAAAAGGTTCATCACTGAATTTCATGCAGTCACCTGACAAAACATTGGTCTCATGTTAATTGATAGCTTAATTATACCTTGCCTCTCTTCCTAGCATCCAAAACACTATGATCAGTTTTATGCACAAAACATATGAAAACCCGACAGCTGAACCTCAGGAAACTTTTTTTTTTTTTTTCCTAACGCTCAGATAGGATGCTGAACCTGCAAGCCTAACTCTTGGCAACCGGCCTTGGAGTTTTCTGTTTTGAAATCTCCATGGGGAAACAAGGGCTCAACAATATTTTAACGTTCTTAAGCACAACCTCCTCCACCTACCTACGTAACTGCTCCTTCTTCAAGTGCCTTTTCCCAGGCAGAGAAAAAGGCCTCTGCTCCCTCTGAGCAGTGAGACCCAGGGGATTTGTGTGAGGAGACTCTCCCTCTCAGATGAGACCACTGGAACACCAAGCTGTAAGGACTGGGAGCGGCTGCCAGCCCCAGGGCTGCCTGGTAATGTTGCACTTGGCAGTCAGAAGCCACCCTGTCCCTGATGCCCTTGGCTAGGATATGTCCCACAGCTTTCTGTCCCAGTTGGGGTGGGAGCCACTCCACTTGGGTTTCTTTCCAAGACACTAAAAGCCCCCAAACATTTCCACAGGCAGACAGTGCCAGCAGTGCCAGTTTGCCCGGAGGAGTGGTTGGGGCAGCCCTGCAGGGTTGGGAAGTCATCCAGCAAGGGACTGGCCCACACCTCCTGCAGCTGGGACTGCTGCGAGCTCCAGGCTGTTCCCCGAGCGCCGCACAACCAAGGAGCCCTCCACACTCAGCTTCCTTCATCTCCTGTGCTTCAGTTTAAAACTGTGTATTTACTCAGGACAATTTTGTTGGATAGAAAATGATTTATCTGCATTATTACTTGTGAACGTATTTTTTACCTCTCCAAGAATCTCACACAGGGTTTTCTCCTGAAGAACACTGTCTCAGCACAATGACTTCCTTGTGCACAGTGGCTAGACACCGGTTTTCTGTCAGGGTTCCCTTTAGATAAGAAACCATGGAAAGCAATACATCTCATTCAAAAGATCTGAAAGAGCTGAAGATACAGAAAGCACTAATCAGTAATTAATACAAATAAAAGAAACAATCTTTCATGTATGTGGTAATAATAACACTCTGGAGTTTGTTCTAATCCATCTTTTTGTCAAATGAAGCACCAGGGAATTTGTCTGCCACAAACAGTATTTTCAGAGCTTCTGCTTTGATTTGCAATATGGGGTTTAAGTCCTGTGTTAACACAGGGCTCAGAATAAATAATCAAAGAGAATAGTTTTAAAATCAATAATCAAGGCTTTAATATGCAGAGGAATTCTGCTATACTTTTATATCCTGCTTACAAGTCAACTTTCCAAATTAAGAAGCCCTCGTTTCACTTTATATAGAAATTGCAAAAGCATGACAAAATCCCAGTGCACAAATCCTGACAGCGCCCTTTCTTCCATATTAAACCACTGAGAACAGCTGGAATAAGGGACTTCTACCCTTTCTCTCCAGAGAAACAGTGCCTTCCAGAACATCAGACAGTCTTGAAATTCTTTAAATAGCCGTGTATTAGTTATATTTAATGACAATTACACAAGTGACTTTGTGACTGCAAACATGATTCATTACTGTGCAGCAGAAGTAATACCTCTAATAGACTATGCATTGAGCTAACCCAAAATAGCTGCTGAAGAACAGTTTCTGCTGAACTACTCCATGGATAGATTTTGAAATTATTATAATCTTTTATAAAAAGAACAGATTATCCTGCCTTGTAATTATTTAACACTACTCCTAAATCTTTGTATAAACCAAATTTCAAATGTAGATGGTCATAAGCAATTAGGAGGTTTTAGGAATGATTTGTCTGGAACTTGCCAGGAGTTACAAAGCCCTATTTTAAATCAAACAATTTGCATTCAATATTTGGTCACCCCTCAGCTGCATTATTGCAATCATTCTTCAAAAACAAGAAAAGGAGAGAAAAAGAGAAATTGATAAGCAATTTTTCCTACTGGGTAAAGTGAGCTGAAATCAGGTATTTTCAACCCTACTAGACCAGAGGACACAGCTTTAGCTCCCTCCCCAATCTGCAGTAATGCAGAAAGCATAACCCTGCTGAGGACAGCACCATCCCAGGGTTTGCAAGCTCATCTGTAACAGAAGGATGCTGCCCTGCTCTTGATTTTGATGCCTACATAGTGCCTAACATCAGGGCTTCACTGCGGGGTTTCCTTTCTAGGAAGCCTGGAAATGACCTCAAAAGATGTGTCTGCTTCCCCATACGAAGACACTGCTATTTCACTTGTGCACTATCACTGTCCTCCTAGGAATGGATTGCTCACAGGCCTGCACTCAGCCTCTTCAGGGCATCCTCAGCATTCCAAGCAGATTTTCAAAGCAGGATGTTTGGCACAGCCAGACCCATGCCCTTGCTCTCAGGGCAGGCAGAAGTAAAGACTAGGGAAAAATCTGAGTGTCACTCCCTCCTCTCACAGATGCCAACTGCAGTTTATCTGTGAACTTCAGAGAGCCCAAAATTGTATCTGTATTGTTCAGAATTCCTGCAAGCACGGCAGCCAGGTATGCTCTAGAGGGAAACTCAACTATACCAGCTTTCAAAAGAAGCCACAGAAATATCCTATTGCCTTCACACAGATGATACTAAACACATGTGAACTGATCTTTCAGTTTCTCTTTTATTCTTTTTTGTAGCAGATGCTCTGCGCAACCTTCCAGACAACAGCTGCTGCCAAAGAGGAAGGTTGGGACGCCTGAGCTGTGCTCACCATGAAGTTATCCAGGCGGGTGCTCTCAGCTCAGCTTTAAAATTTTTATAATTTTTTCAGCTTCCTGTCCTAGTGTTGTTCCCTGCTTGCTTGATTAGAGCAATAGCAATTTAAACCAAACCTCATGACACGCAATGGCCGTTGCCACTGCTGAAAAACCTCACTGGGGTGGTCTCAGAGTAATCCCAGTGCCCCAACTAACTGTGCATCTCTTTATTCTAGCTTGTAAAATGGCATTTGACAATACTGGTATGCGATCTAAAATCAATCATAAGTAATAATTAAAGATTAAATCAGATTAATTCCAGGCTTGTTTGCCCTTGATAATAATACTGTTAATTCTCCAGAGGTAAAAATAAGATAATCTCAGGAAAACAGAGCACAAATAAAGTCCATAAAATGCAGAGGAAATATTTCCAATATTAATTTTGTAATATGAAGTATTCATTTTGCAATACAGTGGTGACATAAAATATGCAGCAGCAACAGAGGAAAGCTGATGGACTGCCAAAGCTGTTTCTCCTTAAAATGCATATTGCTCTGGAGCAGTTGGGCTGGGTGCTGAGACGAGACTGACTACACAGGCATTTTCAAAGGGCTCTTTCAAGGCTGATGTGCCACTCTCAGCTCTGACATGTGATCAAAATTAAGAAAACCACAAAAACCCAGCCAGGCTGTGGGACAGCCTCAGAGAGGAGGCCTATAAGAGATATGGTTATGGTCCCATGGGGTGTTGCCATGCCTGCTTCTTTCATGTCAGCTCTGTTTATAGACAGCAATCTGTTGATGCCAGGCAGAGATGGCTGTGTATTTGAGGGTGATGAGGCGCCGAAACAGTTTTCCCAGAGAAACTATGGATGCTCCATTCCTGGAAGTGTTCAAAGCCAGGCTGGATGGGGCTTTGAGCAACTTGGTGTAGTGGAAGTGCTCCTGCCTATGGCAAGGGGTTGGAACTAGGTCCCTTCTGACCCAAACCATTGTGTGATATATGTCTGTTGGCAAAATGAGCCTGCTCGTGGGTTATCATGGACTCCAAGTAAAGGGAAATGCGCTACTGAGTCGAGGTGACTTTCAAGAGAGCTGAGAGGACAGCAATCTCCATAAGAGTTGCAAAGGAGGGCAGATTCATTTGACTGATTGCATGATGTTTGAATTAATGGCCAGGAAAAGAGCTCTTCTGGTACCCTCACTCGCAGGCTGCTTCAGGGAACTTTAGCTGTGCTATCTGCTTGAGTGTGGAGCAAAAGCAATGCACTCCTCCACACAGCCAACAAGGCAGGAGCACAGATGGTGCCGCAAACCTTTCCTGGATCAATTTTACAAGGCTGAGTACCTGATATATAATGAATGTTCAATAAGCTCAAATAGAAATACTTTGCAAGAGCAGGCTGTTACTCAAACCAATGCTGCTCTAACTTCTGAAACTTTTTTTTTCAATGCAGACAGCAGAGGCAAAGCTAAGCAGGGAAGAGTACGAATTGCAGCACCAAGAAACTTTGGCTCTTGTGTTCTCTGTGTCTCCTGATTTTTGAGGCTGGGAAAAACTCACTAATTAAATCCTTGTAGCTCCTGTGAGGAAAGGGGTGGGGAATGATTGCTATCAAATAGCAATGGTCCAGCATGTGTTTGACATGTGCGAAAAACTGGTTCAAGCTCATGGTGCTGGGGGGTACTGTTTTGCGGGGGGGCCCTTAATTCTTGAGAAAACACTGAAAACACTGAGCATTTCTTTAGAAATGCTATTCTTGGTGCGTGAAGAAATATGGCTTCTTTCAGGTTTTCAGTAATCTTACAAAAGTGGAGCAAGTTCCAGAGCTAAAATTAAATCCACAAGCTGTAGCAGGCTTGCAGGCTGGAACAAACTTGCAAGCAACAACCTGCTTCCAACATCCCATTTGAATGCAATGCTTACATTTCTAAGCATTTCAGAATCACAATGGACTTCTAGTTAAATGGAGCTAGCTCCACACTAAAATCTGCCCTACTTGCCTCACATCATCTCTCTCCAGGTTTGCTTTTGTGGCAAACTTCTCTTCTCTTGAGACATTTCCAGTAGTAAGTTAAAAAAGCCTCAGAAGAGACACAACAAAGGTACGAAAAATTACAAGCCAGCCTGGTCCTGGTTTCCAATTTCTGACCTCACTGGTCACATCCTACCAGCAGTTCTGAAGCTGTGACTCTATTGGTCCTTCTTTGCTTCAGCTATCTGGAAATTCAGATTACAAACTCCTTGGTCACACACTCTTAAAAAATTCTCCCTAGAGTATAAATGCATTTCCACATTTCCCCATGAAGAAACAGCCACTTAGCCAATAGAGGAAACTACTCATTGAGATCTTGTTTCCAGGAGTTCAATCAATAGTCTTTGTAAGTGGATATGTGAGAGCTGATACAAATACGTACAACCAAATCACATTATATTTGTGTGATCAACCAAATCACATTATATTTGTGTGATCAAGATAACCTGTATTAAACTGTTAGCAGTCATTTAAATATTTAAACTAGTAGTAGATCACACAAAGAATAAGAAAAGATAAAGTTTAATCATATGGGCCAGTTGTACTGAATATACCTTTGCTGTTTCTCATGATATGTGAATGGAAAAGCAATTAGTTACTAAATAGTTTCTCACTTATAGTACTCATAGGCATCACAGGCTTAGGAGTCAGTGATTTGTATGGCCCAAACCAGTAGATAATCTGTTGGACTATGAAACACACAGAGAATCTCAACTGCCAAGCAGTTTCTCCAGCCCATGGGATACATCTTGCTGTTATGGATAATTGCAGAAATGACATGCATATATAATGTTAAAGCAATTTTTTTGCTTATGTTTAAGGGAATGCAAGTGAACTTGACTAAGGTACTCCTTGCATATCTAGTCAAATTTGGCAAAATGTTTAAAATACACTTTAAAAAATTACCCTTAAATTCCATGGAAATTACTTAAAACTAGGCATACACCACAGTGCTCTGCTAATTGAAGGTGATACATATGCACAATTTTGAGTACTATTTATACAGGACTAAACCACAAGCAGTCTGATAACATGCTCAACCGTATGAGAATACAAATTATTAAAAATACCCAAATTATTGTAACAAGTACAACTCTTTCCTAAATAATTTACAGAGTGCATAAAATGCAGCTACACCACGGGGTCTGTGTCCCATGGCCACTGTGCAGGAGATGCTCACTTGTGTACTGGAGATGATGTTTTTGCCAGACTCTGTGAGTGACTAGTGGAGTGGCATTTGCAGAGATTGCATTACCACAGAGTGGTAATTACTGAAGCTCCATGCTCAAATAAACTAGTTTACTTTACTGGTAAAAAAACAGGTTTTGCTGGTTTACTTGGAGTTTGTTTCTACCCTGCTTGTGTTGGAGGCTTTGCTGATTGCAATAGATTTTTCCCACTGGAATAGGAACAGGCACAGAAGCGGAATAGCAGTACAAGTACCCTCACAACTTCCCTGGGACAATGCATGGAAAAGCTTTTCAGCATCCATTTATTTTTTTTTTAACAGGAACAATCCAACCCATTTTTCTCTCAACCACTTATCAGCAATGGTTAAAAATTTTTGTTTGATTAAGAAAATAATTTTGAGCCACAGCAAATCCCAGCCATTCTGATTAAAATTTTAGAGACTATAAGCAGTTCAAACGGCACTCTCATAATATACAAACCACGGGTGATTTTAACCCTTTCAACACCTATATGAGAAAAGCAGAAATAAGATGATATATATCTTTGTCTATTAGAAACAGTTTTGAAATGGTCTAATTTCACCATGCTCATTTCTGAAATGTCCTGTCTTATGAACTTCCTAGAAGAATCCAGAACTACTTAACACATTTGGAAATATTTCATAAGAAACATTCTCTGTTTATGTAGTGTGGCTTTACTGAGACTTATCAAGCAGTCCTGGGACACTTATTCATGGGCCAAAGTTATTCAAATCAGCTTAAAGAGAGTTTGTGTGTACATGCATATTTGTACATAGACTCGGAGGACTCCACACAGGTGTAATGGACTGGAATAGCAAGAAGAAAACACAACTCTCTTCAGAAGAAAGAGGGAAATATAATGGAAGGAATAGAAAATACGTAATGTGCTACAAAAAGTATTTCCCACTGTGCTGATTCATTCTCATCAAATGGTAAAATTAGCTTTGATATCACTACTCAAAACCTGTGTGGTATTATAGCTAAATGCTACTTCACCACTAATCCATTTTTATAAAATGAACTTTTACTGGAATATTCAAACAATCTATTGGAATAAATGCAGATTGATTTTGTTTTTTCATTAACACAAATGCCTTCCTAGCAAGTGGGAACATCATGTTACAGTAAAGGAATATTTAAAACTCTTCATTTACAACCCCACATATCTAAACAGCCTGCAATAGGACATGGAATTTATTTTCTCCATGCCAATTTAAGCCTTTTCCCCCCGCTTTTTATAGGTCATGGCTCCAGGGCTCTTCACAGCAAGGCTTTGCACAGTCAGAAACAAATCATAGTTTGCAGTCAGTATGTTCAGAGGTCTTGTTCCTATTAAGTCTGGCTTAAGAGCAGGGTCCAAGTCCAGAGGTGTGTTTTGATCATCTTCCTCTTTCAGCTGGTACTCCAAGACCATCTGAGGGTCCTGACAATCACGGCCTATTCCCCGATTTTGACTGCTAATGTCCATAGCGATACGGAGCTGGTGCTGACCCGCTTTTCATTCCCAGACACCCTTATTACATGCTCCCCTGGCTACAAATAAATTCCTGCATACTTGAAAGCAATCTAGGGCTGATTTATTCAGTGCACCTGCACGAGGCTTGAGGGAACACGCTGCACCGCCCAGTGCCTCCCAGGCGCACACATTCCCTCTCAGACTTCTTGGTCATGACCCTGATCCTTCTTCCTCAGCTCTGCACTGCATATCTGAAATGCTTCTCAGGGAAACATGTCCAAAGGGTGTTGGGTGAGCAGTGGGGAGATGGGGGCAGGATGCCTGTGCTGTGTCTGGTGACATTTGCTGCCGTTTGTGTTGCCTGACCCCTTGGTGAGCTTTCCCGGCCACAGGAAGTGCATCATGGCTTTCACATCAGGAGATGGAAATTGTGATACATATTCAAGAAGAAGGCAGGTTGGGAGAGAAGCACTAGCAGGGTAGGCATTATGGTTTTCTGAAATGAAAGCTGGTGTTTCCATGATACCTTCAAAAAAGTAGAAGTGCCCTGGAAATCTTATGGATCCAGCATCTGCACCTTTCTTTCCTACTTAGGACTTTTGTCCAGATGAGCCAGAGAGGAGTTCCCCTTGACTTACACAGAAAAACAGATAAAATGAGAGGCCAATGATCTCCCTGTACAGACAGAACTTCAGCTAATGCACACATGCACAAGGGTACCGCTCCAACAAAGGATCTGTCACGCCTTCTTTGGACAACCTAGATTAGTTAGAGGACTAATCATATCAGTGTTTACTCCACAAGGCTGTGTGTATTTCAGGCACTGTTCTCTTCTCCAACTCTTTAAACAAGGAAACACTGATTTCCTAAGATTCTGGGGTCAAGTTTGGTCTCCTTCTGACACCTCAAATCCTCCCAATGTGTCTGCTGCTGCTAAGCTAAATGGTGGCATGAGGTAATTTATTTGGGATCAGGGTTAAAGTGTTAACGAGAATACCACGTTTCTCTGAAGCTCTGCAGAACTGAAAGCAGCATTCTCAGCTGAGAGAAAGAAAAAACCAAATTCTCAGCACATACTGAGCCAAGAAGCATGTGGAGCCATTTTAATCCATGGTTGCATAGCTTCTTCTCAGGTTTCAGTGGAGTAAATCTGAAGGGCAGTTTGAATCCTAACATATGTGCAGGAAGTCCTTGCATTCAGGATCACTAGAAAAGTAGGCTAATTGGAACCCTTCTCCAGTGAGGTGCTGAGAGCCCTCAGCTCTGCTTGGAGTTTAGAGCACTGTTACGTTTAGAACCTTGAACGATTAGGCTTCTAAATGTTTCTTCTGCTGATAGCACACTTGCTAGGAGGATTGATTTGACAAGGGTAGCGATGTATGGCCATTAAATTGTTTGCAGATTTGACCTATCTGTCCATAATAAGAAATAATATCTGAAGTGCCATAACTCTGTCAAACATTTCAAAGGAATACTTGTTTAAAGACTGAATGCATTATGTAATCTCATAATGTCAGATTAGGACATGAAACTATGGAACATGACACAGAGCAGCATTACAAGGCATACTATGTCAGAAACTGTATAAACAATTTCTTCTGGACTTCTCACATGTTGTCAGTTTGAGAAGTGACTATGATGCATTTCAAATTTATTCTGGCAGCTGGAGACAAAATAATGTGGCAAAAAAGTGACTGGAAATATCATCCAGGGGCTCTTGAAAAATATTTTTTCTATAGCAAAACAGTACAGACCTGCAAATTTTGTCCTGATCTGAGAGAATCTACAGGGAAAATGTGAAGAGAGAAAGAAGAGCAGAATGATCAAAATCAAGGAAAAGTAACTGAGCTTAGTCCTGTGTGTCAGTAACTGAACCATAGTTCCCACTTAACAGCCCCAAACCAATTAATAACAAACTAAATATAAAAATCTGTTACCTATAACCAGTACAAGAGCTCTAACACTTATGCCTATGATTTCATAAGCATCAATTTTCTCCATTTGGATTTATTTTTATTACATGCTATTTGCCTGGGTATGAGACTATCTAGGCAAGATAAATATCTTTCACTTTGAAAGATGTATTTGGTTTCTTTTAAGTATAAAGCACTTTGGAATTTGGGGAAATAGAAAAGCAAAATAAATTCCCACAAACTAAATCTAAAATTGAGACAGATATAAAAAAACAGAGCTGAGAGGAGAAAAGGAAATAAGCCAGCAATGAAATAAACAGTGATCATTTTTTATGAGAGTCATAATAAAGAAAAATTATTTTAACTTTCCTTAAGTGACAACTAGTAGAAAAATAGGTAGAAGTTAAAAAAGTAACACTGAGCATGCCAGCCTGGTGAACATCAGCAGGAGTTGCTTTTTCTGTGATTTTCCTTTTATGTTTAATCTTCTCAATTTTTATGACCTTATTCAATTCAAAGTGTGTATAAATGTATGTAGGTATATAAAAAAAAATAAATGCCATATATAGCATTTTTGTGAATTAAAATTTAATCAAGCAGAAGCACATGGTAGGCACCTTCAGTAACATCTGGCTTGGCCAGTGCAGAATAACAGAGCCCACAGATCAGTGATTGAAAAAGTCACGATTTTCACTCTCACACCCTACCTCCACCAACATGCGCTGCTGAGAACAGGAGAGGTGTTACAGTGATGCTGTACCAGGGTGCAGACCAGCTCCAACCCAGCTCTTGTTGTCTCTCTGCAAAACAGTGTGTGGTGAAGGGACTACAGCCCTCCAAAAGACCTCAGAATTGAAGAGTTCAGGCCTGTCAAAGCAGCCTTGATACCCTTTCTTGAGGGAAGCTGGGGTACAGCAGGAAAGCGATACCCAGATACTGCCTCTCTGGTCCTGCCATGATGCTGTGCCTTGGGGAAAGGGTAAGAGAAGATGGATGCCAAAATATGGCTCTGATGGGGACCAGCTGAGCAGACTCCGGGGTTTTGTCTTGCTTGCCTTGGCACAGCTAGTGCCAAGCTGCTCCTGCACCCCGGGAGCCAGAGTTTTAGTGAGCAATGTGCAAGTGCTGCTCTGCTTGGCACAGCAGATTTTGAATGAGTTCGTCTCCCTCTGTGAGCCACGTGGACATGTGAAGCATGGGCACACACCACACATGAAGACTGCAGGAGCTGTGAGCTCTCTGTGCCTCTCTCAGCACGGGTCTCAGCCCCTGGCTGCCCTTGCCCCAGCGGGCTGTCGAGCTGTGCCCTGGCTCTTTGCACAGGTGGCACCTCGCAGGCTGGACTCGGCTTCTGCCGCAAGACAAGCTGCCGACAGCATTGCTACAAGCCTGGTTCCCACACTCCTCTCAAGGGACAGGTGATGCCTTCCACCGTGCTCTCTCTGTCTCTCCATGCAGGAACCGTGCAGAGCAGGGCTGTTGGGAAGCTGGGACCAAGCTATGCCGAGCAGCCTTAGCCTTGGCAGCAGCCTGTGCAGGACACACCACACACCACAAATGCTGGTGGTCAGTGACAAGTCCCCATGGATGGCTGCTCTCTGAAACCTGTCAGCCAGCACCTCCACACTAGCAGATGCTAACTGGGTCAGTATTGTGTTGCATTAGATATAATAACGCTTTGTTCACTCCTTTTTCTTGCTAATAACTAGCTGCTTCCTTACATCCCTTCTGGTCAGCCCTGTCTGTCAAATGACAAGTCTGTCAAAATATACATTATTCAAAAATGGACCTGTTGCCAGCTCTGTGAGGCTGGGGGATGAGTTCCTGTATCATATCACTCTTCCCTTCCATACATCTCAATTTCCTGCTTTCTGCATGATTAATGCACATTTGCTTCCCTCTACATAATGTAGACAGCAAAGAATGAATTATGCTGGTTCATTACATTAACAGGTAACATGTCTTTCCATACCTATATACACTAATCACTACTTTCTTGTGCCTTATGTTTGTAAATGAACTAGATAGAAAGAGTAAATACAGAATAATGGCATGTTATGCTCCTGTAATGTAATAGAAATCAGAGAGGGTTAAGAAGGCATTTCTCCTACTACAGAATTAGTTCAGTAAATTTTAATAATTTTAAAGCCTCCACTATCCTCATAACACTGATATGTGACCTTTGATGTTGATCTTCAGTAGTTTTTACTAAATTCAAGGAAAAGAAGATAGACCTTTGTTGCAGTTGATAGGAAATGGACACGAGGGACTGAAAACAACTAATCTACGCATTAGCAGTATAGGCTACAAGACATTGTTCACATATGGTTAATCTCTGCCAAAACTTAACAGTAGATAAATAAGCCAATATTTGCACTCTCAGACCGACTCCAATATTGTATCTGTAAATAACAATATTATGCAGACTTGAACACATTAGCAGCTTGAAAACAGAAAGCAATAGCAGATGCTATAAAATAGACAGAATCAATCCTGTTTGGACATTTATTGTATTAATACTATTTTCAATTTATTTAGCAGCAAAATGCTTTTATTAATGACTACTGTCTGTGTATGAATGAGAATGTATGTGGGTGTTGCACACTCAAACGTGCATATTAGCTGTTCTGCCTGGCTTAAAAATCCCCTAAGAGGACACACTCTCATGTTTTAACACCACCTAGAAGCAGCATATAATATGCTATTCAGGCACAACGTAAGAGAATACTGATGCCACAGATCCAGTCATAATTTAGCTAGAGAGGATAAAGGCATTATTAACCAAACACAATTTGATTGGAAAAATTAGTATTATCAGCTGATCCTTGAGGAATGCCATGGTATGTTTAACCAGAAGTAAGAAACTAGCTGTTGGTAGTTGTTTGTCTTTTTTTCCTCTCTTACTTCACAGAGCCTCCAGAAGGTTATGTAGAAAGAAAATCAATTAAATAAAAATGGACAATGATAAAGAAGTCAAAAGAGCAATTGTAAAATCAATACATTTCTTCAAAAGAAGCTCTCAAGGTGGTTGCAGAATATGGAACAGAAGCCTGACATATCAAGCAGACACAATGTCAAGAAGCAAAATACTTTCATGTTTATCAGAAAGGATGACATGGAAAGATTTGTAATAATGCAAGGTCAGTCAAACCCAATCCTCTATTGCCTACCCTGACCAGTAACAAAGTTTCAGACATCAGGCCTTGTCTTTAAGCGGACGATGTTTGTGTTTGAAGAACCCAGCACTTCAAGAGCCAGCCAAGAATGAACTTTTGTGGTAGCAAACATCAGCAGAAATATCACCAACTTCTGCTCCAAGTACAAGACACAATTCTTCAATCTTCAAATAAACACGTCATACATACAACCACTCCCCAAACCCTACATTTAAACAATAAAACCCTGCCAAATCAAAATATTCCATTATGCATGCAATTTTCTCTCCAAGAAGAGGACTGAAGAAAGGACAGACCACATGTGAAATGTTAGTAATTAGTCATCAATGTTAGTTGTTTGATGCATTTTTGGGTGGTTCTTGGTGTGGCAGGGACAGTAGAAGAGCTTATTTGGACTAGTGGAGAAATCAAGGAAAAAACAAGCTTCAACAAAAAAATGAACTTCATTTTAATGCTTTCTTACAAGCTGGTGGGCAACTTTCTGAAACTATCAGAGATCAAAATCACTTAAATCATCATAAAATATAGTGATGTCAAACTATTTCACTTGAAAAATAATTGGCAGAAATGGGTCTTAAAAAATGAACAGTGAATTGATACACTTAGCTGTGTTTTAGTGCTGCTTCTAAATTTGCAAACTGTAGAACTCAGTCCAGAAAATATCTTGACCTCTTTTGTCTGAGTCAGATTAAGGCAGAATTAAATGTGACCCAGGTAGTCAGGCAAAGTACATTTTTTTTAGATAAGAAATTCTTAGCCATATTCACTTTTAGTTTCAAAACCATCTTTGTTTTACTGCAAATTCATGTATCTGAAAACATAGTCAAAAAGATGACTTTAAAGAAATGACCTTTTTTTTTTGTGCAAAACATCTGTGTAGTGATATACCATGGCAAGCATGAAGCGTGCAAACACAAGTCAGAACAACTGGCACTTCTGTCAGCACTGAAAGCACTGATGTCATTCAGTATTTGTGGTAAGCCCCAAATATTCCTCTTGGAGCACAACATTTGTTGCCTACTTCCTCTGGAATTTCTGAGCAGGAATAAAGTCCAGCTATATCATGTTCTATTTCTTCCCCTAAACAAAGTTTTCTTTTTTGAATTCTTCAGTGTCAAATGTTCTCAAGTTCACATACGTACTTAACTATATGGGAGTCCTACCTCTTCCCAAAACTGGACTTGTTGACTTTGCTTTTAGCTATTACTATTTGCAGATTTCTCATCCATATTTACGTTGATGAAACAAAGCAATTATTTTTTTTTATTTTTCTCTGTAACCAATACAATATATTCATTAATTTAGTCACAAAAAAATTGTAATGCCTTTTTAAAATTTTAATTTGTGTGTAAGGTGTACTTCTAGATCATTAACACTGAATCTTTAATACAGTCATTATGCTTTTAGAAGTTGATATCTCACCAACATAACATGTTTCTCCATAGGTAGTGGCCATATTCTATAGTCATTGATGCCTTTTGGGGCCACCTAAAAACAGAGGCCAGACAAAATTAAGGGAATAAAAAGCAGTTATATTTATTGAAGGGCCTTCAGGTACAATTCGGCCAGACGAAGCCCCCCCCCCAAGGGCTACCCCTAAAATGGACAATGGGTCACGGGTTTTCGCATTTTTATAAGTTTGGGCCATTTGCATATTGGGGGTTAATCTTCCAATTACAGCTTCAGGTAATGAAGTAATTTACCCCAAGTTTGCTCCTTCCACAACTCACTTTTGTTTACATTTCTCAGGGCCTGAGACAGTGAGGTTTCCTTGCTGTCCAGTAGCTAACACTCTTCACGGAGTTTTGAGTTACACACTGAAGAATTGCAAGATTACAAATATATGAAAAATATAAAAGCTGAAATCCTAAGGCACCATCATCACAGAGAGAGCATCGGTGATACTGTATGTCCAGCTGTCCTGTGGTTCATCCTCTGGCATCTTGGGTGTGTGCTACTGCAGAGGCACCAATAAGCACATTAATCTGGCAGCATCATTACTAGGAACAGACTTCAGGAATTCAGTTCACAACACTAAATCTTCAAAAATATTTTACATAAAGTATAATGATTTCTTGAAGTTAATTTTGTATAAAGTCCTCTCTTTTTTTAAGCTGCTCTCTGAATGCCAGGTGTTTGTGATCTGGTCATGCCAACAATGATGTCTGGGATCAGCAAAACTTTAACAAAGACACACAGAACTTAAAGAAAAAGAAAAACAAACAACCCAACGACCAAATGAGTATGATATTTCAACATTTCAATGTATACATTGCAGATATTTGAATATTCCATTCCCTCATCCTTTGCATGTAGACCTGTGACTTGTATACAAGAAAACTGAAAACCCAGCAAAAGGAAAAAGAACAAATTAACAATCCTTTCCTTCAGCAAATTAAATTTCACTCTGCTAAATGAGTTAACTTTCAAAGCTTTCCCCGGGGGAATCATGTAAGTTTGGAGAAAATGGTGATGAAGAATGCCAGGGGGCTAGTGGAGTGGATGGGCCCAGAGAGGTTTGTCCAGTTACCTTAAAGAAAGTTCTTTGAAAGGGGAAACTACCATCACCTCTACATAAGATTACATTTTGTCATGACTGATTATTTGCTCAAAGGGACTTAGCCTCAGCAAGAATGTGTGTGGATAGAAGGAGGAGATATTCTTCACAACCCGTTACAAAGAGTGCCCCACCAGCTAGGACAGGGAACCAAAAGAGAAGGCAATACAGAAAGATGCTGTTTTTTTCAAGATGGTCCAAGTTAAAGTACAGTGAGACCATTGCCCTGCTGACACCAGTGGTCTTTAGAGTGGACAATATTTTAAACCACCCCAGACACATGAACTGAGATTACACAGATGTCTAAGAAATGGAGCTCAGCTCCAGAGCATCTTCTCTCTGGTACTTCAAACACACAGGGTTTCTGTCACAATGAACTCTTACAGCTGAAAAATAAGAAAAGAACGAGATCAAATGGAAAAGACAAACGATTGTGTGGCTACTTTAAAAATAATTCTTTTGGAGTCAGCATGGAGTGTTACCTCCCATGGCTATGGATCATTTGCTCCTGCAGACTTACAGTCTATTGCCTTCCCAGAAGGCATTCAGTGCCCTGCCATACAGACTCTGCTGGAACAAACATTTGTCCTTATTTTGTAGGTCTTACTAAGGTGATCATTGCTACACAAGTTTCTAAAATTTAGGATATGGGCTACCTGTACAACTGCTGCTGATTATAATTGAATGAGTAGAGAGAGGTACATTAAAACAACTCCCACAGTTTCTCAAATTATGACAGTAGACTTAGTGCCCAGTATGAGGAAGATGACCACATCTCAATGCAGATATAACTTTGCTAACAGCCACAGGCAGATCCTCACTAGTATGGTTCTTGTGACATGGTGATCTGACTAATATCTGAAGACACTTTACATGCTGGCTGCATTGACAGAGAGCAGGAAGTGTAACCTTTGACCAGAGAGTAATAACAGCGTGAGCTTTTTGGCAAACAAAACCTAGAGGAATTAATGCCCAGTATCAGTCACAAAGTGCATTTAGGACTCTCTATAAATCTAACTGAAGCATTTAATGAAATTATCATCTTCCTGTGTAATTTGAAACAGATGTAAGAGTTTTGCCAAAATGAAAAGGATGTGTAAACTCCCAGAGCACTAGGGCTAGAACCAAAAGAGTGTATGGACCCTGAAGGGTAGGGGGCTTTCACAGGCTCTGATCTGGTATTTCAAATTCATATGAGGGACTTCAATGTCTGGAAAAACCACCTCTTAATGGGTCTCCCAGCATCAACATGGAGAACAGAGGCCACTTATCTCCAATCATTTTGAAGTACTGAGGAGAGCAGTCATGTTGTTTTTAAAAAAGAAACCACCATAGATTTTCCATTTTGTGTGTCCTTCTGTTTTCACACTCCCTAGACACATCACAGTTCATACATCAGAAGATTTTTCTGCCATATGAAAAGTTCAGATTCAGCTTCCTCTAGCTCTTCCTCATCTGAATGATTAAAAAATCTCTCTGCTCCAACAGAGTCTCTCCAAGAAGCATTAGAGCAGGATTGCATCTGAATTCTGTGATACAGTCAATGGCTACTACTGCAAATAGGAGCAGCTGGTCTTTTTTTTCCCACAGTATGTTCTGGTACCAGCCATATCTACAAAAACTATCTCATAAAAAAATCAGCTTGGAGGGTCAAGTACATAAACATTAGTATATAAGACCCAGACCGACAAACACATTAAAAATTGTTTTTTATTAACTAATTAAAGAATAACTTTTTCTACTAAAGTGTTTGGTGTCAGCTAGGTTGTTTCTTTCTTCATTTGAGGAAGATTAATTTAGCTTATTTTCTACCTAAATTTCATCATGATAGTCAATTTTAATTTTGATTTTCTATTTAATCCACTTTTTATCATGATTTTTTAAATCACCATATCTGAGCTTCCCTAATATAAAGCTTTTCTATGGCCTTGCTGAAAATCTCTTCCTAATGTCAGAACCCCTATGTGAGCAGGTGTTACGTGCTTTGGCAGTGATAGAATTAGTCTTTCATAGTCTATAGAAGTTCTTAAGCTGCCTTCATCCCCATAGCATCTAAACTCCATTGAGTAGCACATTAACGGACAAGACTAACATCCATCAGCTCTGCCTCATTCTCCTTTCTTGAAGACGTGTGCATGTAGGGCAGTGTATGGTTTGTGTGGGGTTTGCACTGTTTTATTTTTAAATGTCTCTGCCTCTAGGTACGTACCTCGGAAAAATTCTCCTGTCACAGACAGCAGAGGCTGCAGAGAGGTTTCTAAAGGTCTCTCACCCCTGCCATTATTTACACCTGTGTCACCACTCAGTCTTTATCTTGTCCAGAAATGAAGTTTATAATGACAAATGCTCCAGTATAAGTATTAAAAAGGGCTCCTTTATTTAGAACATTTTATACTGATGAACTTCTGTATCTGTAGTAGAAAGTGCTTTCCAAATGTAAGATTATTTTTGTATGGTGTCTCAAGTATGCATAACACTTGCAGCTAGAACAATTACTCCTTACGTATACGGCTACTGGTAAAAATACATCCAGCTGAAGCTTCACTACCGGTGAGTAAAAGCTGCTGATAAAGATCATCTTTAACTTTCTGGCTTACTTGTGGTTTTACTCATTTAGCTTGATATTCTAGGAACATCTTCAAGCTAAGGGGATGATAATACTGATGATAATGGAGCAGTTCAGTGTGAGGATACTCAACCTCGGAGAGCTGCACAGTCACTCTGTTATTAAGAGATGTCATGAAAACAAAATATAATTGTAGATGAATATCTTGGCAGTGTAATCGTGTTAACTTCAAAAACCCTGTAGAGGTAGCAGTCCCTTACCACACTTATAAGACGGATTAGGAAAGCTGTATTACTATCCATCCACGATGTGATTATCCTGTGATGGTATCCCCTTATCTCACTCATGGTTTTAACTTCTAGGGCACTCCTCCTCAGTCTTGGCTCACTGCCTCTCTTCCTCAGGGAGAGGAGCTGCCAAGTTGTCTGGCACTCTGTAACCCTTGTGGCAAGATACAGCATCATATTAAACAAGAAACAGACCCACTTCAGTGTGCCATCAAATATACAGATGATAAAATGCCCCTGAACCACAGGAATTCTCGTCTAGCCTAATCTGGTCCGTGTTAATCACAGTCCAGTGAAATACCAGCTCATATGATTTTTTTTTTTTTACCAGTTGTGGTGCATTTATAAACCTTCCATTCTTAAACTCTGGGGATTTCTTGAAGAACACAGACAAATTTTGACATTATTTTATAGCTCCATGAAAACAGGATTCAAGTATATATGGCATCAAAACCAAGAGAATGCAAAGAGAACCCAAAATATATTACTTTAAAGAAAATTTAATTATCTGGGAAGGGCTAGAGGTGTGATTTTTGAAGTCTCAGTTTTGATATTGCTGATGTTGCCAAGTATGAACTAGTCCATGCTGACAGACCTATAAGGAGAACTTGAACTGGAAATTGTCATACATCCCAGTTTCCCCTGCATTGTTTGGAGCAGGTCAGTTTCCCTCTTCCTATTTCACAAGAAATCCCCATTAATTATTCCCCTCACTCTTGCCACAAAGACACTTGTACCATTTCCTGCTGGATTTCACCCTCCAACTCCCTGTGCAATTAGCAAAGGAATTTTTATTCATGCTCCAATTTATTCCCACTACCACTGTTCTTCTGCTCTCTGCCCACCTCTCACAGCTCCTTCCCTTTCTTCTGCTGTCTGATTTTTCTCCATCCCCTTGCTCTCAATGTTTACCCTCCTCCCACATCTTCTGTGCTCTCCCTCCCCTCCATTTTGTTTCCCTGTCACTCAGCAGCAGAAATCCAGCTAACATCCCTGTCCCTTGCTGGCATTTCAGAGCTCCAGAGGCAGATCGATTCTGTGGTGCTGCAAGCAGGGCAGGGCCAGGTGGGACCGGGCTGCACAGGGCAGGAGCAGGGAGGCAGCACACAGGGCATGGCACACAGGGCACAGGGCATGGCACACAGGGCACAGGGCACAGCTCACAGGGCACAGGGCACGGCACACAGGGCACAGGGCATAGCACACAGGGCACAGGGCACGGGGCACAGGGCACAGCTCACAGGGTACAGCTCACAGGGCACAGCACACGGGGCACAGGGCACAGCTCACAGGGCACAGGGCACAGCACACAGGGCACAGCACACAGCTCACAGGGCACAGCACACACGGCACAGGGCACAGCTCACAGGGCACAGGGCACAGCACACAGAGCACAGCGAGGAGCCTGCATGGCCGGCAGGCATGGCTGCATGGCATGGCTGCCACACCATGGGGGATGTCGGACATCCCAGCCCCATGAAACACGAGCTGCTGCCAGGTCTGGGGAGTGCACAGTGCTCGATCCTTTTGTCCATGAACACAGTGGCTGACTCGCTACTTTACAGATACTGGGATATCCTGAAGATGAAAGGAAAAATGTACACTACATCTACAGTCTTGTAATTAGCATTTGGCACCTGAGAACCCATTAAAAAAGTCATGACTTTCCTGTGGGCAAATGCGTACTGGAAGCAAAACACAGCCTTTGAATACTACTGACCCAATAATCCAAAGAAAACAAAGAAAGAAGTGCTTTTAATTTCCCATGAGCTGTGATGTGGGAACTCCCAGTTACACTCCTGTGTTCTGGGACTCTCAGTCTGTCCACCCTAGCCCTGGGAATCTCTGCCACAGGTGCATTTCTAAAACTTCACCCTTCTTTTTTTGTGAAGAGGTCACGTTATGGTGAACAGCCTTAGTATGCAGCAGTGAAAATACACATTCTTGAGAATGTCTTGTATCCCACTGTGGGCAATACTGACCAGATGTTTCACTGGAATGAAGACCCTGCACTGTAGCTTACCAAATCAAAAGCCACAACCCCCACATCCCACAGGCTGCTGGCAGTTTGTGCACTGACCCATCTATATTGATCTTGGTGCTGTTTCAAGCCCACTCAGTATGATCCTGAGCTGTCATTCCCAATCACACACAGTCTTCCCATAACCCCAATCAAGCAATCTGCCTACTGACCCACTAGAGCAGACACATCAGGAAAAGGGAAAATGAGTCAGAGAAAATAACCAAATTTTACTTTTATATCGTTGTTCCATTAGATGTATATAAAACTGAAACAGCCTTATTTAAGGCTTTATTAAGTAGCCTTTCTATAAAGGTTCCTCCTATAAAGAGGAGGAGAAATGCCTTCTGGCCAATATGAAATTAATCTGTAACTTTTGCTTATGTCACAGAAGCCACAGAGGGTATTCCAAGATAATCCTTGACATAGGGTGCCAGGAAACTGGCATTCAGTGAGTTATGATCTATATTCATTTTACATACAATTTTCTGGGGAATTCTCTGTTTTCATGTAATCTGCAGGGAACCCAACCAGGAAAAGAATCAGAATGGATTCTCATATAGGCAAATACCAGAAAACAACTTTAACTCCTCTTCAAGTGACTCTGAGTTTCAAGGTTCTTGACCAGTTTTTCTGGAAACCAGCACACAACCATTATGGCCAAGATCAACCCTATGTGAGTAATCCTTTATAACTGGACCCTAAAACAAGCAAGGCAACCTGTTAACCTGTTATGGTGTTTCTGGTTCAGTGGGAAAAGGAAAATCTAAAGATCACCAGATAATTCCACGTGTTTCTGAAGAGGAAACTCTCCTACCTGGAAAGTCTATGAGAACCAGGGGAACTCAGCAGAGATGTTGCATTCTCACCATCCTAGATATTGTCAATATAAGCTTTTTTTTTTTTTTTTNTGTTTTTTTTTTTTTTTTTTTTTTTTTTTCCCTAGCTCAGGTCTTTTATATGACCTTCCTATGTTTGGGTGAAAAAAGTGCCTCAGTTGCATGGTAAGCCTTGCAGAAATATTATGCTCTGAATGGCTTTTTTTTAACACTCTGCAAAGGTCTAGATGGCACAAGAGAGTTAAAACTTCCCCTTTGTAAAAATCCAATAGACTGTTTATTTTTAGTATAAAATCTGGTAACTTTTTAGGACACTTATCTTAGCACAGACACATTACAAAATGTTACCTTTTTGTTCCCCTTTTGATATATTTCCTATACAGTTGACAAAGCTTATGTTAATGTTAAGAGGGAAAACTCCCTCACCTTCTTTGGGCATAAAGGGGAGTCTGGAACTGACAATATGTTTTCTGCCACAGGCTTTTCTCTTTATCAAATCCTATAACGTCCAACTCTTAGGATATCTTAATACTAGGGAGAATTTCGTACTCAGCTGCCAGATACATATGGTCATCTGTCTTCAGCCCAGAGCAAGGGATGACAGATTTTCTCCAGTATCACTGTAGTGATTATACTCCTGCTTTGGCCCAGAAGCAGCATATTATTACCTCAAGATGGAGAGGAGACCTGACCACTAACCTACATTCTTAATATATTTCTTTCTCTTTTTTCGTTGAAACCTACAGTGCTAATGAGGTAAGTCAGCTTCTGGAGACAAAAAAGCAGCACTGCACAAACTGGAAATTACGTAGTCACTAGTAAATAGCAAATGTGCGAGTGCTGTGATGTATCAACACTGTAATGTCTCTACAGGCATATGGTACAAATGCACAGAGATCTCTGACACCATTTAAAGCTCATTCAAAATATCATGTCAACCTACAATACCCACACTTTATCAAATGGATATTTTAAGATGAAGTCCTGAATGCTGATTATGTTTGCAATGTTGATGGGATTGCTCTCACTGTGCAGTCCTGTTCTGCTTTGACTAGAAAAATATTTTAGGCTGAGTTCATCCTCACTGTCTCTAGTAAAATTAACATTAAAGCTAGAGCTTATTCTTGGGCAATTTTTTTGATTCTTATTTTAAAAAATAGACTGCATTTTAGAGATAGCTGCTTCCTCTATAAGACATAGTCTGATAATGAAAACATCATTTATCTATAGTATGGAGACAGATAGATCTGTGACAAAATGCCTTGTAAATGGCTCTAACAGAGTAATATTGACTGATTCTGTCAATACTTAGTAAGGAATTTGTTGCAATATCACAGAATCATAGAACAGTTCAAGTTGGAGGGGACCTCTGGGACATCATCTGATCCAGTCTCGTACTCAAAACAAGTCCAGCTAGACAGGTTTCCTCAGGGCCTTGTCTTGTCAAGCTTTGAATGCCTCCAAGGAAGGAGACTTCATCTCTCTGGGCCCCTACTCCAGTGTTTAACCACTATCACAGTGAATTTTTCTTTTTCTTTTTTTAACATCTAGTAAAATCCTCACACGCCACGACTTGCATTTGTTCCCTTTTGGTCACGTCACTGCATGCCTCCAAGAAGACTCTGTCTTCTCCCCCGCCTCTGAGTGCCAGAGGCAGCAGTAACAGCCCTGCTCCCTGTGCTTCTCTGAAGGCTAAATAATCCCACTGCCATCAGCCTCGACTTGTATGTCAGGTGCTTCAAAGGCCACCCTGGTGGGCTCTGCTGGACTCATTCCAGCATGCCACCATCCAGAAAACCTAAATCATGGGACACCCACCCCTGATGCCGTGGGAATAATCACTGCTCTTGTGCATGTGGCTAAAATCCTGCTATGAAGGCACCATATGTTGTTGGCCTTACTTATCACAAAACCACACTGCTGTCTGCTTTTCAGCTTCTTGTCAGCTGGGATCTCCAAGCCTTTCTTCTTGCAACACTGCTATTTTGTCCTACTTGCTAGGAGTTGCTCTTGCCTGAAACCCTGAGGTCCCTGCCAGGACCCTTACTTCAGCCTGTCGAGGTCCTTCAGGAGAGCATCCCTGAGCTCCAGCATGTCGACTGCTCCCCACAACTTTGTGTCATGCACAAACTCGCAGATCATGCCCTCCCTGCCACTGTGGGCTGTTAGAGATGTTGAATCCTCCGGCCACAGTGTCAACACTGCTAGCTGGATTTTGTACCTCTGAACACAGCCTTTGAGCCTGGTGGGCCAGCCAATTTTCCTCTTGCTTTAACATCCATTTGCTCAGGGCAAAGCTACCATTTCCCCTACAAGGATACTAAGGAGACTTTGACACAGGCCAAAGCCAAAGCAGACCACATCCACTGCTCTCCCCACATTCGCATAGTTATCTTGCCAGGTCAGGCACGCTTCTGCAGATCAGAATGGCTATTCTTGTGTTTCAAAGAGGTTGTCTTTGAAGATAAAATATTAATGCCAATTAAATATATATTTTGAAGACTGCTTTGGAGTATACACTCAATTTATCATATTTAAATAGTTAAGAATTGGAAGACTTACTCCAAGGAAGGTTTCTCTTTGGTGTTCCTGGTACTATCTACTGGTTTCTCATTCAGAAAACAGAGAAACAGCACAAACAAAATCAATGCAATCTTGTCACCAGAAACTGCAGATTCATGCTGTCTTGGGCGAAGGCAGTTTCTTTTGGGGATGTTTCAGCAACATTGCAGGTGCTGACAGCCACCTGGAAAAGAGAATTATTGTACAAACTTTGAACAGTATGAATTGCAACGGGAATGAATTGCAAATCATCTGGTCTTCCCCATAAAAGGGAGACTACAGAGATAAGTCTAGTTGAATGACAGGCACAGTACACTACATCCAAATGCAGTTGGAATGTACATTTTTTTCTTTTTAATCACTCATCTCTTAGGTCTGGCTTTTCACTTGTGTTGAGACTTCATAATTACAAAGCAGATATTGGCCTGAATGTAAGATTTTAGGGAATAGTTTTTACAGAAAATTGATTATGTGGCACTGCAAAGAGGCTCCCACAAAACAAAGATGTTTTTAGGAAGTGATTCATGATCAGTGTGAAAATGCAGTTAATGCATTTGTGCTACTCTATGCCACCTAGGGAGCATCTGTTGCTTTATTAGAACAGAGTAAATTTAAAGGAAGTTGTAATTTTTTTTATGAACTACATTATTTTTGACGTTGATAAAAATCATAGACGGCCTCAAAAATGTCTATGTAAATTTTGCCACTATCTACACTCTGAACAAGTTGCCTTTTTGGCAGAACCATGACTTTGACAAGCTCCTGGCCACCTGGGCAGAGCTACTCTCCTGCTGCACATACCCCTGACCTGGGGGTGAGAGTGAGAAAGCTAACAGGGCCTTTGTCTGGAAGCCAGACTTGCAGATCTTAACAGAGTACAAATCCTTTGGAGCCCTTCACATAGATACTGTAAGAATAAATAAAACATGAAGCACACTACAGGAGCTCCAATTAGGAGCAGCAGCACACTTTGTGAGATGGAACTACATTGCCATATAAACCATACAAATTTTCAGGAGTATCCAAGACATGCTTTTCCAAATATTTGCAGATATACCAAAGGGGAGATTAAACAACATAGGGTGAAAGTAGTAAAATTATTTTCCTCCTTTTTTTGCCAAAGAATGGTTTAGAAGGAGCTGCAGCTGTGATTATATGTAGAGGAAAATTCCACCAGTGTGGTAAATTATTAATTAATATTGATGCGGTATCAACCAGCATAGTGCATTTTTGGAGTATTCAAAGTTAGAGAGAGGCTAATTAGCAGTCTAGAGTGAAGGCCATTTGAGAAAGCATGGCAGAGATTTTGGCTTAGATTTACAGTGGTGTTTATTTAGAGATGTTATGGGTGTACTGAATCTGTACATTCAGTGGTCTCATAAAGTTAGTTACTTGCTACCTCACAGAGAAAAAGTAAAGCTGAACAGACAGAAGTTTTTCCAGGTCAGCTGTAATAGAAATGCCTACACTGGACAGGAAGGTTTTTGCAGACCAATCTATCACATCGCTTCCAGCATTGCTCATTTGACGTAAGAAAAACTACAGTTAGGTTATGTAGCCAAGTAAATTCTGGATTTCCATTCAACCCTCTAAAGCACATTTCTTTGTCCAGGCAATACAAAAATAGACCTAGTACAGCAGTTAAAGACTGTTAAAGATTTTGGATATTATGTAAACAGCACATGCATACTTGTTTTCTCCTGACATAACATCTATTATACAGCAACACAGATTAATTACAATGGTTTCAGGAGTTTTTCTACAGCATTTACAACATTAAGATTCATCTGTGTGCTTCTAGAAAGCTATAACTGTTGATAATATTTGAATGGTAATGCCTGAACTTCAAAATGACATTTTTGAAGTGAGAAGACTTGTCCAGAGATGAAATTTTACTTATGATGACATAATTTCAAGCAATAAATCCACCATTTATTTTTCTTGCTGAAACGATGCCTGATGACAGCCACTTTACTGGAGTGATTTGATTCATATTGTTTTAAAGCCAGTTGTCAAAATCAACTCTCCTCCTTTTCTTTAACATTTCTGTAAGGGTTAATGCCTGCCTTGTGCACATTCATTCACATTTCCTATTCAATTTCATTGAGAAGTGGAAAAAAAAAGTAGATTGGAAATTGTAATTCAGATTTCATTTTAAACTGCTTATCTCTGTTCGTCTTCTGATTAAACATAATTTTTTTGGAACCAAAATGTCACGTTATCTTTATGACCACACGCTCCACCAGAGCAGTAAAAGCTTGAAGGTTTACTGCAAAAAGGGTTCCCCTTACTGGTGTCTCAGTGTACTACAGCACTCAGTTCTCCTTTATGGTTCTAAACTGCTAAAATCATTTAAGCAGAAGCAGCTGCTGGTTGTGTCTCGATCTGGGGACCCCTCAGGCAGTCTTTGTTCAACGCTTATGCGTATGTTTAACAAACATATGCCAAATCATCAATAAATACTGGCTACTGGTTGCTGGATTTGCAAGTGTCTTTATGATATTTGATACTTTTCCATAGGAGGGACATATTTGTGTTATGTGTGTCAGCAAACATTTTGTGCTAAGATCCCAATCAGTATTTACAGCTACAATACAGACACATCATAGTTATATAGGATGGCTGAAAGATTTTATTGGTGTTTACATAGAGTGGCTACAAAAATGACTGAGTGACAATTATTTAAGTCATCCCATAAGTGCTGCTGAAGCCATCATCCCCTGACAGTCTGCACAAAGGATTCCGAAGCCTCATGGCTGCAGAGAGAGGGTGCTTGCCAGAGCAGAGAAGGTCAACTTCAGCAATGCATTTTCACACTGTCACACAAAGAACCCCACGGGGCAGAGCTCAGCAAATGGAGCTGCACAGCTAATCCTTGAAGAGAGGATCCATTGCTTAAAATAGCTCTACCAAAAATGAGTGGAATAAGTTTTTAAGTCCTGAAAGCTCAGTATTTCCCATGGCTAGTCCCAGTCAACCTTGCCAGAATAAGGAATATCCTATTTCCATTTTTATTTTAAAAAGGCCAGAAGAAACACATTTTTGCTTTCCATTTGGAACATTGGAAGAAATCTTCCTCCATTTCCCATGGCATGAAACCGGGCACTTTACACTGAAATTTTTTCTGCTGGTATGGGTACATCTGCTGGTATGTGTACATAATACACAGACAGCAGAAGGTGGGAATGTCTGTAGATGCACCCCTTCCCACTGGAGGCAAATGATTAACCTTGGTCTGGAAGATTGAATAAATATGGCTGCTGCAGTTAGTTCAGGGACTTAGAAAAATCTCAGGTGCCCAGGCTAACCAGGCTCCTCAGCTGGGTAGTTCTACCATCACAAGGTTAGGTTCACCTCTGGCAGGGACAGGGACTGTGCTGCAGTGTGAGATGAAGGGTGCACACTGCCCATCAGCACTGGGGTCAGAGCTACAGCCTCTCCACACACTTGTCTCACATGCATGGTTTGCACATGCCCCCACACTTATTCCCAGCAACGCAGGCAGAGGTACTTTCACTGGCTGTCAGAAACCTGGTTTAACAGAGAAGGCTCCTTCCCTGACAAGGGCTCTCCTGTGGTTGGGGTACAAACAGCTCGACTTGTCGTCTCCTGAATGCTGGACTGCAAAAAAATAATTAAAATAAACCCCAGAACATAGCCCTTTACTCTATCCTCCACACAGTTCATATACATGTATGTGCCCCAATGCAGGCACAAGTCAACTACCAAATGTTTTCCCAAAACACCCAGCTCCCAGCATACAAAGAAGAAAAGAGTGCAGCAGAGCCGAACATGCTACAGCCCAAATCACCAGCACCACAGCTAAGCCTGGCTCTTGCTAAGCAGTAGTGGCTTTTTCTATCCTGATTACAGCCCAAACCAGAGCCCCAGTGAGGCCACAAGACTTTCTGGGACTCGACTGTCACATCACGCAAATGCAGATCCAGGAAACCTGTGCTGCCCAGACATTTCTTGATCAATAATCACAGGACTCATTTTTTGACACTCCATGCTGTGATGGGATTCTCCCTTTTAAATCCCAACTGCAGGCTTTTAAGACACTCAGCTGTGAGGTTTGGCTTTGGAGGCTGTATTTTTTGACATTTCCAGTCTGAATGGAGAAAAGACATTCCACAGTGTCTGTATTTGAAATATTTTTTATTGTCCGGCACCAGAGGAAGATTCAGTGAATATAGTACCCCATTAAATACCAGGTTGGGATTCAGAAAATACATGTAACTTCTCAGTTACACAACATCCCAAAACCACATTCTTATGTGAAGTTATTAAACTGTAAATTCCTGACCATTTTTGAGGATTTCCTCTCGTTGTATGAGGTAGTAATGGCCCTGCAAATCCATACTGGGCTTCTAACTAATTCTCAGGCTAAGTGCAGCCAAAGCAAGTCATAATACTAGAATGCTGCGATGAAATAAACCAAAGCACAACAGCCTGATGCTTTCTTTTCGGTAGTTATTCCTGTTATCACTTTTTAAACCTGTATTTTCAGGCAAAAAGATGAACTTCTAACACTTTTTTAGAATCTCATATCCTCTACCACAAGCACTAATTTAAACGAGTATTGTCAGGGGATTCTCATGTCAACTCTCAAGAGAATCAAACTTCACTGAAGTAATATTTAATTTAAGGTTGAAAAGTCTTAAATTATGGTTGGTGGAAAACCTTAAAGTGTTACTGTGCCCTGGCTTTCTTTCAAAGGAAGGAGAATGTGTCCAACAAGTGGCCAAGAGTCTGAGGCATCTGTCTGGCCGGATGTACAACGTAACTAATTTAGGCATCTGCTTTTGATGATACCTTTTTGGGCTGTTGTGGGAAGCATCCTGCACTAATAATCTTGCATGCCATTTTTGGCAGTAGGCCTGTTTCCTTAATTAAAGTAATTTCATTCATACAATCAATAAACACACATTTCCTTCCTAAATATATCTCGAAAAAATATTAATTTAGATAGAGCAATAGAGTATTTGGCCATGCTATAATAATATTAAATCAATATTTGAAGGAGATTAAGGCGCTTCATTGAGAATATCAATATCTTCACTAATGGATTAATAGTTTGTCTCATACATAGCAATAATTTTTAAAAAAAACCCCATATTTAAGCCACATAGACCAACTAACAAGGAAAGTCTGGATTTAAGGCTGCTTTTTAGTCCCAAATCTGAAACACCCACAAATACATAAAAGCTGAATGACAAATTAAGTTTACTTTGGTACTTAGGATTTTTTAAGTCAGCTTCTTAACATTGTTTGAAGTACATTTTATATATACTTCAAATATATATATATATATTAGGTGCTCTGGAGCAGCTAAAAAAATGGCATGCTTTGTTTCTGACTTTCACACTTAACTAGGAAGTTTACCTACAGGCTTGAACACCATCAGAGAATTCCTTTTGAGAACTGCAGAATTTCAGGTTAGACCAATTTACCCCAAAAAAGCACCTTTCTCTAAGCAGAAGCAAAGAAGTACAATTAGCTAGTTCCTATTTATCTTTTCCTGGCACATAGCCTCTCCACCCTGTGAGGAAGCAATGAAGGTCTGTGTGTTCAGGCAGTGGGAGCTCCCAGAGAGTCTCAGGATGGGCAGGTGCAAAGAGCTGCTCTTCAAACCACTCCATTTCCATTCTACCAGCATCTCTATCAGAGCTGATTTCCTGCCTCCCCACCCAGGAAAATCCTCTCTCCACCTCAGATTTGAAGCCACAAAAACCTGACTGCTGATACTATGCTTTGCCTGCAGCTTTGCCTTTCACTCCTCCATGGCAGAGAAGCTCAGAAAAATCCCCAACCATGGCAGCCATGGTTGGTGGAGTCAGGCTTTCCAGGACTGGGAGGAAATGGTATGAGAAGGGTCCCTAAATGGAAGAAAAAAACCCCAACCCTGTAGTCCTCAGCTGCCCAGAGGTGATGAGAGGTACCAGTGCAGAGCAACATTTTGCATAATGAAATCTCTTCCTGCCCTCTCTGCTTTCACTGAGGGGACACAGCGAGGCCTGATGTAAAGTGGGTGTCACACTGTACCCTTGCCTGGTCCTTGCTCTCTCCTTCACTTCTGTCTGCACACTTGCACTGCGAGCTCCTTGCAACTCCAGCGATGTGTTTGCACAGCTTCAAACCCCATGAGGGTGGCAGCTGTGAGACTGGATCAGGAGGAACTGCCACGATTACAAAACATCCAACCATGCTGAGTGATGCTTGGATGCTCTCACCTGAAAAGTGAAAGTGGAAGTAGTTACATGCATAGGGCTGCCCAAAAGAGCTGTGCTGGCACAGGATATAAGGTAATGTATGACTCAGGGCAGCAAAAGCACAACAGATGCCCAAGGCTTTATCTGATGGTAAAAGCTGAAGTTCACCATGCAACTGTGCCCTAATTCTGTGATAACAGAGCTGTGAATGGAGAATTCCTGACAACCACCTTCAGCGTGTTCCTGATATTTTCAAAGCACACTGCTGTATTAAGGAAGAGGAATAAAGCATGCTCAGCATTAAAGAGTCACAAGTACCCATTTCTCTTTTTTGAAATGTGGTTTTGTGTTTTTTTTGTGTTTTCTTAAATTAGTGTTGGAGTGTAAAAAGCATTACATGGCTGGGCACCTCTTGCTTGCCTTGACTGGAGGGATCAATTCACAGAGTAAGACTCTAGACTTATTTGCTTTACCCAGTGTGAGTAGTCGGTCTCCTTTTGAGATTCACTCAACAGCAGTTCCAGAAACAGAAAAATAGTCTGTGAATGGCCTGGGATAAGAAGCAGTTCTTGTCCTATGCAGCAGATTTATTGCATTTTTAGCTGACTATAGAAAATATTCTACTTTAGAGTGTTTATAGGAAGCTATCAATTTCTTGTTGTGTATAATTTTCATTTATTTGGAAATTAATATAGTCTGCAGTGTATATAATTTTCACTAACTTAAAGGTGGCATCTACATAGCACATACTCTTGAGAAGTACTGTTAAAGTCTCCCAAGGCTTGTTTTTCCCCCATCTAAAATCTGCATTGAAGGAAGCATCTGGTTGCCACTCTTAAATCTCTGCAAAATGATTCAGAAATGACCTGTTTCTCATTTCCAAAAAGATGACTTAATTCTATCTGTGTGTTACTGCAAAGTGAGCATAAATTCCCCAATCTCCTCCTACTTACATTATTGTAAGTCAAGTGACTTCAGTGCAACTAATCCTGATTTACATCAGTGTAAGCCAAGAGAGACATAAGGGCTCTAAATTTCCTTCTGATAGTTATCCATTAGCCTATAAATCTCAGTAGTCCTAAACTCATACAGCTCATTAATTTTTGAAGTGCTTTGGCCTATTTTTAGCAATATACTTGAGCCAACTCTGGCAGTCGTATCCTCCTGATCCCACGAGAAGATGCCTGTCTGAGGAATTCAGTCTCAGCTTTGTGGCCATGCAGGACCATCCCTGTAAACTGCTCTGACGCCTTACTGCACGTCTTTTACACTTGCTCAGTAATGTAATATTTGAACATTTACATTGACAGCTTCTGTAACTTCTTTCATTAATAAAAGTTGCCAAATCAACCCCCCAGTCTTCAGTGTACTACCTCTAAGGTAAAGGAGGAACCCCCATAGGTTTCCAAGGAACTTGCCCCCTTCCTTACCTCTCCCCAGGTAACATTTTGACACCTGATAAGTGGAACAGATACCAGAGTGAAGCAGGAGCAACAACTCAGTTGCAGTTAAGAGATGGTTCAATACACTGCAGGGAGAAAAGGGATTTAAAGTCTTTTCATCCATGCTGTACCTTAGGAATCAAATGACATACTCACAAAACAAAACATTAGAAGCATGGTATCACCAGAATGGTTTGCCCTGCCTCATCAGGCCTTTAAGTTATGACTTTAAGCCAAGTTCAAGGGTTTTAGAAAGTTGATAACCCTCTCTTCAACAGTGACAAAGCTCTGTATTTGCATCTAATAGTTGTTCATTAAAGAGTGATATCACTAGAGATCTAATGGTTTAAAAATCCCCTGCTGAGCCTCCCCATGTAAATAAACCTCCCTCAAATGTCAGGTATGGGAAATGATGTTATTTTTGTACAGGAAACAGAAATTACTGCCTAGCAAGTAAAGCAACATCAGCATTACATCCCTCTGCTTATAAATTTCTAAATTTATAAGAAATGCAATTACATTGTATTTACGCAGTTTACATGCTTTCTACCACTTGAATGATTTAAAATATTTCAGAGCATTCTTAGAGCTGTAATACTTCAACCTTCCCAGATGCTGAGATACAGTTCCTTTAAGAAGGAATACACTTTATCATTCTCTTGCCATCAGCACACCACCACTGAATTTAGACAGCATTATTCCCTTTCTGTAGTGAAGCATAAGAAATTAAGTTATTTGTCTCAAGTCATGCACCAAGTAGTATATGTACACCCAGGAACTGAGTTTGGAATTCTTCATTCCCATTCTTATAACGCAAGTGGCATTGTATGATAAGGACAGATGTTTTAGCAATGTAACCTTTCCCTGCCATTTTGCTTAAAAATAATTGTTCATTTTGTCTTTGCATAGGGTTGCTATTGAGTGATGTCTGCTACATTTCTACTCTTGAGACATTTGCCTATCACCTGCCATGATAGGAAATTAAAACTGTATTTATAACTTGCAATATGCTTCAGGGCTTCTGTGGATCAAGGGTACATTGGAAATGGAAAGTATTTAATAATTTTAACTGAACAGCTTAGTTTCAGAGTTGTTTCTCTGCAAGTAATAAATTAGCATTTCCTCTTCTAGTTGCTGTCTTTTGGTCTCTGCTATCTTTAATGTGAATTTGCAACTGTCAAAATGAATAATACGCAGCATCAATTTAAACCCTGCTTTTCGATAAGTTCAGCATAATAGTTTCACTTTGTCTCGATTCTGTTGATTGCTATTAAATTCTGGATTGTTTTAAATTCCTTGAGAACATCTTGGAAGTATCAATTATAAACTGTAGGCATTTATTAGAATTCAGCTTGATGTAGAACACTCATTTGGCTGGAAAACTTTACTTTCTGTCCTTTGCACTTCACACAGAAGAGGTCAAGGAAATATAATTTGCTATGTAAGAAAGTAGAATGATTAAAGAAGAAATGTTATAAATTATTGTAGAGATTAGAAAGCAGAGAAAGTAACCTTTAAAAAGAGCATAGATGGAGATGAAGAACCAAACTCAACTTGCTTTATGGCCAACTACTCAGTTCATGACTGGTCAAAGACATCGGAAGAAAAGTGATTTGAAAATCTGAAGCTCGAAAGTGACAACGACTCTCCCCATTCACAAAACAAACTTCGCTCTGAGTTGAAATGGAAAATGAAGTCATCAATTCTTGCAGGTCAAAAGATTTCTATAACGATATGGCTTAAAACAAACTCCCTAAGAAATTTGTTGTTTCTGCATGACTGGATGTTCTAGTGGGTCAGAGCTGGGAATGTTGTTTGACACTAAAACCTTGCCTAAGTTCTCCCCCCTTACTACATTTTTGTTATTCCAGTTTATTGATACTCAGAATAAACAGAAGCATCCATAGATTTCTCCACTGACACAAACACTTTTCACGGCCTCAGCTATGTAGACAGTATGAAAAAAATCCTTATCTCTCTGCTATGCAAAAATTAAAATGCTCATTATCACTAAGATCAGTATCAGGAACAGACTGAGAAAATAATGCCTAAAAGGAGATTAGTCGGTCTGGAACTAAAAAACTGGAATTATGATTCAGACTGGATGATACTGAAATCTCGTTGGCTGTTCATTCAAAAGTATGGATAATCCCATAAGAAAATCTGGAGAGTGTTTATAGCATGCTTGACATATATTCACATTTTCTACATCTTAATTGTTACTTTATAGGTAATGTTGATAAATTGATTACTAAGTCTTCTTGATTAATGCTCAAATGGGGACCAAATTGCTACCAAATGTGTACTGGTTTCCATTTTAAATTTTTGTTTCAAGGATGCTGACAACTTCAATGAGAAAGATTCTGTAGTGCTAATAGGAGTCTTGAGTTTCTTACTGCCCTGAATACCCTGTTATTCCTCCAGACGTATCAAAAGGAAGGGTACAGCCTCAGCTTCTGGCCAGCTTCATCTTGGCCTTGAGTCTAGTGTTGCAGGTGAAACTCCATTATATACCTGGACAGTTATTTGTGCTTGAAATTACATGTCTAAGTTATCTGGTAGAATCACTGATGTAACCTTTGGCAGAGATGAAATCCCAGCATGAATCAGTCATCTTCAATATGATTAAAATGCATGTACCTGAACATCAACTCTTAATTCGTGGTAACATTTCCAAATAAACGATGCACTCAGTAGGGAAAGAGAATAGGAGATTTTCATGCCAATGATGTGTGTCAACTTAAGGAAATGCACAGACATGAGATTTAATTGAACTGGGAAAACAGTGGCAAAATATGATTACACTTTCAGAGTCTCAAAGCCCATAAAATCAAAAGGATAATATATCAATAATATATAATTATAGCTTTAAATGATGAAAGATGGCTAGTTTTATCTTAATGATAAACAAACTAAAGGTACATGGTAGAATGTAATCTTTTGCCCAGCGTATTACATAAACATCTCAGTTTTAATCTCTCTCTTCCTGTTATCCAGTCTTAGTTGTTTTTCCTATAATTTATTTATTCCATCTGAGTTTGCCATTTATCCCCCTTCTTTCCATTCATGTGTTTTAAACCTTTAGTCCTTGACTGCAGCACAGTAAATCTAGCGTGGCATCTACCTTATTATTTCCATTAAAAGAAGTCCTTCTGAAAACTAGTATTGAGACTCCCTTTCTTTTTTTTTCAGAACAGTAAGTTGATCTGGCAGAGCACTTCTGGAGAGACCATTTCAGTATTAAGAGCTAGCTACCTTAGATGGAAGTGGCCAAGTAAAAATGGATAATTTGTAAACAGCTGTGCATGCACACAATTCAAATCTGGGGCTTCCTGTGGTGATGGTATTTTATTGTTTTCAAATCTAAGCATTCCTGCAATGAATAGTGAAGGCAGGAAACCGAGCTTAAAATGTCATTTTAGTTTCGTCCACTTTTTTGCCAGATAAGTTTGAATTCTCTTTGGAGGCGTTGAGCATGGTGATAAGTTGCAACTGCCTTTCCTTTTGCTTTTCATCTCTCTCCTGTCACGCCATCACAGGAAGCAATCTAGTGGACTGGGGAGAAACGAACTAGAGTGGACAGAGTCCAGAGGGTTTCCTGGAGAGACAGGGAAGACAGAGGTTGCAGTTCTACTTCCCTTCCTAGGAAATTACATTCCAAACCCAGAGTGGAATCTCACCTATTTGCCAAGTAGAAACTTACTGGTGCTCAGCCTCAGCCCAAACTCAGTACCTTTAACATGTTCTTTTGTTCTTGAGCTTATCCAGGGCTGCTGACTTCCTCTCACCAGGAACTGAACTCAGCCCATGCCTGGTTACAATAACTATCAGAACATTCATGTTGCTTATGTTCCCCACAATGCTGATGGGAAAAGAGGGAAAATGGCATGTCATCAGCACCATTCAGCCACAGAGTAAGTCTGCTGCTTTATTCAGTGCCCAGAAATCCAGATTGACACTGACGTCAGAGCTGCAGTGAATCCCAGCATGTACTGGAAGCTGTGAGGGCTTGTAAAGCCTCCTGACTTGCCAGAGCCAGGCTGTTCCGCCACACTGTGCCCAGGCACAACCAGGGAAGCAGAACAGAAGCCTCCTTGCAGGCTCTCTGACATCTGCACCCCACAGCCAGGTCAGATAAAGCTTTATGCCACTGAGAACATTTTGTGGGTAAAAGTTTGGTTTATTGGGTTGACATGACACAGGCCACTCTGTTTTCCATAGAAATGACAGCAACTGGAAACTGAGCAGAGAATTACATGGAGCTGTAATGACTGCGTACACTACAAAACATTCATCATTGCTATTGAAGACTGACTGGGACCATAATAAATACATGACTATTTGATGTATGTCCTGAAAAAGGTCATCCAGAAGCATATCCTGGGAAGCCCCTCCTGGCATGATGTGTAAGACCAGGCAAATTGTTTTAAGTCACCAGTATATTTTTAGAGTTCATTTAAAGTGTTTTATCATGTATGTTCTCTTTTGCAGAATGATACATCACCACTGACAGTCAGTGCATACTGTTTTCATAGCCTAACTTTCATAAATATTATGAACAAATACCACAGTGGTATTGTTATAATGAATTACAGTGATGTGTTTCTTGAGAGAGTGCCAATGACTGGTTTATATCCTCTGTGATGTTACTGTCACAAGAAACGTGGCACAAATCTTTTCCCAAGGTTCAGCAGTATGTTTAGGGCAATAATACTACACATTTTTTCTTCTTTAAACAGTTCTCTGAGCCTTGATGTACGGCCTTTTAAAATTTTATTTTAATATGGTCAATGATCTAACAACACTTATTATGTTTGAAGTTGCTTTATTGTAATCTGGAAATAATTTTCATCTGACTCTCACCAACAGCCAAACATAATAAAAGATGTATAAGCCAAGTAATGTTACACAGAGGCTCTCAGGACTACATGAGGTTCTCATACAAATGTATGCTCCTGCAGTATCGCAGTGCAGCAGCACAAGTAGAAAATGAAACACTGAACTTTTCCCATGTGCTGGAAGCTTATCTGGGAACATTTAGCAGTCCAGGTTTCTGTCCTCATACCTGTCCATTAGAGGCTGGGTACAAGCTGAGCTTTACCTGGGGGTGTTTAGCTCCCAGTCCCTGGGCACTGCCTGTGCACTAGGACTGGTGCCTTCCCAGCCCCCAACAATCTTCCCAGATGAACCACTTCCTTCAGGAATGACGTGCCAGAAGGCACCCTTAGAAAGACAAGGCTGGGTGAACACAAAATGCATTTTTAGAAGATCTGTAGCAGGGAAAAAATGTCATATGTTTGCCAGCTGCTTGTCTTGATACAGGCTTGTAGCTGGAGCTATTAAAAACACAGGATTTTTAACTTTCTTTTTCGTGGTTTTTAATCTAGCCTACCCTGTGAGAACAATAGTTCATTTAACTCCAGCTGTGTTCCACCACATTCATTTCAATAATGTTTGCTCTACTGAACATACAGAATTAAGCACCTGTGTGTTCTGAAGTGGCATAGATACTTTGTCATAGGCCCTCAAAAGTAGTTCTGCACAAAAATATACTAAGGGACAATTATATGCAAATATAAACCTGGCCATGGCTGAAATGGCATTATTTTCTTAACAGAAACACTGCACAGTATGGTTCACATTTTTAAACATACAGAATAAGAGATAAAAGCAATTACCTTTGCAACTTTGTGACTCTACCTAACACATTAAATGCTGCCTTCACAATAGTAACCCATCCATAAGAAATTCTAAATGCCCTCTTTAAGCATCCTGAGGAGTTTTGGATCTCACAATGCTTCCCACACAAAAGATACTTCTCTATTAAAAAATCAAAACCACAACCCCCCCAAAAATGAAATGCAAGCAAAAATATTTCCAGAATAAGGAGATCAAAAGTAGTTAGTGAAAACAAAAAACTCTTTGCCTAAAAGAAAGAAATACCCTAAGGGGCTCACAGCCGCATTTTTTTAATGTGACAGGTACTTAGAAGTGTAATTGATGGGGCAGTTAACATGGCTCTCGACCAAAACAGTTCATATGCAATATCAATGTCACATTTATTACATACCAAAAATCACGCTAATATATATTCCATGAAAACACATCTACTTCATAAAATAGGAGAAAAAAGATCCCTGATGTTAGCAAATATATTCAAAGTTTAAGTTTGAAGTGGTATATTGTTATTTCAGATTCTTTCTACTAATAGACAAGGAATAAATTTTCTTTTCAGTTGCATTAGTCTGTGCTACCTTTGCTACAAATATGATGAAGGAAATTGTCTGTAGTCCAGGTTTACAGTGGAAACCAATTGCCTCCCACACCGGGGAGAGGGACAACCAGGCCATTTATCAAAAATCACTCATGCCTAAAGCCATGGGTCACTTTTCAAGCCAAAGGATAATAGTTTTTCCTTTCAACTGCAAATTCCAGTCTAGACATGCTTTTTGATGCCTTTTGAAATGTCTTTTTGGTAAAGTGTGCTCCAGTGTCAGTCACTCTTGTCTGAGGTTTCTTTACATGAGCCATGAGCCACCTGCCTTCCACAGGCAAGAGGAAAACCTGAAGCAGACGGGCACAGGAGTTCCTCAACACGGGTGCTTTTTTTTTGGTTTTTTTTTTTTTTTTTGCAGGCTGGTGTTCACTGACTCCCTGACACCTACAGCACTTAAAATTAATATATATCTAGATATGTTATATAGATATCCATATACACATAAATTGGTATTATTTTACCCTGTAAGTATTGTTTACTACACAAGGTTGATGCACAATGACGCAGAAAACAAAGGGACACATACAATGAAGGTGTGTCTCTACAGGTATTCTGTTTGCTCTCCTAGGGTGTGGTAAGCTCCAGAAAAACATATGGAAAGACAGTCGGTGCCACAAGATACTTGGAGCCTGGCTCTGTCATCAAACTACACGTGTTGCAACTTGATAGTCTCTCCTGACAATGTTAACTGGTTGCCTTATATCATAGAAGAATTTTGGGCACACCATAGTGAAAATTAATCTTAGTAACTATCTGCAGCCCTCTGAGACAGCTTGCTACTAATTACAAAGCTTACATTTATTACAGGTACATGGGGTCACTGTTGACATTTCAGCTCTTAATGGCCTTTCTTCAAGTACACACCCGAGCACAGCATGTCTCAGTTGTTTAGTGCCATGCAGACCTCACACCACCAGTGGAGCCAGCAGCAGTTTGCAGTGACAAATTCACTAGTTGTGATCAAAGTTCCTACTGTATCTTAACAGCTGCTACAGAGAAAAGCATCAGGAGTGAGGACTCAGTTGTTCTTTAGCAAATGACTTCAAAGAGTTACTAACTGCAGCATACTGCCGGCTGCCTGGAGGCAGTCTGAGGTGGTTAAGTGCGAGTCACCTGAAGAAAATGCATTTCCTTCAACCCTGAAAAGCAGAGCCAAGGTACCCTAAGCCACTGCAAGCTCCCTCTGCCACACTCTTCTTCCCTCTCCTACAGACTATAATCTCCAGAAGCTGTCAGTCCTGCTACTTGTGTGAATATTAATTTCAGGGAAAGATAGCAACTCCACCTTAGAGTAGCTCATCTCTCCAGGCTACATACCAGTTAAACTAAATGTCTTTTAAAAAAATGCCAAACCAAACCAAAAGCCTCCAAGCTCTCAGATACCAGCACATGGTAGTCGTAAATATCAATTTATGAATCATGACTAGCTTGGAAAATATGAATAAAGATGAAAGCAGTGAAAACAGTGGCTGAAATCTTTATGACTGAACATGCTGAATTTCATTGGTTATGATTAATGGGGGTCACATTTTGTCCCTTGTAAATAGTTGAGTAATTGCTGTAAATCCATGAAAATATTCTCAAAAAGTGAAAGGTTTTAGCACAAACATCAACCCACACAGGACATGTGCAATGTGTTACTACAGAGCTGTTCAAAACCCAAACTCTTTATGGCCTGTGGCATGACAAGAACACTTTCCCTTCAGTTTCTGGCATTATCTTTCACTTCTTCACCCAAACATGATCACAAAATGTGGCAAATACAACTCCAACTTTGTAAAAATTATTATTAACAACCCAAGCACACATTATTGGCTACTCTGACTTTTCTCTTTTAAAAAACATGTGATCACTATGTTTAAAGATCTAATAACATCACTAATGTATCAGCTTATAAGAGCTGGGGCTGAAAAAAAGAAGTGGAAATTATTTTGGTTTATTGCTGCTTGAACAGCAATGCAAATGTCTGCACTGAGTTTCATTTGGTTAGAGAAAGCATGAGACAACTTAGATTCTCTATCACAAACGGAGGTCTCTGTGATGTCACACTCAAAAGACAATCAAAGTCCACAATGGGGAGAAATGGAAAGGTCCATTTGATGTGCCCATAGAAACTGGATCCCGATTCTGTGCCCTGCCACCCACCAAGCTGTCCCCCAGTCTGCTGGTCCTTAATTGGGAAAACTCCTTGCATGGCTTGTCATAGACCTAGTACCCATGAAAACTACCTGCTTAAGTTGAAAAAGTATTTCCCTTTCTAAACAGGAAAAGCTTCTGAATTTGAATCTACTGCCACCTTATCTAAAGAGTTTTCATGAACTTTTCAGGTAGACCTCATGGTTAAAGTATTTTAGCTCCAACTCAGGAACTCACTGCTTATCCAGAGCCTCAGTGGTGATTTAACATCTTCCCAGAAGTCCACACATAAGATCTTCCAACTTAAAATCTTGCTGCTAAAAACTGAAGATGCAGCAAGGTGTATTTATCAATTTCCATATTTGATGAATCCCACCAAGCTATGCAAGCTACATTATCGAACTGTATCTGCCTTAAGTTAAAAATATCAACCAGCAAATTCCAGACAAGGTATAAGAATATTCCTTGTTGCTGCATATTTACTCAGTCAACTCTGCAGACAGGAGCATAAATGACCCACAGGGAATATCTTTCAACTGTCAAGCAAAACTCAGTTTGGTTTACTGAAGCACCTAAGGTTTTTATATTCTGAAAGCCCTTTTGTCTGCAGAGACTCTCCTCTAATGAAAATCTGAAAACATTCACATCGCTTTTAAATCTCTTCAAAGATTTTGTGTTCTACACTTCCAGTATGGATAAGGAACATAAGTTTTCAAAGTAAAATTAAAAAAAAAAATCCCATGTTGGCAATGAAAATACATTTTCATTCTAAGTGTCACTGTATTTCTTTATTCAAAGAAAAATGTCCAATTTTACCCCTTGATTGTTTTCTTCATCTGCCTTGAAGAGGTTTGCCAAAATGTTACAAAGATAGCATCTTTTCCTACCAAAACCAAAGACAATTCCCCCCTTTTTTCCTTTCAAAATATTTTTTTTTAAAAAGGACACTTTACTCCTCAGTATCCTCTGACAACAGTAAATCTGACTTTCTGCAGAGATCCCTTGAATGTGACACTCCCTCAAGCTTGCTACTCACAACAGGCTGGTCAGTAACTAAACATCCCCGAGCCAGTGACTCCTGTGCAACACTTCACACACACTACGGCTTAAAACTAGAAAAAGAGAGAAGGCTAAATACATCTAGATTGTGACTATTCAATTTCAAGGAAAAAAAAAGGCTTTTTAAAAATTGGCAACAATATCCCCTTTCCCTTCCAAAAAATCAAAGGGTTATTTCAAAAGCCAAGAGGTCTACATAAAACCTACAGAATGACATACACTATACTAGAAGTTTAGGTAATGTGTGTGGCACAGAACAAGAAGAAAACAAAGCAGTCCAAAACCCTTCTGCACAGATGGCTCAATTGGAAAGCAAAGGAATCTTTCAAAGGTAGAAGATCAGCATTAAAAAAAACCCCCAAAACAACAAAATCACCAGAAAGCTTTCTGAAGGGAGCACAGAAAAATCCCATAAAATAAATCAGCTCAAATGTAAACAGGAAATACGGAGGGCTAAATAAGAACTTGAAGAGCAACTTGCAAATGACACTCAGACTGATAGTAAAACATTCTTTGAACACATCAAAAGCAGGAAGCTATCTTGTGATTAGTGGGACCAGTTGATGACAAAGGCATAAAAAGGATGATAATACCACTGCAGACACTCAGGGAACTATTTGTTTCCACCTTTACTGCTGAGGTGGTTCAGGAGATTCTTATGCTTGATATACTAATTATAGCACACGGGTAAGAATTTTCTTTTAAATTTGTAATGAAATTCAAGACTACTTAGAGAACACCAATTAAAATCATCAGGGGCATAGAGCAGCTATCTCCTACACTGCGTAGCCTAGGACCCTTCTGTTGAAAATAGAGCTAAAAAGGAGATATCATCAGTTTACCATATCAGAAAAAAATGAAAAGCTGAATTGCAAGGAGGATCAAACTGAATAAAAATCCTGCAATACTTCAAAAAGTAGTAGAGGACATTCTATGCAACTAATACTAGACTGATCTAATCAGAGTGAAAATACTTTTCCACAGTGAGTAGTGAACCTCTGAAACTTGCTGCCACAGGAAGCTGATAGCACCAACAGACAGTATCAACAATTTCATGTGAGAAAGTGGTAAATTAATGGGAAATGTGCCCATGAACATATGAACATGTCCATAAGACCATGCAGGTATATGGCCCCTAATATCTGTTATACATCAGATGTGATGCTGACAGAGTATGAGAAGAGACCCCGGAAGTGGTCCCTAAATGTTATCCCTAAAAGCCTCTCCCACTGCCTCTGCTGGAGGCAAAGCATGCAGGATTTATCACTGGTTTCTGGCACTCAGGCATTTCTTTTTTATGAACTTTTGCCCAGCTTCTGCATCTCAGCAGGTGTTGTGTTTTTTTTTAATTTCTCAGTGAAACAGAGAAATATCCTATCCATTCCATAACAGGTTGTGCCATTTCCATCCTTTCCAATACACTGCCATTGCTCCAACCACTTGGGTACGGGTGTTCTTCTGTGGCTAATGCATGAGAGAAGTATGAATGATTCACGAGGGAATATTCCAAACCAAAACAGTACATACCATTCCACATGTATTCCACAGTTATAGAGGAAAAAACCCCTTGGTGTGCTGTAGATTTAATTCTCAACATCAAATACTTCTGTTTTAAATAGAGAGGCCAGAAACATGGGAAGCACGTCCAGAAAATTGTATGAGCATTGATTAACCAGGGCATTGCAGAAATTAGTAACCTAGTGAGACTGATTTTAAGAGTAATAAGTAAAAACATAAAGGAAATGCTGGGGAACATTGGATCATGGTTAAAGAGGAAATGTAGTCCTCTGAAGAGTAATTCCTGCAGCTTCTAATCTGCAGTGTTGCAAAGTGTTCAAGAGCAGCCAAAATTACCAAAAAGATGAATAACTGCATCCTAAAGGGATTGTAAATTACAGCATATTAACAGAAGTCACTTGGATATGGTCATTAGTACAAAAAATAATGCAACAAGCAGCAGCACCCCCACTGTCCTTCATAACAATCAGAGGAAACAAACAGATTCCTCACTGCACATGTACCACACTCCCATCTGGAATATCCTGTATTTCCTTTCTCCTCAGAGTCTGATGAAAGGTGATAACAGATACTACAAATCATCAGCATGAGCTCACTTATTGACTTGATGGAAATTCTGTGCAAAAATATGTTGACAACAGTATTCCAACCATCTCTTTTTCTGATTTGTTGGTACACTACAACAAACAATCATCAGAGAGTTTTACAACAATTGCAATTGTGTTTTCTATTTATAACTATTGGAATATGAGTTTATGATCTGCAAAATGCTTTAGAATTCTTACTGACAGACTGAGAGTCTTTTTTATTTCATAAACACTACATGACTTAATAAGCAAGAAATCAGGAAGCTGATTCTAAGAAATGAACCTCCAGAAAATATTTTTGAACCCGAAGACAACCATGCTAGTAAGTCTGAGGTTATCTTCTTTGCATTGTTATGCACAGATGCACATGTGCTGCTGTACAGAAACACAGCACATTGCAGGGCTTATACAAACTCCTAGAAAGGAGAAAGTATTGGAACAGCATGCTGGAAGGCAGCTGAATCAGAAACCCAGCATAAGAAATAAATGACTTTTCAAAGGAAGTGTAATACATGCTTTTACTAAAGACCATTTATTAGGGACTAACACATCATCTATTTTGAGTGCAGCTTTGGAGAAAAAAATTTTGCAAGGGCCAATATAGTTAAATCTGAAGATTAAATTACTAGTTTGGAATTTTCACAACATACTGTGCTAGTTTAACCTTGCTCCTCTTAAAGTCAAGAACAGATTTTTCCAATGATTTTAATAGAGAAGGAACTGAAGCAAGCAGAGCTATTCCAAAAGTTCTGCCATGGGGGTACTCCAGCTTTCCCCTTTACAGGAGTATTAGTTATATTTTTATGTGGATATCTAGACAATCTGGGCTGTAAGAGCAGGCTGAAGAGGAAGTTCCAATTAGCCCAAGGAATCTGGGAGTTCAATAAGACTTCTAAATATTTTCCCTAATGAAGTTCATGTGAGAATTTATTGATGGGTCACAACTTTCTAAATGCAAAGGCTGTTGACAGAATTACACTGTTCAACTTCAGAAGCTCTCAATAAATGCTGTAACAGTGTCAAGGTTTATACCTGCACAGGCTTTCCAAGAGCTTTAAAAACATTAATATACTTTCAGTCTAAAACATTTCTAAACTGGGCTATATCCATGATCATCCCCCCACTTTTTTTTTTAATACAAATTAGTGAGACAAAAACATAGAGGCAGTAGCAAAGACCCTACAGAACCTACACAGCCAGTACAGTCACACCACATGGGAATCTGGGGTCATTCAAGCAGTTCTTCTGCAGAGAAAGCAGCACCCAAGCAGTGCCCCAGTCTCATCTGGGCTCACACGCACCACAAGAAGTTGATACAATAATGCTATGTTTTATAAAGGGCACACCGAATCAGGGTGTGAAATGACTACAGGAATTTTAAAGGCTGCATTTTTACAGTCAGATTTAGCTGCTTAAGTGAATGGCTGAAAAAGTTCAGCACTTAGTGTCACCAGAGGCAACCTGTCCTTGAATTTGTACAGACAAACTCTGCTTCATACCTTCAAATTTCTTCTTGTATAGGCCCTTAGAATAGGAATGTCCACCACTATTCATATTCAATTGGCCATTGTGCAGCTTCCTCACCTTCAATTTGAGCCGCAGAACTCTGTTAACTGTAACAATAACTTTAAGTGTTCTACTTGTTTTCCCAGAGGAAAACATTGCTATGATTTGCAATGAAAAACAAGTTGGAACACTTTCTAAAATAGCAAACAAAAATTACGTCTTTCAGCAGTGGGACTAGATCTTACATCTACTTCTTAGGCACAGCTTCCTTTTGATATTATGGAGATGGAAGGGCTTTTTTTTCTCAGAAGCATCTTAGAAATGTCATCCAGAAGTTTCAGAAAGGTAATGATTAAAGGCACTATTATATCCCACCCCTTAGAAAGAAATCAGTTTCAAAATTCATCCCTGACCTACATCTCTCCCTCTGGGCACGCTACACACCAGGCTAACATCTGCACATCTGTTCTTCAAACCTGTGTCTGTCAAATGAAGAAATACAGAAAATAAGCTACTGTCTAAATCAACAAGATATTGTATTACACTCTGTGGTTCCCATTAACTCAAAGCAATCAACTCTTGAAAATGAAACCCCATCATTAATCATATGTAATGTTACATAAAGAAAGATAATTGCAGTTAAGATCTACTCAAATACAAAAATCTGAACATTTATTTAGATCTGTGCAAGTCTTGTCTGAAAAATGCTCAAGGAAGTGATATTCAAAATGTCAGTCTTGTTTCTGAACTTTTTTGTTCTACAAAGTTCCCTTATCTTCTGCAGTCCTGATCCTCTGGAAGACCCTTCTAACTTACTATCTTGACAACACACCTGCTCTTTAGCCATGCCTGGCTAGATGCATGCTTCACTGTTAACACCAGGCTGGGGCGGGGTTTCCCCCCGGATATGCTAACTGTAACGAGGTCCAAAAGCTTCTGCAAAAACAACCCAGACATACTAAGAGATGAGATTTGACACAAGCATAACTGACAGGGTCCATAAGCAATACTTGTGCTCTTTCAGCTGTTGCTAGATGTGATCTTCCCTAAGATAGGAAAGAAAGAAGTAGATGTAGAAGGATTCTAGTAAACAATCCAGAATAAATAATACTTCATGAAGGAACTAAATGCATAGCAAGTACTGGAGGCTTCTGAGCTGAACCTACTCACATTCAGTGGTGGGTCATTGTTCCTATCTCTCAGTGAGGTCAATACATTCTTCTCTGGCCACACAAGCATCACTTTAAATTGGAAGTCCACTGTGGACTTGCATGGCCTTTCAAACTCTGTCTGGAAGCAGAGGTTTGATGAAATTCTGTGTCTGTTGCCAGTTGGCTGAGAGAGAGAAAATAAGTACTTTGTCTAAGACAGTACCATAAAACACTATATAATTCCAAAATATTTCAAATTAACATCAAGCATCTCCTTCAGACTCCTTAAATATCCTAGGCATCCAAGTGCTGTTCACCTATCCCCATTCAGTTCTGCTTGCAAAGCAAATGTTTTGTATCTACTGATACTAGTACATGGATGGCACAAATACTGTGAGCTACTGAGCTCTGCCCTAAAATGAAAAAATAACAGTAAGAAATGCAACTATTAGGACATATTGTGGGACTTTGTCAAGAATCAAAGGACAGAAAGAACAGCCATCACAATCCATACATGAATTATTCACGCAGTACCTGTGGAAAATTGGTATTGAAATGCTTTAGTTTGAAGACTCGATTGCAAAGTACACACATCAGTATTTTGCTGAATTGAGTCCTGGACAAATGATGATGTTTACTTATCAAGAACAAAAGGTTTTTTGGAATCTCTCATGTTACAGTTCCCAAAACTTTGCAGTTACAGCATATAACAGTATCAACTCTGTGGCAAAAGAATTTACATTGGAGAGTAATGGAACAAACATGTCTTAATTCAAATTAGAACAATTGTTCCTGAAAAACAGAAGACACACAGCTAATACTGCCTTTCTCATTCATGAGAATTGGAATTTTCTTCAGTGTCTACAAATGCACAGGAATTCAAGCTCACCATTTAGCTCTCCTTTCACAACTCAATTCCTACAAGTTCCTGGGATGGTCCACCATAAAATCATTACATGAAGCATTTCTTTTAGATGTTATCTAGTTCTAGAGGTGGCTCATATAAAATGAAGCATTTCAGATTAGTTTTTCAGAATTTCTAACAATGCCATTTCTATCACTTGCTTGCACAGATTGAAGTACAGTGGGTGTTTTTCAGCATGATACTCTTTCCACAGACAGATTAAATAAGATTGCTTTACTGCTCTGTACATGCTCCCAAACAGCCAGAGGCACAAGAGGAGACAAGTCCTCCAGGCACCATTACGCGCATCCTAGAACAGCATGAATACTCCTGCACTTCCTTTCAGTTTGAATATTGGTCCAAACCACTTATGGCCTGCACACAGGTCACCAACAGAACAAGACAAAATAACAGATAACAAGAAGGAGAGGAAGTGCTGTCTCCAGTCAAGCCAAATACATAGATTCACTAGTCAACACTATATTAAATATCTTAAGAAAAAAAAATCACTGGAATTTTGACTTCATCACACTTAATGATGCTGTTTACAGGATTTTAGCATCTTGGCAGGTTTTAGTTCAATAAGTGTGCTCAGCTACTGTCACAGTGCTCAGGTGTTGATCACCTGCGTTGATCACACTGGCCCAGCACATGTGACTGCTGCCAAGAGAACACACACTTGGGGCATTTAAACCTCAGCACAGAACAATGCCTGAATGTTTCATCTCTCAGTACTACAAATGCTTGCAATAAATTACTTTCAAAAATATAGGCCTGATTCACCACTGCATTTGTACACAGCTGACTTCAACAGAATTACACAAGTGTTAAAGAAGTAGGGGAGGGGTAAATGAAGCCCTGTGTGCAGATAATTAACCATCTTTTTCATTGAAGCATAATATACTTTCTCCATAAACTGGCAACAGAACCAATCAGTGTACACATCTTATTTCAAATACAAAGTAATTTTAGGAGCTAGCATTATTGTACCGTTTGAAATATTCTCTGTTCTCATCAAATGATTCCCCCTGTAATTGATGTCATAAAGAATATCTGTGTTAAGCTGTCTTCATTTCCACAGTTTTCAATCCTTATGATGATCAATTATTTATATACAGACTAGATGAAAGGCAAGATTGTAATGACTCCAAGAGATTTAAGAGTGATATAATAAATCTTGAAAGCAGAACTCAAGTGGGTGATGGTAACAAAAGCCAGTCCTGGAGGATCATATTTTACTATTTTTAGAAGTTTCCCATCATCCTCTCCCCTAAAGAGATTGCCAAACCAGCATTTCCTCCTGAAGTTGTCCTCCTTCTGTCCTAGCATAAACCTTTTTGCCCATGAGATCCCTGCCACCCTCACACCTTTCAGCTTATTATTCCTAAGGGATAGCAACAAATATGTACTTTTTCCTTTGCATCAGCCCAACCATTTTGGTTGCCAGGAGGATGTCACTAAGTTCCAGGGGAAATTCCTTGATCTAATAAATGAAGTCCCACTTGAAGACGGCACATTAACACACCTTTAGTTCACCTAATGATGATTCAGGGCTTCAAGGTTACATTTGTATCCAAACTTTCCACAACGATCTTTGGCTGTGGTTCATGGCCACAATAAACAAACCTTGTCACCAGCCAGTATCCATGTCATACGTAAATTAAAAAGGACACAGACTTCATACGTTCTCATCAGACATGAAAAAGAAAGCAGAAAAAAAATACCAATCAATTAAATAAAAGTTTTGAATCGTCCCTCTGCCTACATTCCCTCTGCCTCCTTTCCCTTACAACTCTCTAAAAAGATTCAACTCTTAAGGGTCACCAGTGGATTTTCTACGATCCAGCAAACCATCAGAGAAGGAATTAGCTCTACCCCAGATGAAACCAGGACGTGTCTAAGCATGAGGGTTTGGGCCTGCTACCAAGTTTAGCTTCCAGCCATGTTTTGGGACATACATCCCTATTAATTGTTCAAGCAAAGCAACCCACACCAAAGGATATCCTTTGGATTCCATAAAGACATTGTCCCAGTCTTACAAGTCTTCTTCATACTTGCAGTAATTTTTTTGTAGTATCTTAGACAGATGCAACACATTTGGAAATAGATTTATAAATAATAATAGATATATACATTGCAGCTCTAACCAATGATTTGGGTAACCAATTTTGGAGAACTGTAAATAACCTAATTTCCAAATCTGCTCTTCATTGCATGAACTTGCCCCAAAGGGTCATGTTGCATGCTCAACTTGGACAGCAAGAACAAAGGATCAGTAATTCCGCAGGGTTAAGGTCATAATATATGGGTAAATATAGGGCAAATTCAAAAACCTTTAAATAATACAAAACTCACTAGCATTTTGTTTCAACAAGCACTTCAGAATTTTATTACTAATGTTAAAAAGATGTACAGTAGGTACCTATCGCAACAAGATCTTACATTTTCAGAGTATATGACAAAAAGTGTCCTTGTAGACAAATGATGTGATTAAAAAATTACACATTTGAGGATCAAGTTTTGCAGGCAAAAAATTGGAAGTTTTCCTCATTTAAGATTCACAAAATATGGTCCTAATTGATTTGTATAACAATAAACATAGCCATGGCTAGAATTGGTGCCAAAGTCTTCTGTCAATTTGTTTCTTTCTCTCCTTTGGGATTTCTCCTTTTCATAATACACTTTCAAGAAACAATAATTCCTCAAAATGTCTGCATGGAGTTAATTCTAAACAATAAAGCAATCCAGTTCAGAAAGCAGCTAAGACTGAGTTCATGTCAACAGGTAGAATTTACAGTCCCACAAAAAGGAATGTTTAACAGTCAACTATTTAGCTGCAATAAATTAGACTTTCACTGTGTTCTTCTTATCATCACAATCTATAGATGAAAAGCAGTATATAGTAGTTAATTTTTAATTTTATTTATTACCACAGGCAAGATTTTCTAGTAGTATTCTGTTCCTTAATGTGAAACTAGGGATCAAAACTTTATGATGACCTGAAGCTGATTTCTTAACAGTTTTGATTTCCTGCTCTTCATAGATGCCATAAATCTTGTTTTCCTCCTCAAAACTTCAGATGTTCCTAACTGCTTATCTTTCAGCCTCTAAAGTGCTTCCAGGCTCCCACAAATGTTTTAGCAGACTCCACAGGCTTGCTTGCCACCCTGCTAAATGTCAGGCCATACATCTACTTGGGGGAGTTCCCCACTGAAGAAGCCATACCCTGGGAAAAACAAGCAAGTAGGGAGGACTCAGAGGCACCCCAGTGGCTGTATTTGAAGTCTGAACCCATGCTGTCATCCTTCCCTAGCACACAAACTGATTGGAAAAGACTGCTTAAATTCCCCAGGCTAAAGCAGGACACAGGCTTCAGCAATTCCCTGTGCCTGCCACGGTCAGGCAAGGCTGTGGCCCACATCCTGCAGCAGCTACTCCCTAAATGCTCTGCAGTGGCACTGCATGGCTGATGTCTGCAGGAACGCGCCAACCCCAGCTCACGGACCACGCCGGGCTCTATCCAACACCTTGGTAGCCAGGACACCACCACGTAAGTTTCCAGCCTTCAAACTACTTGTCTTAAAATAGGAGGGATGGGGACTGAGGAAGTACAGCACAGACACTGGAGAACAGGGTGGTGAAGAAGGAAAAGGAGTTTACAAAAACATGCTTCATAACAGCTTAAGCATTTGAGAACTAGAATAATAACAAAATATTTTGGATCTTCCCTATCTTTGCTTTTTACAGATCACAGCCACCAGAACATGCCAATAGACAGACACTGTTCGGTTCTATCTGACCTTGATACTTGGTTGAATGCCTTTCAAGGGTTTTCAAACCAGGCAAAGCAGGATTCTTTTTTTTTCCCAGCTTCACTATGACCTGTCAGGAATTGTCACACTTCTAGGGAAACCATAGGGCAAAGTCAAAAGGAGAGGACAGGGAATTCAAAATGTATACATAGCTGTAAGAGCCGCTTCTGTAATACAAAATGCTAACAGCAGTGGAGCTCAACAACGACATTCTTTTACCCGAAAGTATTCTTAAAAAAAACACCCAACCCAAAAAGCCATATAATAAAGGACATCCTGATACTGAAAAATAAGCAGTGTAACATGAAAGGACAGTCTGGTACGGAATAAAATATCCTGTGTGACACACCGGCTCCTCATGTGAAAAATGGTCTAAGATGCCATTCATTACACTTTGGGCTGCAGTTCTTAAAGAATACAAAGTGAATATACAAAAGGCTTCTCTCCTTTGATAGCAGTATCTTTTCAAGGGTGGCTGTATGCTTGATTAATATTCAGCAACCTAAGGAATGAGGTGCCACTTCTGTGTTGCATGAAATGACAGTGGACTCACTGACTGTCATGCTTCCTGATGGTGGTTTCATGTTCAATTATATTGGTTTTTAAGCAGTTTGTTTTGCTTCTGCTGCTTGCACAGCTTATGTGAATAGTTTTTGGATCATGTGGCTTTTGTCATGTGGCAGAGCTTATCATATTTTATACCTACATAAATAAGTACTGAGAATATCCTGCCTTACCGCTGCACTTGACTCCCAGATGCAGTAGTCACAGAAGAAATTTGGCAAAGAAGAGGTGGATGTCTACAGATGTGTCTGACAGAACTGGCTTTTCTGCCTAAAACTCTTTCCACATCACGTTTCTCTTACTAAAATGAGGGAGAGGTCATAAAATGGGAATCCATGTTTGATGGGAAAAACTATGCTAATAAATACCATCATGTTGTGAAACAGAAAAAAGAAAGTGAAGTACAGTTACATGGTATCATTGGAGACCATTATTTACCTCTACAAAATTAGAGGGGGAAAAGGAAAATCAACTGCAACCCTGTCTATTTAGCTTTTCCTTCATCTAGGGCACCCTGTCTCTGTTGGATGTTCCACTAGGTACCAGAAAAACAGACTATTTTTCCCTAGGAAAACCAGATGCTTTTTTATCAGCTTTTTTTACAAAAACCCCAAATTTTAAGTGACCACTCTGTTCCACATTCTGTCTTGTCTGCAGCTGCCAGGGCTTCCTACTCTTGTCTCTACCCCCTTTTCAACCTCAGGCAATGGGAGTCAGCTAGGAAACATAGGAATGAATCAATGTTCTCAGGACTTCTTCTCTCCCCACACATCCTAGCATGGCTCTTCTTGCCGATGTAGAGTTACACTGACAGTTATAAAATTACCCTTCTGACTCCAATTATTTTTCCAGGCAGATGCAGCTAGGTTACATTCTATTTGGATGCATTCTTATTATTTACTCATTCACATTTCTCAAGGGCAGCACCTGCCTAGTATTAGCAAAGGGCAGAAAATCTACATCTGTTCTCAAGCACCTCCCTCGATTGCTGCATGCTCCTTCCCCCTCTCCTAGATCATCTGGGCCTCAACATTTTTGTCGGCTTTGCCAAGTCCCTCAAACATCTGCTTTCTCCACCCCTGCTCTTGGGCTCAAGAATGTATCTGGCAAAAACCTGGAATGATTTTCCCCATCAGAAACCTATTCTTCCCTCTTTTGGTCTCACCCCAGCACAACACCTCTCCCAGCACAAGGAAGTCTCTGGATTGCAGTTTGTAGTGATGATCTTCTTTGCCTTCCTCTGCTTTCCTTTTCAGTGCCCAGGGCTGTCTGTGGCAATCTCACAAAAGCAGCTTAACAGAGCAAGACGTGATCTCTCATCAGTTTACCTCTGGTAACTATGTATGGTCTCTACTGCAGGTGGGCAAATTTCTCATCTTTTTGCCTCCAGCCAGTCCCTGACCACCTCCTGAACCTCCTCCTCAGGCTCTGCTGCATTCTTTTTTACTCTTTTCTTTTAAAATGGAAATATAGAACAAACATTTCCTCCTCAAACTCATACACAAAATCCAACCACACAAAAACATGGCAACCAACTTCTTTCATCTCTTGGCTCATTCTGTGATGTCAGTATCATTACATAGTTGGATTTTTTTTCACACTGCTTCCAGCCAAGATCCTCTTTAGTGTGACTTTCCTCCTCACATTCCAATAAATAGGCTGTCATTAGAGTTTTGAGAGATTGTTTCCTAGACAAATCTCACAATCGTTTATTCGATTTTCATTCCCTCCATGTGTCATTATTTTTAACACTCTCCTGTGCATATGTTCAAATAAATATTTAAATCCTCACACCCTCTTAATTTCAACATCATAGCCCAAGCACCTTCTTTATTCTACTGATCCTTTAGAAGTACTCTCCCCTACTTTCCTCCAGTTCCTGTGGGACTTCTGCTTTGTACCACACAAAATGTTATCTTTAGATTATTTTGGCCTATTTTCAAGACTAGAGACTTGTTTGTTGACTCTCCAGGTTCACAACAGCAATCTCTATCAGCATGACTGAAACCTAATGGATATGCAACCATCAGCTAAAGCCCAGCACAACTTCAGGTTATGCTTCCTCCTTCCTCAACATGATTACTAGCCTACTTGTGTTATAAATTTGAGAAGATTATCATTGTCTTGAGCTCTCTAGTCTTTGCATTCAGACCAGGTATGATTTTCTCAGCTGAAATTTGTCATAGTTCTCATCCTTTTGTAGCTTGGCTGAAAACCCTTCTTTCTTCATCTAACTGAAGTAGCTTTGCCTCATTCAAAAGCAAAGCACAGAAATCCTTCTTCTAGATTTAGCTCTGGTCCTTCTCTTTAAGCATCTTTTGAGGTGTTACTCCTTCCTTACTGCCTTTTCTTTTTGCATTTTCTAATGGAACAAACACAGTACTCATTTGATTTCTCAGGGTTTAGAAACATAGAGACAAAAACAAATGGAAAACCAGACCAAAATTACTCACTGCTCTCCTCTCCCCCTAAAGTGAGCAGAGCTCATGTACCAGACAGGAAGGGGTAAAATAGCTTTGGAAACCAAGGCAGCTGGTCTCATCAGACAACCGCACCCAGCTGTTTCATATATGGGACAGGAAGAGGAAATTAGAAGCTAGAGTGGGAGTATAATTCCCTGTTCAGAACTGTAATGTGAAAAGACTGTTGTATTAAAGGCTCTATTTGTCTGTACTACTCAAAGATTTGAACAAATAGGAAGTATAGTCAATGTTGCATGGAAAAAATAGGAAAGCATTTTTATTTATTTCTCCTATGGCTTGTGCCTTTTCTTTTCTCCTTAATATGACAGTTTTGTTTTGAATATGTTATACCTGGATACTGAAAATGGAAACTGGTTTTTTTGGATTTACCTTCCCAATTTTTTGCCAAGTTCATATGTGTTTTCCTTTAAGTGGTCATTTTTCCTAAACTACAAACTCCGAAAATTAATGTATTTTATAATTTCTAAGAAGGTTTTAACCTTGACTCGGTGCCAATTTAAACAGTTCTCTCACTACAAACTTTACCCCCAAGATGCATGTTTGACGTCCAAAATACTTGTATCAAATTCCTACAGCCTATCAAACAGCTGGTTTGGACTATTAAAGGTCACTGGAGCAAGCAGGGATTTCTTTCTTTCAGTTTGTGAAACACTTTGGGAAAGTACTGTAACTAAATTTAACTTTTAACTCACATAATATCAGAAGAAGCAAGAAGAATGAAATACTTGTTCTTCCCCTGCTATTACTCTCTGAATAATATATCCATTTCTTTATTATAGTGGTAATACCTTTCTTTTAATACCAAAGTTAATTCATTAGTTTATGACAAGAAGCGCTGCTCATAAGGATAGAGAGGAACACTGAGTCTCAAAAATACAGCTTTTGTTTACATAATCTTTTTCATTAGGCATGGTTTGTATTACAAGCAATGCACAACACAGCTTAGACTTGCCAATCTTGTAATAATTTGCATTGGAACTACTATAAGATGACGCAAACATATTTCTAAACCTCATCACAATCTGTATCTTCTTATTTTTCCTTTAATTAATAAAAAGACTCAGTCCATATCACATTTCCTATGAATCAGTGAAGACTAATGAAATCATACTTTACACACTTGAAATGAGAACTAAGTCAAAAATAAATACAGAAATTAGTACAACGTATTTAGAAATTTATCATTAATGCAGTAAAAACTCCAGTAACTTAAGAAAAAGACCCATAATGACTGCAGATCTATTTAATGGACTCACAGTTTCCCTCTTTGTCATAGACTATAACTTTTAAAAATGAAAAGTTTAATTTCTTGAGTTTGGTTACTAAACTCTTGCATAATGTGTTTATTGCATAATGACAAAATTTTAATACCAAGACCATTTGGCTTTTATGAGCAACAAGCATGACTATTTTTACCTGGCTGTCATAATCATTGAATTCATTGGGCGTAAATTCTCATATTTTTCTCTTTTAATTCATTGTCATCCTTAAAGAACAGAGTGTGAAGAAAAAAAAACCCCATTGCTGTTGATAGGGGATATTGCTAGAATGTTTTCAGCTCCACAACACTTGTGGAATGGGGCTCTCTTCAGGTGCATGTACCATCTATAGTGATGGTGTGTCTCAGAAGTTTGGGAATACCAAACGGCAGACTAAGTGGCTCTAGTTATCTAGAGGAGTCACTTGCTGCAAACACCTCACAGTGGCTCCACACCAGCTGAGTTTTGATGGCATTCCACCTTCTGTAGGAAGACTTAGTCATATGGTAGATTCTCAGATTTAATCTCAACTTGTCTCAAAGTAAAACGAGCCCCGTGCTTGGAATCCTAACATTTTCTGGCCAGTGTTAGATGTTGTTTACATCTATGCCAGTGTTTTTTATACTACATCACTATAATGCCAATGAAATGCATTAATTCCAATTGTTTGGCATCCCTGGAATATAAATGGAGCAAGTGAGCTGCAAATGAGGTTTTTTTCATATAAAGGATTGACTTCTCGGAGTAACCATGCTGAAACCACTTGAAGACTTGCTTTCTAAGAATTCCAGAGGCTTACATACATAGTAAAATCTTACATTAAATAGTCTTCAGATTATTGATCTCTGGTGAATACATATTAAGTATGGGAGGAGGAAGAAAAATCATTACAGTCACTTTAGCCATCAATGCTTGTTATGACATTAAAACAGATACTTGCATTGATTTGTGAGTGCAAAAATACAAAGGCTTAAAACCTGAAGCAATATTCTTAAATGTGACTTTATGGAGTTAACACACCAGCAGCTTTGTGCAAAAGCACCTCTGCAGCGCTACACACTTTCCTCTGAGAACAAGTGGAAATCCATATGGGCCTTGAAGGGGATGGGAACAAATGCATTCCATTACACCTTCATTGCAAACTTTAAATAATGTTTATCTTCTTTTGGCAAATGTCAGTAGAAAAAAAAATTTTTCGCCTAAATAGATCTATTACAAAAATTAGCATGTTGACTTTGCTATCTGCTTTTTGTGCCTTTTTTTTTTTTTAACACGGAAAAATACTGGAACAGATGGGCTGTTTAACGAAAAATGTAGAAAACTGTTGCTCTTCTAGATATATGTGTGTAAAATTCAGTAAAAAATACTGGTTAGCTCTAACAGAACCTACATTCCAGGCACCCATGTGTTGTATCTTCAATCTACAAACCACAGTTAAGTTGTAAAGTGGAAGCAAACACAATCTATATTAAAAACTAATGATGTAAAAAATGTCTTCAGTAATAATAATCTAAAATGTGAGTAACCTCAGACATGCTGCCTTCCTCCATTATGGAAATTTAAAAATATATTTTCTCAATTGAACTGTATTCCACGCTGTTAGCAATACCTCCTCACCCTATTACATAAAGCAAACCTTGTCATGTGCAATGTGGAGCTGCTGCCTCTGCAATAAAGATGTATTTGTTTGTCTTTATGACAGGATTTTCTCAATTTATCTTCATTCAGATTTGTTAAATATTCATTTATTCATTGCAGAGTATTGTGTATTTCCTTACTCTGCACTCAGTCAAAGTGTTAATAAGGGACCTTAACTACAAATCGCATTTTCTGTCATTCAGTTGTTTCTAAATATACCAGGAAGCACTTGAATATACACTAAATATACCAGGAAGCACAGCTTGATGGAGGCACTTTCTCTCCTGTCCTTTCCATCAATGACACAAAACAGCCTGTTTCATACAAATGGGTCTGATGCTTTGTGTTGCTTACTTTGCTCTCTTTCTGACTCTGGAAACAAGACCATTACTGTGCAGAAGGAATGGAAATTAATTTTTATGTAGCTTTTTCTATGACATTAAATGGTTATTTCTCATTATTCCATATAAAATGAAGCCTCCCTATCTCAGGGACCCTCTCTCCTTTATATGGTTCAGGGCCAAAGAGTTTGGGGAATATGGTGTAATGCAAATTCACAGAGACCAAGTTACTTCTGTGAAACATTCTACTGCTAGAGAAGCAAAAGATAGAGGGGAAAAACGCCCATCATACTTGATGCTGGAGTCCTTCTGTGAGGGGAAAACACATGCTTTAGCAGCTGCCTCTTTGTAGAAGCTGAAGTAGGCCAGTTCTGGCTGGCAGGCAACTTAAAATTTGGACGTTTGCTAATGCAAGGAAAAGCTCTCAAAAATTTCATCTAAGTGGCTGTAGGGTCAGAACTGAGCCACAAGCACACATCTCATCAGACTTAAACATGATGATTCATGTTTAAATCCTAGTACTCCTCTGCTGTCTCACACGTGGCCTCTGTTCTCCAGGGAAGCCTGTCTCCTTTGGTCTGTGTGCTGTTCTCATCTTGGGGTTACACCACATAACCAGGACTCATCAGTTATTGATTAACCTGAACCCTCTGTAATGGGAGGGAGAGAGGGAATGGCCCAGCCTATCTGAGCCCTATTGAGTGGGCTGATAGGACATCCAAGACCTCTTGTCACGTGCCACTTGTGAGCCTCTTCATGAGTTCCTCATCCCCCCTTTGTGGTCTTGGCTCAGTGAAGATTTGTGTAGACGGCTCCAAGGATGAGGGAGGTTGGACTGCTGCATACCTACACATTGGATTTTACCTGTGGATTTAGAAAAGGGTATGTCACACCTTAAATTGTGGAAAAAATCTTTTATTCAAAACAACATCCTTCCCACTCACTTGAAACACAGAATTAGCTGTTGGGAACTAAGAAGGAAAACAACTGTAAATATCTCAGAATAGCTGGGATACAAATGGAATAAAATAGAAAAAAAAAAGCAAGCAACACATCATTTGAAGTCTACTTGATACTGAAGGGGTTTCTGTATGAATAAACTGCAATTGCTTCAGGAATACAGGTGATGCCAAGATCATTGCCATCCTTTAGTAATATATATGAAATCAATGGGAAGGGATTGGAAAGTTGGGTGTAAAGTAGCTTGGACAATTTCCCTGGTGCCCACAGTCTGAGTTATTTTAAAGCCTCTGGTAAGTCTGCTGAGCCACTGAAGTTGTATGCAGAACTGTCTAAGCTGCTCAAGCTCCGCTCCCCTGAGTCATTGTGGGGCAGGGGAGGCAGGACACTGCTTGGACTCACTCCACAGCACCTCCATCTAGAACCCATGCTTGTCAGCACACATACCTTGCACTGGAATCTGCAAGGTCTCTACAAAGTGTACTCCACACTCTCTACATCAAAGGAATTCTTTTGCTGCAGAACTGGGACTTTTACAACTCCATTCTGCTACATTAAAGGGACTGTATTGAGGATCTTCACCATTTGTGCAAAAGACTTCCTTCTTTTGTGCTTACTTGGGGTTAAGCAAACAACTTATTTTTACATGGCCCTCAAAACCAGCTTGAAAGCACCAGAAAAATCAGCTGCAGCGAGCTGTGTTCTTGCTACCAGCAGCAAAACAGAGGGAGACTTCCACATCTGTGATTTTATTTAGAACAACTGTGCCTTAGACAATTACTACAACTCCTGGTTGACAAGCACAGAAATCTCATTTGCCTGTTCAAATTCAGTTCAGCAGTCCAAAAGGGACTGGTGTGATCATCTGATGGTCACCCACATAAAAGAGGTGTGCAGCTCCAACAGAGACTTGCAGACTGCTGTCACCAGTACATCCTACTGGCTGTGTGGCTAGCAGAGAGCATCGCTGCCACAGCTGTGGGGTGTTTTCCTTTGGGATGGACACACCTTGGATGATTACTTACAGTGCTGCTGTTCATGTTTTATTTAGTCTATGGCTGAATTCACAAACAAGGTTGGGAATAATACTTGTAAGAAAGAAAACAACGCCCTGACGAGCTCAAATCTCATTTGTCTAGTGGAGAAACACATGTTCTTGGGGACGCGGATTGGCTTCAATATGTCCCCTTTTGCAGTAGTAGCAAGATCTTTTTTGTTCTTTATGTCTTAATTGATGTCAGGCTATGACACAAATTGCACACGGCAGGTTTTGGGATCCAACACCTTTCCTATAGCAGGACTTAGAATGTCTATAAAACATGAGATTGCTCATTCCGAAAATCAAGGAAATTAGTAGAGCTGTTAAATGTGGAAGATTAACCAAAACATAAAAAAGAAAAACCTTGTATTCATTAATGCCTTCTGGTACTCGTTTGATGTCTTTCCCAAGACCTGTTCTGGCTATCTGTGCTTTCTGATTCATGTTAAGCAGCCAAGACACACAGTAGAGATGCCAAAGGTTAGCAGACTGAGGGCCACCAACTCCAGCTTAACAGGTTGTTTTCTTTGTTTTCTAAAGACTTTTTTGAGTTGTGGATATTCCAGCTAAATTCTAGCTGGAACTGGCAAATTCCCTACTTTGGATGAGAAGTGCACGGGCAAAGCCATGAGAATGATTTAAGCCTGTCTAGAAATGATTGTTTCACACTTGTCAGCAATCTGCTCCCAGGATAGACTGGACTGAGTGTGTGTGCCTGGGTATGTGTACAAGGTGGAAAAACCATACAAAACACAACTGGCTCCAAAAGTGTCCCTGCTGCTGGTTCTCATGCCAAAGCTTCTTGCATCAGTGCTGCCACTATTGATGTATGCAGGCTTGTCATTTGAACTGCAACATTTTAAAAGCTGAATTTACACAGCACTTTGCTGTGAGAGGAGAGTTCCAAAGGTCCCCTCAGTCCAAAGGGGATTTGCAGAGCTCTTGAAATACCTTGTTTTATTAGAGAGATACAAGATATTGCTCCCAGTAAACTCAGGCAAATGCCATAATCAGTTCTTTAGGAAAGTTCATGGACTAAGGAGGAATGGGGATGGGCACAAAACGAACACATTATTGTTTATGTTGTAGTAACAAACTGCCACTAGTGCCTTTTACAACTTTGCTAAGGCACCACAGACCAGCAGCCCTGCTGGGTCTGTTTGGTGACAGCTGTGGCTGTGTAATGACCTACCAGGGCATGAAAGAGGGGCTGCATTTTGCTCTTCTGCACCTCAGTTTTGGAAGGAGGAAGGGTGTTAAATCCAAGGATCTCTCCCATCTCTCCCCTTTAATGGTGGCAGCACCCCCAGAGAAAAAAAATCCTACATAGAAGAGGTGGGAACCTGCCTCAAAATGCTGCTTGAGCTGAAACACGTGGATTTGCTGTGGGTGATCAGTATTTCCACAAAATCACAGCATGACAAAAAAAGACAGTATCTTACTCTTCTACATATCCTCATTCAGATTGAATAATTTTCCTGTAACAGCCCAAAAGCTTGACTCTGTGCTGTTCTGCATTGAGTCTGACTTTCAAAATCAACAGCTTGCGTCAGAGTAATACTGTGCCCTTTACTTGCCCAAGGCATTGACCATCTTTCACCTCTGCATACAGTTGTCGTGACAAATCATTCCTATTACAAGCTTCTCATCTCCTAATTTGCATTCTTCTGTACTTTCTTTTAATAAGTGTTCAGACTACTCCTGCACACGGGAGTGGTTTCAAGTGGCGGTGCTGGAGGGATCCATCTGAGCAGGGCCTGTTGCTGAACAGCGGCCCCAGCCAGAAAGGCTCCTGGCATTTTCCTGAAGAGGGATCACCAAGGGTGACGTGGTGCTGTGAGGGACCCGGCCTGCTCCTTGTCCCCCGTTCAGGGAGCGTCCCCGGTGCGGGAGCGTTACACTTGCAATTGCGCTGGGTATGGGAATCATCTCCCATTTGGAACCAGACCATGCCATCAAACGTGTACATGGATACCATGGCCTAAATCAATCTCCAGGGACAAAATTCAGAGATAAAGTGGAGGAAGGCCTAAGTTGTATAATGAAAAATATCTCTCAGTGTGACCTTCCCTAGAAGGGACCAGAAATGAGTGTCCATTTCCCCAGCTCTGGCTTCCCTATAAACCGGACTCCAGGCTTAAGGGAGAGATACAACCCAAAGGCACCTGTGACTTACCCCACCTCCCACATCCTCCCTGAATATCAGGCAGCTCAACGTGCTACAGCTGCAAAACTGTCTTTATCTGCTATTTCTAGGACAAACCCTTGTTCAGCATTCTTATCACTTTTCTGTCCCTGATTTGATTTTCTCTTTGCCCCCAAATTCAATTTTCAGCAAATTATCCCAGCTGCTCGCAAGCGTGCCCCGAGCGCCGGCAGCGGGGCGCGTCGCTTTGTGGCTTAGCGAGCAGCGACGGACACGAGACGGGAGAAGGGCTCGTGCCCTGCGAGGGCCCCCAAGCACCGCGGCGCTGAGCGGCTGGGGCTGCAAGGGAGCTTTAAAGCCTCTCTAGTCCAACCCCCGTGCACTTTTCACTAGACCAGCGTGACCACCCTGAATGTTTCCAGGGGTGGGACGTTCACCACCTCTCCGGCCAACCTGTTCCAGTGTTTTACCACCCTCATCATAAAAACTTCTGTATATCTAATCTAAATCGACCCTCCTTTCGAACCATTGTCCTTTGTTCCATTTCAACAGGCCCTGCTGAAAAGTTTGGCTGAAAAGTTTGGCCCGATCTGCTGTTCGGGAGTGCAGTAGGTGGTGGGCCATAACAATGTGACAAGTGGTTCTTTTCTGCGCTTCTTACAATTCTGTTCCTTTCACCGACAATTTCAGAATTCTCTGGTACAGGTTGTGAATGCCTATGATATGAGGGCTATTTTCCTTCATCTGTTTAGGTGTTTGCATATTTTGCCCAACAAAAAGAGGTTTACAGTTGCATATTCCTAACACTGGACATTTCAGGTTTGCATTAAATGTGCGCCTGACCCTATCTGTGTAATATAAAATAAAGGTCAGTGCTGTAATACAAGTCGACCTAATGGATCAGGTCAGGGATAATAACCAGTGAAGGCTGATGAGTCTGCAGAGGGTATTAAGAGGATGTATGGAAGAAAATTAAAGGATCACTTATGTAGCAATTACTGTAAAAATACACATCTGCAGTTTCCAGGAAGCTCAGAATCCCCATGAAGTTCAGTACTAGCTTCACTCACTCCAGGACGAAATGGATTTGACAGCACTGCGTTTGACTGAGGAGTTTACTTTGCTGTCTGAGCCTCCACTTTTACAAGTCCCGGGTGTCTAATAATGCCGCTAGTCTGGGTTTCTCTTTTCTATTGGAAAAAGTGTCCTCAGGTGACAGCTCCATGCATAGTCTCATTTAGAACTCAGTTGTTCTAAATACAGATCAAGCTCTGATTCTGTGTGCTTTCCATTAAGCTCTTTATTTGCACCTTTTCCTGGTGAAGTATTAGTGTGGGAACTTTATTGTCATCAGCTGCAATATTGTCTACTGTTATGCCATCAAGTTCACTTGGATTTTTAGTTTATATCTTCCCATGCAGGTCCTGCCAATGGCTCCACACACATTTTCCTGGGCTGGCACCTCCCTTATTATCCTCTGCTTGTGTCAGAGCAGTCCCTCCTGTAAAATTGCCTTTAGATGAAATGTTCTCTTTTTCTTCATGACAAATTATAATTAAAAAAATCTAAATAATTTTGGTACTGTTTTGTTTCAACTCACGACCTTGAAGTCTTACCAATGACTCACCCCAATTAGTCCTCTGTACCAAATTGTCAAACTTTTGCAACAAACTTTTGTCATTCCCCTCAGAAATATACACAATCCAAAGGGAACCAGTTTTCCCTCTGAGCCCATGCTAGGTCCTGTGTTACACAGGCAGGTCTCCACCATATGTTTGCTTTCTGCAGCACCCATCTCCCTCCAACCAGCACCCTGAGTTGAGGGACTAAGGTGGACCCACAGCATGGCAGTAATGGATGAGGTTCCACAACTACAGCACAGGGATGCAGGATAGGGATTAATGGAGGGGAGTGATGGAGGCCATCGCTTCACATGGTGAATCCATGACTGATTTTTGTAACACTTTCTTCTTATAATATCCTTGTGAAAAACTGTAGCCTGTATCTTGGTCACTCTTCAAGTGCAGTCTTCACTGTCTATGGTTCATAATTAGCCATCTTCACCTAGAGTGAAAGGAAAGTTGTTAAGAGTATAGGAAACCAAACTCAGAAATAAAGCCAGCTTGCCTTGCTTTTACTTGCAGGGAGAATTCACTCTATTTCAGTAAATTTGCATGTGTAGGGAGGTGCTCATTGCTCCAGTGCTTCAGGCTGAACACTTTTCTTAATTCCCTTTTACTCAGGTAACCATGGCTATTTAAGCCCAATTAATGGTCTTTACACGACTTGGTTTCATGGGGAATAAGGCCTCCACCTCCGCTGGAAGGTGTGACCCTGCAGGTGGTTTGCTGCTCCATCCAGTGCCGGGTGCCCACTGCAGTGCTGGGGAATTACCGGGATCGCAGGCTCGGGGAGCTCACTCTGCCCTCACCCTGGACCCTTCAGAGCTCGTCACCCCTCTGCACAGCTCCTGCAGCTCCTTCTCAGCCCAGAGCCTGCTCCAGCCTTGCTGCCGACGCTGAGAGTGAGGGAAAACAGTGTCTGCTTCTGGGAACTGGTGCTAGCTTTCTAAAAACTATTTTAGTACTATGGGACTTGAGCATCTAGATGCTACTGCAACATAATAATAATAGAAACCAGTAATACATGTGAGTGTTTGAATTATAGAAATTATTTCAGAACAGTAGGACAGAAATGGCCCTTTTCTCAGCCCCTCCAGCTTATTGAAACTGGTTGTCTTTTCTGGCTTTTCTTAGTACACCATTAACTATTTACATATAATCTATTATAAGCACATGTCGCGTAATAGACCATCAAGCTTTTGGAGCTTCTATTTTCAGTTACATTGTACTGCTGCTGAATAAGAAATGCAACTGCTGAAATTTGTTTTCAATGGTATGTTGATTAAAAGCTGCTTGAGTTTAAAATTTCCAACCATCTAAAATGAAAACCCTTCACATGCTTCATGTCCCTGGCCAGCCAGAGAGTTTGTTTCCTACAGTGTATAAATAATGGATTTTGCTGTTTATATGTATCCATCAAACTAGGTTAAATTCTCAATTGGCAGTGTGAATTGTCTTGCAGTGAAGCTAACTAGATGGAACTAATTTTGAAATGGGTATAGTGCATAATTATGTTAACCTACTGTACAGGGACTGATCTACCCGAATCAGTCATATCTGATGAAGAAAAACATGAATAAAAATTACATTGAAAACATAGCTGCCTGCTTATAAATTAAATAATTTTTTTTAGGGATTTAAATTCCTTTACTTAGCAGAAAACAAGTGTCAAAGTTGAATATATTTCACACTAGGTTCTTCAGTGAACGCTTTAAGCATAACCATTGGCAACAGTTTATGGATAATTTTGCCTCTGGAGAGGGGGGAAGAAGTCCATGGAAAAAGTGAAAACATACCAACAAACTTCATGGTTTTAAAAGTGACTTGGCCTTTAAATATTTTAGGTTTCCAGTACCAGGGAAATATGTAGCAGGAAAAAAAGCAAGTGGCAATGTTGATTTCCATAATGGGGAAGTTTTTGGTAGAAAGGAGGTTGCCAACAGAAGGATTCAGCAAGGATGAACTTAGCAGTGAAGCATTGGAAGGAAAGAGGTGAAAGACATGGAAGGAGGTATGAAGGGGAAGATAATTTAAGGGGATTAAATGCAGAGAGATTTGCCAGTCGTGCTGGAGTTTGAGGATATCTGAACTAGAAAGGGACTGGGGGAAGGGATGAAGCCTTTGAACACAGAGAAATTTATGGACCTCTGAAAGGAGAGATAAAGATAAGGCCTTTCAGAGATGGCTGAAGATGAAAGATACACAATTAATCTAACTTTGGGAGATATATCTAGCTAAGGGAACTGCAAGATTTAAAACTTCTGTTGCTGCTGCATGACACGTGTTACAGCGTTGTGTCTCCCTGGGAAACACTCTGTGGCTGGATGAAGAAGGATTCCAATTACCTTCCAGCTCCGTGCCTTGCCAAGTTCATACTGTTTTTCCAGTGTTATTGGCCAACCATGAGCTTTCTGACAAACCAGAGTAGTCAGGCTTTGCTATACTGATGTTTTTTCACCTTAAAAAAAAGGGAGAAGCACTTGCATCTGATATTTACATTGAATATAGCTCATCAAGAACCCAGTCACTGAAAGGCTCTGTAGGTGTCCAACTGCTGGTTTGTTTTTTGCAGGCAGTGGTAAGACAGGTGTTGAGACTTTCACTGGCCCTCAAGTAACAAAATTAACTTCCCTAACAGCAGCTATTGTTTATTTAGTTTGATGAATGCCAGGGTAGCAAACAGAAGGAACACAAATAAGAATGTAACATCTTTACAAATATGCCGAAATCATCTTGGGGAAGAGAGAATTGTGGACTGGACCCAGCTTGGCTAAGCTGGAATGGATCAGAGGTGTCAGAGTTCCAACTTTTGGAGCTGTGGGTTCGTAGGTTTCTTAAGCATTTCTTCAAGTCTGTGTTTAAAAGCCACAAGTAAAGGTCTTGTTTCTCTCCTACTGAGGAAGTTATTCCTCAGATTATAATTATTCATGATCAGTAAGCATTTCTTGATACTCAGTATATGTTTTTGCTTCTCAGTTGCTCTCTGGACTCTGATATTCCTTGAGAATCCTGCTGAAAATGCCTTTCCTTTACTGGTGGTCTTCAAATATCAGTAGGCTGTTATCATGTCCCCCATTAATCATTTTTTAGCCAAGCAAATTATATTTTTAACTCTTCTAATGTTTCCTCATAAATCAATCCTCTTAGTCTTTGGATCATGTTTGGTGCTCTTCTCTGAACTCTCAAATTTGTCAATACCCAGAAGTGTGTATAATATTCCAGATGGAGCTGTACCAGCAGCATGCAGAAAGTGGTATTTGTTTCTTTCTCAGTGATGTGACACTGGTTACCCTGTCCAATATTGTACTGGCCTTTTCACGCCATAGCACGTTAGCAATTCACGTCATTTAGCGTGAGCTATCTCCCTACATCTCTTTCATCGTTACTGCATCTGAGATTTCGCCTTCCTGTTATTCCTTCTCAGATGCTTTCCCAGGCTGCATTATTTTCCAAGTTGAATCTCCTTTAGTTATTTTGTTTCCATGGTTCTATCTTCTTTAGGAGATTCTCTGTTATTTTCTTTGCACACTGTCTTTCTGTTCTTTCACTATTCATATCTGTGAGTTTCATCAAAGTGCTGTGGACTGTCTTTTCCAGATCATTAATAAAGAAGTCCAAAAGACTGTTTGTAGCAGTCATCCACATGGCAGCCAGGAGACAGTTCCCACCACCTTGCTACATTGCGGCTTATTTCCTGTAATTTCATTACCTCAGCAACTTGAAAGCTGCATGGAAATGGCTGAGCCAATGTGAATTGCTTTTTCAGCTAAGATCCTGTGAGATACAACATCATGCCCCTATTAAAGCTCATCTGCACTTGGATAGTCCCCTGTCTGTTCTCAAGGCCCTGCACCCAAGGCTCACTGAAGACAGAGTGACCATTAGGAACAGAGACTGGATTTAGGAGAATCTGCAGTAGCCTTGCTGTTGTTTAAGGTGGTAATGTTAGTATTTGCCTCTGTTCTAATTTTTCAGTTATTTGGCTTGTGCACAGTGACCATAAAGGAGTTTAGATAATTCTTTTAAGTCCTGTAGAATGCATGTTGTCTAGGGTTTTTTTTTTATTTGCTCACATTTCCCTAATGTGTTTCCCTATGTCTTTCATTAGTTGTTGCAATTTCTTTCACAGGATCCTCATCTCACTCTCCCTCAGTGCTCCCAGCATTTCTTCCTTTTTTTTTTTCCACCGAGGAAATACTTGAAAAGGCACTTAATGTCAGAGCCATTTCTGAATCTTTCATTTACTCTTCTCGTGTGTGAAAGGATCTGTTCTCACTAGCATTTCTTTTCTTCAAAGAATACTTATTATAGCCTTTGAAAGAACCAAGGTCAATCTCCTTGAACTCTTTGCATAACATGGAATTTTGCAATGTTTTTGTCAATTGATTTGGGAGGGCTGAAGGTTTTGGGCAGAGGTGTCTTTTGGGTTTGGGATTGGGTTTAAGGTGAGTTTGTATTTGACTTGCAATTCTTAATTGATCAAATAGTCAGAAGAGAATAATTTGGTTTTTTTTATTTAGTTCCACTATTTCTGTGAGGAAAATGAAATCCTTGTTGTGAACAAACTTTTGCTCCATAACTTGATAGCAGTTTCATTTTTATGAAGCACTGGTGAACTTACACTGTTCAAAATTAGCTTAACTGACCTGGATTTCTTATGCTAGACCCTGAAAGTGGATTATAGTAGTTTTTCTTCATTTCATCATTTCTAACTGTATAATTACAGTAAGTGGTCTCCAGAATAAGATGAAATTGAATGATTTTGCAGTCTTTAAATTACACAACTAAAAAAATCATTAGAAACATAGCCTTGGATGACAGTAACTTCTTCAAATAATTGATGAGAGAAGGTGTAGAACATGATAGCTATCAGAAACAAGTCTTGGCTCTCAACAGAAAAAGGAAGTAAGAAACACAGTAAAGACAAATTTATGTCTTATATTGCCTCTCTGACGCTTCTTTCAGTTTGAAAGATTTTGGTAAGTGATAAGTAATCAGCATAAATGTCATAAGGAACAGACAGGTATTACTATCTCTCCTGTTAAGGGTGGGAAAGCAAAGGGATGGCAGTGAGGCAAATAGACCATGTGGCATGAACAAGACCTATTGTGAGGTAAAAGTAAAACCTCTTTCTTATTTTGTTTACCCAACGTTCTTTTTCACTTCGTGTGGTATATTTAAAAAAATAACAAGCACACAAAAGCACTAGGAAATAATGTTGCAAGAGATTCTCCTGTTGTCAGGAGAAAGGCATGAGACTGAGCTAATAGTTCACATTTCTAATACTTAACATTCTGAGTTATATTCCTGAATAGAGCAATTTTTTTGAGGTGCTGTCTGGTTCTATCAACATCGAAGTTTAAGTTATTAGGGATAATCCTTTAGTGACTACTTTGATCACAGGTAGGGCTCACTCAGAAGTTCCTTGGAAAATGCTACAATAATTTTCTGTAGTCCTCTTGGATATGGTAGCAGTGCACTGTAGCCAGGTTAATTGACAGAACCATTGTTTCAGCCCACTGCATATTGTCCTTTTTCCATACTGCTGGATGCAGCTCAAGTTCAATACTGTCTATGCAAAGTCTGCTATTGAATTCAATGGGCTACGAATCCACTGTGCTTAGGCAAAAAGGACTCAGAGCAGCATGTTTTTTCTGGATGTGTCATCTGATGTTCTGCTACAACCTCGTGCCTTTAATGTGAACCTTATCAAAGAAATTGATAAAAATTTTGAAAAATACCATACTTAGCAGGTCAGGTCTTCTGCTTTCATTTGATTCCCTTTAAATAGAGGAATGTCTAATTTTATATGGAATGCAGTAAATATCAATTTTGAGTTAGAAATACAATTAAAAAAGTATTCTTGGCTTACTCAGAGATAGAAGGAAAGAGATGTCAATTAATAGTAGTTAAGAACTTACACAAAATGAATGGCTAATTTCAGTCATGTTGTTAGAAAATAGGTGACTTCCTTATAAAACTTTATCATAGTTGGCACTCCTTCTCTTATTGAATAAAACAAAAGAATGGTCTGGCATGAAGCCTATGCTACATTTTACCTTTAATGGCAATCTCTTCAGATCTAAGTTTGAGGCAGACTCATGAGTTATATTGCAGCAAACCTCCATTTTTATTACTTGTTATGAATGTGAGTTTTATGGAAAACAGGACTCTCAAGCTAACAGCTTTTTGCTCTTATAAAAATTTCAAGGTTTTTTTTTTAACCTAGAACTAGCTGAGTATTATTTTCTCACAGTGTGCAAGCTTGAGAAATGAAAGCGCCTGAAGAGCAGCCTGCATTTAGGTGACTAACAGCAAATGTGTGTGGTCAGAAGATGGAGCAGGCAACATTTAGGTGTTGGCTGTTTTGCTGGCTGCCTTCATTCAGAATAGGTGTTGTGGGGGGCTCCTCCGCCTTTCCCCTGCACAGCTGCTCAGGAGATACCATTGGTGTGTGTCACAGTAGGACATGAAAATAGATTGACTCCATATAGTTGTCAGAAGAGAAAGAAGGCTTTCTTTACAATTCCAACAGTTTCTTTTATAACATGCTGCACTAAAAAGGTCTATTATTGGTCCATCGGACTGACACTTTCCTCCATTGGTTAATTAACAGGAAATGGCCCCTGGGGACAGTTGTTATGGGAAAGAGAACACTGTTTACTTAACCTGTTTTAAGAAATGGAGATGTTTTGAAGAGAGAAAATGGTTGACAACTTTCCCTTGGGAAAGGAGCTAGTAATAGTTAGCAAGCTAAGAATTCAAACTCAAGAAAATGTTGAGCCCACAGGTGTGTATGCAGCTGTAAAGGTTTAATACCTCCCAGTTGTGGCCTGCTTGAACCTCATGGTTGGTTGGTGCCAGCGGCAATATTTCAGCCTTGCTCTCTGCTGGGTCGGGGTTGGTGGTGGCTGTGGGCACTGGGAGCAGCTGCGAGCAGAGCAAGGGGGTCCTGCCTGGCCCCAGCCCAGCAGAACAGCTCTCATGGAGGTGTGCCAAGCTGATTTTGTAGGTCTGCAGGGGCTCTTCTCTTCTAGTCTTCATACAGTTGCATGTGAGTTATTTGAATTTATTGTTAGAAAAAACCCTCTGTTACTTGAACCATGTTCTTCGTGCTTTCTGATGTTTTTTCATTACACTGGAAAGGAATGTGGTTATATTAACATTTGATTATCTCTGGTGGTTTGCCTCTGCTGTTGCATTTCTGTAGCCGATGTTTTCCTTTTTTGGGCTGAAACGCTTTTCCCCTCGTTGTGCGGCCCCTGTCCCTTGCTGTGTGCACAGTAACCCCTGGCAACACCCAGGACCTCGGCGCAAACACGATGGATGGGGCTCCCCGTGCTCGAGCACACGTCTCTGGCGCCCATCCGGCTGGGGACAGTGCTCTGGGGCTGTGTGGCCTGACACGCTCCCTCAGGAGCTGCCAGAAGCCTTTATCCTTGGCTGGGCTTTGTTTGTCAGCAGCAGTGCAGCAAATGAAGGTGCTGTGGACCTCCTCGTGGTTTACAGCATGTGAGGTTTTCAGACTCGTCCATCACTGAGCTTATTTTGTTTCAGCAGGTTTTGCTGACATCAATAATGACACAATGAGGTCAGCACTGAATTCTTCTGCAAATCCGTCCTCGAAGGAATTTGTTTTTCCCCAGTAAACCAGTAAATAAATAAATCTGGTACTCTATAGTGATTCAGCTTATTGAGACACTTCGGCTCAGCAGTGCTGTGTGACTTTCAGAGAAGACCTGGTTCTGCCTGGTTGGGTGGCTGGGTTGGCAGAGGAGCACCAAGGTCAGGTCATCTGTTGAAGGGCGTCACAAGGAAAAGGATGGATTTGGGTTGGATCCAGGCATGTCCTGGATCTGTGAATCCAATTCAGCGAGAAGCATTATTTTGCTTTTCCCCTTATGCATCCAGAATGCACTGAACAGTCATGCTGGTTTCAAATAATGCTTCTGATAGTGAGGCAAGGACAAATGTGGTGATCTTAAGGAAGGGTGGATAGCGATTTCTGTTGTTCTCTGTGTCTGTGCAGAGACAACTCGAATTAATGGAAACCCCTGGGAGTGTCTGAACACAAATGTTGACCCACTGAGTATTTTGCCATCTGCTTTCTTTTGGAAGAAATATTCCAGAGAAAGTTGGGAAAAAGTCATGAATGTTTTAGAGCTAGCATTGTGATACTATTTCCTGAAGATTTATTGCCTTTTGATGGCAGTCTTTCAGCAGAAACTCATGAGTAGTTATGTTGTGAAGGAATTAGGAACTTTTGTGGCTTGTCTTTAATTTACAAATCAGCAAAAGTATATCTCTCTGAGGTGACATGTGATCTTGAGTAATTTACATTACATGACACGGCAACTTTCTCCTGTGTGCAAATTGCCCTCCAGGAACATGACAAAATGGCAGTCAGTCACATTTAAATGTTGGCTTATAACACAAAATTTAGAGCCAAATTAAGTTTTTTGGACTTGTGAATGGTCCCATTAGAAAATAAGAGATCCAAAAACTGCACTTGAATCGAACTGGAGTGTCATCTGCAATTTCAATTTGTTTGCTCATCTTGTCTTTCAATACAACTTACATTTTAAAAAGCCTTTTTGTGTTTGGTATTTCTTTGTTTAGAAACACCCTTTTGCATATTTAAATCCTTCCATATGTCTGTGCACATTTAATTTTTGTTACAGTTTTTGTCTTATTTTATTTTCCTTCAGGATCTGAACAATATGCTAAATAGGCATTTTTGTTCTGTTTCTCTCTACCCTTATTGCCTAATTAGGAGAATATTTTCCTATTTGAGCCTGGTAATAGAAGATTTCTAAAACATTTCCACACATCTAGACATACTGTTAGGTTCTGTTTTGGAAGGAGTTATTCTCCCGATGAAAATACAACCTTTGTATCAATTTAATATTCAGTCTAACTCCCTGAATCCAATGTTTATGGCAAAGGATCAAGTCAATAAGGCTTTATGACTTTGTCACAGTAGAGTCCTTTCCTCATTCAAGGAATAAATCCCAGGCCACACAGAAAGCCATTATGCATTTTTGATATGTAAACCATTCCAGAATAAAATTTAATAACAGTAATGAAACTAAATCAACGTGACAAATTTCAAATAATGCAGTGAAACATTTTTTTTATCCCCCAGCTGTTAAGACTAACCGGAATGGCAGAATCATGATGTGCAGAGTCCTGCAGAAAAATGCTATGGATTTTGCTGCTGCTTCTGCAACAAGAAACAACCTTTATCAAGAAAACATCTGCTGAGTTCCCATTGCAATCAGTGGCAGCTGAAACCAGTGCACAGTAAATTATTCTCCCCATTCCATCAGCTCTGTTCTTTAGTCCTCTGATACAGCATGCAGTACACCACCAGTAGTTAGAATATTTGTGATGCATGTATGCTTGCTCTTATAAATAAAGAGGTAAACAGCACCCAAAAGTCGACATCCATAAGGTTTCTATTTCCTACCCCTTGCATAGATTTAAAAGGAGATAAAAACTAGATTTAAGGAGCATCAATCTCATTTTAATGCAAAGATAATCTGCCTCAGATTTTATGGCAAGAAAGATCATCTTGATAGTAAACAAATACTTTTGGGCACATTTTTGATTGATTCAAATCTGTACATAGTTTGGACCTGGTCTAGTTTTTGGTAAATCCCTTCTTGTCTATTGTTGTTGGCCATTTTCTGAAAGCTGTGGATCTCCATCAGTGTATGCTATTGGAGATGAGCTAACAAAGACTATGTTAACTAACAAATCATGCTCCCAGTGCTGTGGAGGTTGCTGACATGATGGATGGTGCTGCAATGTCAGGTAGGGCCTTGCTTAGCCCCCCTTCAAGGGCTCCTGAGACTTCAGAAGGCCTTGTGCATTGGTTCCGTGTCAGGGCTTCCTATAAAATCAAGTCAATCCCAGTATGCAAGGCCACGAAAAAGGGCCAATTAAAGCACAGCCTTTCTCTGTGCAGTCAGAGATCTGTTTCACATCAGACCTGGCTGCTGTTGCAGAGGGCTGGTACACATGGCTGGGTTTGCTCTACCTGTGGGAGTGTGGAGAAACCAGATCCTCTGAAAACAAAGCAGTCATAGTATAGGTAATGGTGTAGTAAGTAAATAAATAAGTATGTAAGGGGGTTGTGGTGGGGACTTCATCCACGTGTCCACCCCGTGGCCATCATTCTGGCAGCTCGTGGTCCTCTGGAGAGGGACTGGAGGAGGCAAGAGCCACCTGGGACTGGCTAGCTTAGGCACACGATGCTGGTGCATCTGCAGCTGTAGGAAGATGACGTGGCTTACGTGCTCTTAAAAGGGGGACAAAAGTTTGTTCCTTCCTTGAGGGGAAGTGGGGAAGGTGGACCTGCCTCAGGGAGTTTTGCATGCGGACCAGACTGTTCCCCTTGTGCATTTACTTTTCCTGTTTACGCATTACTCCCATTGGCACGACAGTTAAAAACAACTCAGATCCTGGTAGTGTTTTTAATATATATGTCCTGCAACTGTAAAGGGATATTCCCTACTTATATGATTCACCATTTTTTTTAATTACTTGATGTACTTTCACCTCTGTGGAGCCTTCAGCTTGTCGTGCTTGCAGAGCTATTTATATTCTGTCTTGCCTTGGGACTGCTTTCAGAACAGTTGGTATTCAGCCTTTCTGAAGAAAAGTCTTTAATCTCTGGAAGCAGGCAATAAAAAACTAGAAGGCACACTACACAACAAATAATACTAGTTGCACCAAGTCCTATTAATTATTTTTAAATATCCTTCAGCTTAATTAGAGAGGAAACTATTGGCCTCTTGGCTTAGAATAAAAACAGAGAAGCTGCAAGATGGGCTGTTGTAACCCTTCCCCTGTGCTCTGATGGGAATGGGGAACAGGCTTGTGTTCACTGCCCTCTCTGTGTACATAAGGTCAATGTATCAGAAAATAGCCAGTTGAGCTGCTAGTTTCAAAAGCCTTCATGCCCTGTTTATAAATTTATTTAACTGTTAATTTTCCTTTTAAGATTGACATTAATCTCCTTATTGCATTACACATGCAACACCATTTTTTTTTTTTTTAAATATAAAAAGGATAAATTAAAATACTCACAAACTGTCTACCCAGTTGACAGAAATGTTAAGCAATGGACCCAAATGTGTGACAGGATAGGAATCTTCTTTCTCTGGGATTTCACAAGGGGATAGGGAGTCACGTGTAGTCACAATGGTATGTTTTCTCATTAAACTAGTGAGTCATTGCAAACAAAATGATTTCAAGGAAGAGTCATAGTTTCAAAATTATTTGATTTAGAAACTAGTGGGAAAATTTTTTAGTTTTTGAAGGACTTGTGTCAGCATTTTCTTAATGGAAAACAAAAATTGTTTTAAGTGGCATTTTCCTGTGAAACTCAGGCTAACTCAATACAAGCTTAAATATCCAAAAAGGAAATATTAGTATTTTGAAATTAGTAAGGACACATTTGATTTCCTGTCACATTTTATTTTCAATTATGTGAATTCTGGTATCTCATATTTTTTTTAACACAAGGATGCCTTTCTTGACTTGTTCATGGTTATACAGAATCCAAGAGAAATTAACTTGGATTAAATATTCAAAATGTTATTAACCTGACTTTACTTTTAATGAGGTCTTCTATGACTGACCACAAGGTAAGAGACATTTGTTATTCACGTTGTCTGCCTCTTTCCTGGGTTGTCTCTGAGATAGCCCATGTCTCATGCACGTTACCGATCTCTCAATGACATTTTGGAAAAAATGAATTCTCAGTGTGTCCTTTTGGAGTGTTCTGAACATCCTGGACTTGTTACATCATCTCTTGGTTAGCAGAAGCTGAGAAGATGCTGTCCAGCTCTCTTGCTTTCACTAGATAAGCATCTGTTTTGGGAGATGAAACAGACAGGTGTAATATATATTGAGTAGTAGGTAGTCTAAGAAAAGGTTGGGTTTAACTGTCTTGAAACACATATAAATCTTAAAAAAATATGTTTAAAATGAGAAAATGCACCTATTACGTCCCGGTGTTCTCACAGTCTAACCTGGCAATTTTTAATATTCTACTTCTCTGCTTGCTCATCACTGGTATTCACTCAAACTTGTATTGCAGTGCCAGTATAATGCAAAATAAGCTGTGTGCAGGTACAGTGACCTCACTGGTGGTCTGGCTGAAATGTAACACTCTCATGAGCTGGGCAATATCAAATTTCACTGTATATTTTGCAATCCTTTTTATAGTCCATCTCTTTGGTTTTACTAATCTTATTTTGATTTCCATGCCATAAATTCACAGGAAGGTGGAGCTGTGTTTTCAGGAGGTTATCCAGTAGCTTTCCCGTGCCACAGGAACCACCAAACCTCTGACCCAGTCACAGTATACTTGTGGTGGAGGCTGTGTGTGACTGTGGTTTGTGAACAGGACAAAACTTGCCCTAAGTCCCACAGACAGCTTAAACTGCAGGGTATTAAATTCCGTTTTGGACAAGCCTCATTTAAATTTTGATTTCCAAAGATGTAGGATGACCAAAGTGTGTCAGGTGCAAGAGGGCATGACATCCCTGCCTGACATTCCCTCACAAGAGGGACCATGCCCAGAAGTAGATGTACTCAGGCATTCCACTAGCTATGAACTATGACGCCAGCAAAGCCAGGCATTGATTCCTGGACTCATCCAGCCCTGTTCTATAGAATGTCCATGTTTGACTTTAAAATTGACTTACTGACTAGCAATGTTTTATAATTTGCAATTAAAGTTGTGCCAGCTAGAACTTTCATTTGTTTACCTTTTACATAACGGTGAGGCCATGTGAATAATAAATGTTAAGAAAATCCTCATTATAGGAATTATTTGTATAGCTCATTCAGTCAATTTCCCCCAACAAGTATAAGCTAAGAATCATCCTCTTGTGACAGCTATGACTAAGAGGACTGATTTGTTGCAATGTCTGAGCTGCTTTGCAGGTATCGCAGCAAACCAGAACAATTTAGCAGGCTCTGGTAATATTCTGCCTTTTCTTCAATGACCTTATCTAGAGAAAATCAGGATTTCTGACTATACATTCTCGTGTTTGAAAAATCCACACTAATAGATTTTAAAATCCTCAAATGTTGGTATTTTTATTATAACATTCATTAAAGAATGGCTTGAGGTTTTTTGATAATTATACTGTTATTAATCTTTGAACTTCTATGTGACTTTATTGTTATCTAATCAACTGAGCTTATAATTCTATTGGTATATTTGTGGTTGGCCAGGCATGACACATTGTACCACACTAACTTGATTTTTTTTCATTCTGTTGTTAATGGTCTAGTGATTTTTTTTTTTTTTAATTGCAGGAATCCTACAACATCTTGTAGTTGACCCTTAAAGTACAGAGGAGAATGAGTATGTGGTGGTGAAGTTCCAGCCTCTTGCAAAACCAGGAATATGAAATAATGAAGGAAAACTAGTGTTCCTTACTGACAGTCTTCTAAAATAAGGAGCTAAATAATTGTTAAAGACATGAAGGAAAGTGAATAAATTTATGATTGTATTTAAATATGCTTGCCTAATGAATGACTATATGCAGTTTAATGTAATTATATTAATTATAACAAATGTTTTTATTATTGCCATGATGACACGACACATTCTGAAGTGGGTTGAAGTTCTCAAGAACTTTCTGTTGTGATTTTCACTTTAGAGAACACTGGTGCTGGTGTAGCAGTCAAATTTACCGCAGTGACAATGCAAACAGACATTTTCAACATCAGTGCAAATGCCTGTATCTCTGATAACCTGTTTTTAGGTGCTCATGAAATTGCAGGGTTCTGCAGTCGCACAGAACCCCCTAGAGGCTGCTGAACAAATGATCACGGGTGGTGGTGGGTGCTTAAAAAATCAATTACTTCCAATTGTCGTAAGAATTTAACATCCTGTTTTTGTCTTTCTGCAGCCTCGGTTCTCTCAGTAGTTCCAAAGCTGCATTCCTGCATGCTTTTAACAGGATGCAACTGCCATTTCCTTATTTTGTATGGCTATTTTTATTAGATTACAATTACTTTACGTTATGATTGATTGAAGGCTAAAACTCAGCTATTCATCTGATGTTTGTATCATCAAAAAATATTTCTTTGAAGTTAGAATTCTTCTAAAAACAGTATTTCCCCTCAATTTTGAATACAGTTTGCTAAATTAATGAACAGCCATTGTAGTAGAGAAGAGAGCTTGTTTACGCACAATCTGTATTGCTTTGCATGAATTGAGCTCATGTTAGAAAGGGATGAAATCACTTGAAATTGTGTAAAAAAATTTGCTTTGTTAAAAAGACATGCTTGCTTTAAAGACTGCATAATGCATTGTATGCACACCTCATTTATTACTCCATGCTTTTCTGCTGCTGTAAAACTGCTGTCAAAACAGATCATGCTAGCAAAAATTTTCTCAGTTTCTTGGTAAAGCTAAATGAAATCAAATATAAAGTTTGTGATACATTAAATCACAAATATAAATATATTCTTTACAGCCAGCTGTTATGTCTAAATGTGCACATTTTAAAATGGAAACATTTATCCAACATGCTGATTAGCAATTTCAGTTCTGAAAAGCCTGATTACATTTAAGATGCAAAAGATTAAAATGACTAAACAGATAATGTTAATAGTTCATCTTCCTTGATGGGTTTATATGTTTAAAATCACAAAAGTTACACCAGAACTTCTCGCATAGTAAACTCACCAGAAATAGCGTGGTTGTAATGTCTCTCACTGCAAGTTGTAATCTCTTATGGCCACTGTTTGAAGGAAAGCTTCTGGCTGAGAATGCCTGTCTGTGTTTCTTTTATGATATTTACACACACACACACACACACACACACACACATCCACATCTAATTTAAGCTACAAAACTACATAATGAATGGTTGTACTAAAAATGCCTGAAAAGAATAATGAACAGTTATCTTAATTACTATTAGAACTCTAACTCCTGTAGAAGTTCATATTTGCTGTTAATGATTCATTTTTCAACTATTCTTCTGCTCTGTGAATACAATTAAAAGAGAAAACAAAGTCTGGGTTTACATTTTGTCTAATCCAATCCTGGTTACAGCTCAATTCTCCCATTTTTGTTGCCTATTTCTTATACATTTGAACAAGCAAATGCAGAGGTAAAATTATTGCTGGCCTTTTTTAATACGTTGGCAATCAGTGGTTCAAAAGTTCATGCAATACCATATGTCCTAAGAATATTAATCTAAATCTAAAATAATATGGAACTGTCAAATAGGATCCTACATGGTAACAAATGATGGAATGCAGGGGAACTCTTAGATTTAGCTTTTTTTTTTTTTTTGTCCTACAAGCTAATGCAATAAGACCAATAATAAAAGGTTGTGTAGTAGGCCAAAAGTCTGTGACAGATAAAAAAGAAATGTTGGAAACCGATGAAGCTTTTGCACAATTAGATTTTTTGAGGCAGTGCTGTAAGGATTGTCCAGGGCCTGTTCAGTTCTGATTGATGGTAAAATCATAACTACATCATATTAGCTGTAGAGTTCACTGACAGGTTACTGCAGATTAATATTGCTACTGCTGCTCACTTACCATCAAACTGGTGGAAATATGAATTGAGCTGCTCCTACAACAAACCCTGCATATTAAGAGCTAGGGTGCTTTACTGAACCATCTCCATTCTGTCCTTAGGGAAGGAGATGTGAACAACATTTATCTCCCAGGTATGCAGACATATAGTAACATACTAATTAGTTTTTCCAGAGACTTTGATGATGCTGACTGCTTAGCAATCATGCACACTTAGTGTTGCTTTGAGGTTTAGTTTATGATTAAAATGATAGTTTGCAAATTATAATGAGTGGTATTTTTCAGTGATTGAAATATTTATTCTCAAACAAAAAGCAATAGCATTTAGTAGATACACGTTTGTTGGGGAAGATGAGATAAGAGATATTTTTAGGGCCCAGGCTGAGCAGGATTCTACACCTCTTCAGTCCTGGCTGAAGAGACGAGGCTGGGGTGAACTGGAAGTCAGCCCAAGGTGCCTGGTTCTGGTTGTGAAGTGAAGGCCAGGACTTGGCATCCCCACTTGCCATGGTAGAGGCAATATTCTGTGGGTCTGAAGTCACAAAGAGTCCTCTGGTTTTTGTTTATTTCTCTGTTGATATCAGAACTTTATTCTGCAGGATTTCCTCTCACCTGGCACCTCTGACACCCTCCAAATACAAGCTGATGTTTACTCTCTGCCTCACAGGCCTTGAGAGATGAACTCTTTTTCCTTGGAAGAACCCCAAATCTGGCCATTTCTGCACACCGTGTAGGTATTTTCTTCCCTTTCCCATTGACAAAGATTGTGAAAAGTTCTGGTTCTCATGATCTCAGATGTGACAAAAGCATACTGACATCCCCTGGTAGGCACCTCTCACCTGCTCCTATTCCAGTTTCTCTATGTATTTCATACAAATCTGCCTTAACCCTTCTGTTTCTTTCCTCATGGGCCAACACCATATCGGAATGCCTATGGCTAGTGAAAAAATTGCATTTCCATAAAAACCAAAAATTTTAAAAAGTCCACTTAGTTCTGCAAAAGGGCAGCTAGAGGAAAGGTACTGCTGGTGGGCAGTTGCAGAGGAAGCAAGGTACCTATTGTTGGAGCTGGCAACCATGGAAAACATTGGGCCACCAGTTGCCCAAAGCAGCATTTACTTCTGCCCTCTGCTTTGAGCTTTGAATTTCACTTCTCCCCTGATCTTCTTACTGAGCTCCTCTGCCTCAGTTTTACCAGCTGCAAAGTGAGAATAATGCTGCCAGGAACATGGCAAGAGGCGATTTGTTAGTGCTTTCTGGGATTAGGAACAGGAAATGTACCACCAAAGTGCACAGGTTTACAAAAACGGTTCCCCAAGTGCAACGTAATAGCATTTGTGATTTTAAAAATGTAGGCATGAATCTTAACTGAAAATCTCAGCTGAGTTAAATGTATTTTTTGTCAAGGAGACATTTTTTTTTATGATAGCTACTCTGTGATTCATGAGTCAACATGCTATACAAATACCAGAAGGCATAAGTGAATTATAGACATTTCTCAGGAGTGGCACAGCAGTTCTCCATTACCCAATTCAGTTAAAATATCCTATTTATCATACTTTTTCTTTTTTTTTTAATGGATGAATCCTGCAGTTTTTAGTTAAGTGAAAAATCTGTGTGAAGGAACATGCTCTTTGGCTGGAAATGAGTTTGGATAAGAATTGCAGCTTATATTATAAAAACAATTTAAGGAAATGATATATAATAGTCTCACTGTAAATTATACATCTTCAGTGGCATTTAATAGCCTGTCATTCTATCAGTTCCACATTTATTTTATCAGACACCTAGATTCTTGTATCTATGTGTTCTTTGATATTATTTCCCTTTGACAGAAATAACATTTAGATTAAAGCGTACCAATCTTCTAGAAAAGTTTTGAATGTGTTTGTCTGAGGGTATAGGAGGTTGGCAAATTTGTGATGAGGCACTGTTCATTGAAAAATACCTATCTGTCAATATGAAAACTACTTTGTGGTTATGCAAAATCTTTCAGCGAAAAAAAGCCAGATTCAGAACAGAATTGCTACTTCAGACCAAAGAGAAGCCAGTGTGAGACCAGGAGCTACCCTATCTACCTGTCACATGTGGAAGACCCAGGTTCAAGTCCCTCCAGGAATTTGAACCTGGGCATTCTGCATTCAGGTGGGTGCCCTGGCAATGGGGCAGGGTTAGACCATGCATTGATGGGTTTTTAAAAAAGTCAGACTATTTTGCTTTTCTTTCCAGGGCAACATAAGGATTCTTTGGGGACTTTGAAATTTTCCAGGACAGATAAAGCTGTTTCTTTGAAATCACTTCTCTGCAGTCCATGTTTTCAAAAATATTTAGGAGACTGGATAAGCAGAGTCTCTTACAAGTTAAATGCATCACTGGGGCAAATTTATCCATGACATAAACTTGTTGACTTCCAAGTTGGTCTTATTACCAGCAGGGTTGAATTTGGCCAGTAGACAGTACTTACACAATAAAGAGCAACATATTTAGTAAGGAGAGGATCAGATGTTCATGTGGGGACAGGGGGGAGGAGGACATATGGGGGTGAGCTGTAGAGAAGCAAGGGAAAGGCAGAAAGGAAAAGGTCATAGCGTGAAAGGGTGCTGTGAATTCCAAAAGTGTCTAATTAGGTTTCTGGCTGTGGAATTTGCCTTTGCCCCAAGCCAAGAAGCCCAGCTGTTTTACAACAGGGCTTTTGCCTCCTAGCAATGACTGCAGACAATGTGTGACCTAAACTGCAAGTGTATTTATAAGGACAACTTCCTTCAGTCTTCTCAGCAGATTCCATAAAATACGTTCAAATGTTATTTGGAAGTTTGCATAACTGTTTCAGATTTTTATGTACTTTACTTGCTTTTGTTGGGCATCTAAATACAATTTGGAACAGTCCTAAAAAGAGGGGAATGACTTTCATTAAAGGCACTCTTCTGAATTTGCAATCGATTGCATTATTTGAAAAAATTGTCAGTCTTCAAAATTAAATGTTTGATGGAATATTAAATTTGATGAATCATTGCCAGTTTCCATGTTTGTTAGCTTTTATATACCACATTAAAGCATTCATTAATGTCACACAACACTGCTTTGATTGAGTCCTAAAAGGTTAATGACTTGTTACAGGCTGGTATTCTGAGCTTTACTGTTTGCAGGCGGGTTGTGGTGAATGCGAAGTGCTTTGAAATTCTAACAAAGAGAAATCTTTCATTCTTCTCTGTTTCAAGTCCAAAAAGTGTTCTCAGCTGATCTGGATGTGCTAGACAAACTAGAATTAGTGCCATTAGACTACAATAATTTTTGATTGTGTTTTTTTTCTTTTTTTCTTTCTTTTTTTCTGTTTCTTTCCTTACAGGACTTAAAATCTAACAGTAAAAAGCTTCATATTCATATGACTTCTCAGAGAAGGATGGAGTAGGATACATACAGTCCCCATGTTTGCTGTCCATCTACTCCTGCTGGTATCTTTAAGCTGCCTTGTCAGTCAATTTAGGAGGCTGCTGCTACATTTTCTGCATTTTGAAAGTGATGAGCCAGTCCAGAATTATTCCCTGGTCTTCGATATGCCAAATATTTTACAAATTATCAGAAGCTTTCCAAAACCAAGTTATTTTCATGTAGCTGCTGTGGACACATCCTTGAGGTTACTCTTTGAACAAGTCAGAGTCCAGGTTGGAGAAACAATTAATATTTTGTCCAGTGCCCTCTTGGCAATGGCCAAGCTGGGTAGACTGGTCAAGTACAGGCATTTTTATACATTTAAGAAAGTGTTGCCTTTATATCACCTGAAAAATCCTTGGATGAATGGCCAGTATGGGTAGCACAAAGAAGGAAATAACATTTCCAAAGTCTGTCCTCCTAACTACACTGTGTCCAGATTTCATGGAATTTGAACTCTCCTGAGGTGGAAATAAGCTTCTTGACAAAGTCATGTGTGAAGTTAATTTTGCTTTAAGATGGTATTGAGGTTCTGCTCTGAGGGGAGTTGTTAGTAAAACAAATGACTCTAACTGTTTTAGTATGGAAGACAAATCAAAGCATTTCCATGAAGTAACAGGGGTGACCAGCTGTAACTTAACCATTTCCTGAGCAAATACAAGCTGCTCTATTGGACGGGGGATAGTTCCCATGTTAGCCATTGTACAGAGAAAAATAAAAGTTCATATAAAAGAGCCCACCAAGGGTTATATGGCTGCAATTGTTTCCAAACTGAAACAACTTAGTATCTGTTTATGATTGTCAGTATCATGTTATATTGTTCTTGTAGAATCCATAAAACATAAAAGTCTGCGGTATTGCCTCTAAACACCCAGTGTCTGCAGCCAGGAGACTTCAGAGCCAATACGTTTAAATGGAGGGAGGATAAAAAGAAAAAGTAAATAAAAAGTGGACCTTGATTTTATTTATAATTTAAATTTAATTTTGATGAGGTCTTTCACTTGATCATAGAAGAGCAAAAAGCCAAGCCGAAACTGATGACATTAGGATACTTAAACTCGCATCCTTTAAATGTTTCTTTCTTTTATTCAAGCACTGGAGATGAGAAGAAAGAAGCAATAAATCTGAATTTCAACTTTTTCACCATGGCTCATGTTTCCACAGTTCAGAATTGTGCCCATTAGTTTTCTGAGCCACTCAGATGTACATCATATTAACACCACTTACCTGAGAATGTTCATTTGAATTTTCACGGTTACTTCCTTGGCATTGTGTATGGTAAGTGATGCAGAAAACAAGTGGGCAAAGATGTGATTCTCCACACAACAAAACTATCCCTTGGAAGAAGCTACAAAACAATTCAGTGTCTTAGAGACAGGGATTTTTTTCACTCAATACAAATATGAACTATTCTCTTTTTTTCAGATAATGCCAAAGTGTTCTTGCTAATGAGATCATGTTTGAAAAACAGTGCATACTTGGACTTGAAAGCAAGCTGATGTAAAGACAGAATATTAATTTCTTGGTAAATCAGATGTATTTTCAAGCACTGTCATACTGGCTAACTACAGTGGCTTTTTATTTTCTGATTTTAGCAGTTCCAGATTCTCTATGTTATTTTGGCAGTCCAAACATTAAGGTTTAAACACACTTAGTGTAAGATACAGACAACTTGCTCACAAGGTATACAGATGCCACTTGGGTGTCTGCAGTCCACAAACCTTTCTGTAGGAGCGGGACTATGATGACGATGACAACACCACCACTACCAAGAGAGACAGAGAGAAAGAGGGAAAGAAAAAAAAGAATCGGTCATCTGGTTAATCCTATCTTAAAAGATACTTCAAAGCAAATTATACAGAATAGTTCTTATCAACTGCAGCTGCTTAGTAGGAATGTCATGTGAGCATTATCACATAGTTTGTAGAATAATGGATTTATGTCTAGCAGGAAGTCAAATGTGTGACGACTGCATGCAGATTCTGTTAGGAATCATGTTGCTAATATTTCTTCCCGTCCTGACAATGTCATAGAAAAACAATGAAAATTTTGTATTTGAAGCCCATATCAGATGACGTGGGGAATGCAGATGAGAGGAAGCTTTATTTCTAGGGCAGATTGCATTAGGAATGATTTCTTTTAGCGTTGTCCTTGCCAGAAGCAAAGCTCTTAGCTTTCCTGATTCAAAAATAAGGGGCATATCATCACATGGAGGAAGTGTCACTGTTCTCTAAAAGCCAACAGTGAGATGGTAATTTATGATTTGGCCCACGTAGTGATGAGTCTGATAGATGAGTTTATATTGCTTGCTCATAAACAAACTCAGTTCGTTCCAGTTCTCAAATTAGGACTCTATATACTCACAGGCGCTCAGAAAATGAAAGAGAAAAATAATCATACTTGCTAAACTTGAAAAACTCAGCACTTCCTATTTTAAACCAGTTGTTCTGTCTCTGATAATAATTTCATATTTTATTATCCTTGCCTACAGTGGTCTTTTACCATGTCTATATAAACTTCATTTCTAATGGTCTCGAAGGACATACTTGGTATTTCCAGAACAAAACAAAATTAAAACATACACCCAGAAACCATACAGATGCACACACAGTCCCAAAGTACTATAACGCTTAAGGCTTGATTCAAAGCCCATGGAGGTTTCTGTGTGGGATCTGGGCTGTGCTGACTGACAGATGGGTGCTGTGACATGCTGAACAGCAGCTAAGCCTCTTGCCTTCCCCTGGTTCCTCTAGCCAGTGGCACTTGTGGGGTAATTCAGAGATGTTCAGCCTCTGTGGAGATGGTACTTTGTGTCAGCCTGAAACAGCCTCATCTGGTGACCATGACTGGTGAAACCCAGACCCCAGGGGGTGAAAATGCTGCCTAGCCCAACAGCAGGCTTTAGAAAAAGGAAGACTAAAAATTACTTGTGTGGGGAGAAAAGCCATAGAAATTGTCTTAACTAATTGTTTGTTTTTATAAGCTTATGGAAAGAGAAGTGATCCAACAATGTAAATGGCAAAGCATGTGAAATGGCTAATGAATTTAAAGACTTGACAGTAGGAGCTGTACTGAATTGTTGCAACTGATTCTTATTTGTATTGCAGCAGGAACAGTACAGGCATGAGCCACTTACTCCACGGAGGTCCCAGTTTTAATCGGGCATCTGTCCTATTGCAGCAGGGGACAGGGTGCACATGTGGCATGCATGCTCACAGAGCACGCACACACACGCAGCTGTGCCGCTCTGTGCCTTGGCATGCAGATTATAAATTAGCAGGTATATCCCGATGCATTTTCATTTCCTTATGTGCCGTCTCGAGCCATGCTACATGTATTACATATGCTTAGGTCACAAAAGGGTTAGGGAGATAACTACTGGATCCCAAAGGACAGGTGGAGCTAAGCCAGCATAATCTCTGCATCCAACTCTTTACTGTTATTCTCTGATCATGAAAAGCCCGGTGAAGTTGGAACACACCCTTCTCTCCAACAGCTGTTTGCATATCAGAGGCTAAAATCATAAAGAAGATCTCAGAGAAAGACTTCTTGCATAGTCAAAGAAGGCAGGAAACCGGAGTCCTTTTTCTGCCATGGCAGCAACTCTGAAAGACCAGCTCAAGTGTTCTGTGCAGGCTGCTGGAGGCTTTAGGCTGCAGCTCTCTTCCTGTACATGGATTGTCTGCTCCCTGCCCTTTTCTGTTTGCAGCTCCCAGCACAAAGAAATTTCTATCAAAGCAGAAGACTAGAATTATATAAATGTTTAGTGCTATTAACTATAACAAGTAGCAAATATCCTCATATACTCCTGTCCCTCCTCACTGGAACTCTGACTATAAACTTTGGTGGTCTGAACTCAAAAGTATAGCCCTGGAGTAACACCCTATTTGTTTGCTCCTTTTTGACGTAAGAATTGTATTCTCTCCCTACAGGCTGGTATCTTCCTTTTTTCTCTGTAGGAAACTTGAAGTGCTTCTGTTTTACAGATATTTTTCAGGCATGATTAAAGGCACCTCAAAGGAATGGGATTTAACTGAAAGAAGGCCAACTGTTTTTTTTTAACCATGCCTAAGAACCCATGCTTCATAAATAACAACTGGTGAGCCCATCACTGTGTGCAGTTAGAATGCCACCAGATGAACTTCAAGGAAAAAGCATGTCCTCTTCACACTGTGTTTAAAGGACAGAAGACATATATTTTAGAAAGAATACCTTTTTCCTTTCCCCTCTCTGCTTCCTTTCCATAAATTTGTTCTTCTAAACAGCTGTGTGAGTTTCAGTGACAAAGGCACAGGAATCTGTTATGCTGCCCTATAACATCCCACCTATTTGTCTTTAGTATTTTTCCAGAGTTTTCTTTAATTTAATATATTTTAAAGAGTTTCACCTCAATCTTTGCACAATTCAGTTTCTGTATCAGGTGTAGAATTTCTGTTTGAGAGAAGGAATTTCTTTTGTAAAGATGCAGTCCTGATTTAAAGACTTCGAATGATCTACCACATCCTGTGGTAGGTTGTTCCAATGATTAATGGCCCATGCTAGAGAAAGTACGACAGCCTCCAACCATTGGATCTTATTGTGCCTTTTTCTGTTAGACTAAATAGCTGTTTGTTATCCGAAATCTCTTCCTCATGTAGATACCTGCAGACTTTGATTAAGTCACTTTTTAACTCCTTCTTGGATAACCTCAACAGATTAAGGCATGTTTTCCTGACTCTTTTTTTCTTTGAATGTTGGGGTTTTTTAAACCTTTTTTTTTTAGTTTCGTAGTGTACTTCAAGAACCAACCCAATAGTCCCACAAGCATTTTCACTAATGCTATTTTTAGGTATGGTAGCTCCTTCTGAAATCCAGTTAAGGCTGTGTATCTTCTTGCCTTCTCATCCTCCTCTGTATATTGAATGGTAAGCCTGTATTCCTTTGTTTAGCTACCATGACTCCCAAATCCCAGCTGAGGCCCTGAGCTGCTCTGCAGGCTTTTCTCCTCCGCCCTGCCATGGCTTTCACTGCTGCACCCCAGGGCTGCTCTAGTGCCATGCAGCTCTGGAACCCTGGATGGAGCTGCTATGAAAGCAGCCAGGCTGTGAGAAAGAGCTGCATGAGAAAGATCTGGAGAAAGCCTTGTGAGGCTTTTGTCCAGTGGCTTCCAAGCTGCATTTAAGGTCAGAATTCTGCCCTTGGTCCTTGCTGAAGTTACATTTCAGGTGTGTCTGTGCCTGCCTCTTACGGTGCCAAGCCCCTCCTGGCCTTGTTGGCCTGACTTCCTTGCTTGGCGCCAGACCAGCCTTGGCTCTGTGGATTTGTCTGGGATGCAGGGATTTTGGCTGGCTCTGGTTACTATCACTGGACTGGCTCTGTTCCTGTATGGATGGTGTGTTCCTGCCCCTGCCTTGCTGCTACCATCAGCTGTAGAAAAGGAGAGGAACAAGGCCCATGAGGCCTCAACAGAGCATGGTGACTTTCAGTTTCCAGTTACTTGATATCATCTTTTTGTTTGGTTTAGTCCATTCAGTGTGACTGTGTCACTTTGTTAAGGTTTTTATCACCAGAGCTTGCTATTTCATCAAAAAAACTAAGACCCTGCTTGTCTGGCAAGGCTTAACTTCCCTGAAAATGTGCCAAGATGGATGTTCTGCAGCTGTCATTTAATTATGTACTGATTGTCTCCAATGTTAAGCTTCCAAGACTGGGATGATGCCTCTTTTCATCTTAATAAGTTGAATGTCTATTAGTCATCATGTTGACCATTTTAAAACATTAGCATTACTTTAGCTTCTTTTATAGTCCTCTCAGACTCTTCCAGCTTTTAAAAGTAGTCAGTATATGTGGATCAGAGTGTTTCCTGGCAAGACACTTTCATACCCAAGAAGAAGTTGGCCAGCACCGTTTATTTGCTGCTGGGTAATATTTCTCTACTGGCTGACGGAACAAGAAGAGGCTCCCTAGTCACTTCAGGAACGTCGAGCACTCCCACACACAGAAGTGCTGGCACAAGCATGAAGTAAATGCAGCCATCAGAAGGACTTTAAAAGGAGTTAAAATATTTGCAGAAAGATCAAAAGATTGGATTTTGCATTATTCTCCTCTGTAATGGAGACAGAAGAGTAGCCCTGGCTCTAAGTCCTCTCTGTCTTATTATATTAAATACTGCCTGCCCTGATCTTGTTAAAATTATGCCTTACTTTACTATCCCAGCATAAGCCTCATCTAGAATTGCCATTGAGTCCATAGTGCCCAGACCCCTTCATGAAGATGAAGAAGCTGGAAGCTTCAGCCCAGCTCTGGTCCAGGTGGGAGCTCCCAGCTGTGAGGAGCTGCCTTCCCACTGCCCGGGCAGGCACAAAGCACCCTCAGTGCTCCTGATGGCTCCTGACCCTGTTCTGAAAAGCACTTCAATTCTCAGTGACAGGGCAGGAAATGCTGCAGTTTTGGGTCGTACAGAGACATTTTCACTGATATTCTAGTGCAAAAACTGGACAACAAACCCACCTGGGTTTTTTTTGGTTTTTGTTTGTTTTATTTATTACAAAAGAAAGCTAGTAAAACTAGCCCCAGAGTGAGCAATTATTGGTGAAATAATTTTCTTTAAAAGTTAAAAGATATGAGGAAGTGGTCAAAATAACCCAGATGACTCTAAAAAAGAATAAGCATGAGAAATAATTAAATAAGCCAATATGGGAAAAATATTTTATGTTCTTTTCCCTTTGCTTTGTTTTGCTTGGAAAACTTTCTGAGCTGAATATATTGAGAGATTTTATAATAGGTTAGATAAAGATGTATTTATGATCCACTTACTGTTATTAAAGTACACTGTTAAAAACTCAAGGTATCCTTTTCCAATCCATAACCAAAATTTCACATCTCTGTAGCTTCATCTCTTGAGCTTCACTCGTCATTTTTCCTAAGTGGAACTTTACTATTAATTTACTAGACTGTGCCAGCGCGAAAAGCAAAGGCAAGGGGAAGCCAAATAATGTTTGTAATAACTTATTTCTTAGAACAAGATCCTCCCAGCCTGCTGCGGTAAAGACACTCATATGGTAGAGGTTTGTGTTCTTCTAGGATACAGCACTTGCTGTGTCTGGGTTCGATCAGAGTCCCGTTGCAGTCAATGGGAGTTTTGTGCTAAAATGTGTCTTGTATGCTGTCACATGGGCAAATGTCCACCTCAGGCTACAGCAGAAGCAAAATCACCACATTTGTTTTCACTTCTGACCTGCTGAAAGTAGGATTATATTACTTGTATATTTCATTCTGATTCTCTCTTTTTTTTTTAAACTCCGATTTAAACAAAGATACCACTGTGATATAATCTGATACTAAGTACTGTGCGAGAGGCTGGACAAGTCAATTACAACTGAAATTGCAGACTTCCTTTACTGTTGCCTTGCTTTTAACTCAATGTTTTTCTTCATAGGCAATCAACATGTAATTTCCTTTCTTCAGCTCATACTTTTGTGTCTCACGAACACCAGCAGTGGCACTGTTCACTCTGAATTCCCAGATTTTTCTCACATTGGACCCCTTCCTTCTTATTATTTAACTCCATCTTTCCCCTGCACAGATATATTACAGGAGAAAAGTGAACATAGCTTCTAACAAGTTGTCAAATGAGTGCAGCAACACTGAGCCATGCTGAGACACTAAACACTGTCTGAGTCAATTTTCCATGATACAAAATGCAATTATTAGTATTTTGCTGAGGTAACTCAAGGGGCAGAAACACTCTTCCAGTGACTGGTTAAAACTGATTTTTGCTTGTGACCAGCATGAATGCTGACCTTTGGCTTCTTGACTGATCTTTGCATCTCCTAGAAAGTTCATGGAAAGGTCACAGAGCGGCACCAACTTCCTCCATGTGTGCGTGTGCCTGTGTGCCTGCATGTGCGTGTGTGCGTGGGGACTCTGACACTGGCTCCATGCAAGGGCTGGCCTTGCCCACTGGCAGCTGTGGTTTTATGTTTGTGGAAATCTGGACCCGCTTATACCGACAGCAAACCAGGCTAAAGGGCACATGATTTTTTATTTACCAAGAACCTTTGTTTGCTTTTCACTGGCAATTGCTCCCTATTTAGCTTTAAAGTTTTGTTTCAGTTCAGATACATCCTTAGCTTAAGGAAATGGTGCTACACAGAATATATTTTTTTTTGTAAAAACAGAAGGACTAAAATGTGACCAGAAACAACTACAAAAGACATGGCTAATGTGGTTTTTTCTAAAATAAACACATGTTGAAGAGCATGAGTTCTTTCCTTAGATTGCTTTGTCATAGGTGCAGCAGAAAAATAAAAAAAAGATTTCTTGAATATCCTTTAGCTGATTCCTTTCACTGCGAAGTTCAGAGCTGCCTGTCACTGCAAAAGAGAGCTATGAATCTCATGAAAGCTGCTTTGCTGACACCATCAGCTGTACAACATCCGCTTCCAAACCAGACCTCCGAAAGCAGCACTGTTAGAGGGTTTTAAATCTCTGCTCAGAAACTGTATCTATTTCCAAACAGCAAGAATAGCTCTGAAATTGTGAAAAATGCACTCAAGTCATATTTAGAATGATTGTATGTGGGGGATATAACAATACTTTTCAAGACTGTAAGCACTGTGTATATTCATATCTCGTGCTATTTATCTTGCAGATATACAGCGCTGGAAGTTGCTGGCTGCAAGCCGGCAAGCTTGTAGCAGTGAGGAGGAAAGATCTCTCTGTTTGTCACTGGCCGTATATCACTGCAGCTGTGCCCTTTGATTACACAGAGGGCTCCTCCAGCCATTAATAATAGGAAACACTTTTTGTCTGATGAATGCATCTCAACGCCATCCTCTAACACCTAGGCTTTGCAGTGAGGTAGAGGAGGCAAATTAAGGATGGAACTTGTTCATTTTACATTTACACTAGATGTGTAAACAAGGATAACCTTTGTTTTCCTCAGAAAAGAAAATATGCCATTCTTTTTCCTACCACCACAGTGAGTGATTTTTTACAGAAACAATAGCACTGCCAATTACAACTTGCTGAGGAAGTGACACTAATGAATCACAATAATGCTGCCACAGCATCACGGAAAGTCCTGTGACGCCAGCCTTCCAGATTAATTGCATCACTTATAATAGCCAAGCCACATCTGCTAACCAGGTGTATCAGTGTAAAAGATTTTCCCAAAAAAGCAGAGCTTAGCAGAAATCAATATATAGGGAATGAAGTCCTGGGTATGAATACTGCATTGCCAAAATTGGATAGCTATCTGAAATTGTCACAAATAATTGATGCTAAGATTGGAAAATTCTAAACTGGTGTAAATTGTTTAGCACCAGAGAGCACTACAAGAGGCATTTCATGCTTGACCTGCAAAATGAATCAAAATTAATGCTAAGCTCATGTGGCATGCTGTTGCTCTTACCTATTGCAGCACAGTGTATCCAAGCTGCTCCAGAGAGGTGTTTGCAGTGAGTGGAGTGTGGAATCTCTCTGGGTCTGGCCTACATTGATCATCTTCCACAGCATCTTTGACACCATAGGAGAAAGTTGTAGACCATTTGTCTTAACACTGCTTTTAGTCATGTGTCAAGCCTTGCTTTAACCCATCCCAATTTTTACTTAAGATTAGGTCTTTTGGGTAGGGAAAAAACCCAACAAGAAACCATGAGCCCCCTCAAAACAAACCCTGCTCTTTCTAGCCATTATTTTACCTCCTCTGCTCTTCAATTGCAAGAGGTAGCCACCCCATCACTCAGGCCATGAATAGATTTACACTGGAGAAAAGGGTTCCACAAAATGCAGCTGTTTTGGAGGTATTCCAGATGTCACATGGAAAGGTATCATTCCCATATCTGCGTTTATCCCAGAACAGTGCCCTCTGTTTATATTTTGGTAGAAACCACAGTTGCTTCATCGATGGTCCTGTGGCTATGATATGTTCCTCTTCAGTCTGTGCTGACAACTTATTCAGGTCATACAGTCAGAGTTTAATTTCCTCGGGTTAGATTTATTCCCTCAACTGCAAAGAAATAAGAAAGAGCATGCTTGTTGCTGAGTCAAGCAATGAGCTGAAATTCTCTAAGGTGAAGCCTTTGGCCAACATGCTGTGCCTCTTTTTTCAGCCTCAGTTCCTGGCTTCACGATAGGAGAATTTGGAAGCTGAGGTCATTGCGGGATGCTCCCCAGGCTCAGCTGCAGGCCTGCATGGGCACTGCTGGGCACCTTGCTCCACGGGTGTCTCTCTTTACTGAGTCCTTTCTTAGGTGGACAGGCAGTACATCATTCTGGGGATCACAGAAAAGCCTTGGCAAGAGAACCACCCTGAATTATGTGACTGACATAACATTTAAAAAATCAAAAAAGGATTTTATTTTTATATAAAGTTGTTCTTCCACAGATACATAACAGCTGAAAACTACAATTTATCCATATAAATGCCCAAATAAGATAAATAAATGCCCATAATTATATATGATTGGCTAAATTTCACCAAGAGAACAAACATATCAGTGAGTTTAATATATTTTTCTAGAAATCAAAAAAACTATAGCAGTTCTTTTTTCTATTTTTATAAACTACCTGTCCCAGATACAGTTGTTATGTTGGTCACTGAATTTAAATGATGAATTTCCTTCTTTTAAGGCTAAGAGGAAAACATCACTAAGTTTCTTATCAAAAGATCATGATAGACTTTTCAAAAATGCACAGCATCTTGAAAGTTTGGTTTCATATCACCATTTATATTCCTGAGAAATAGACATGTCTCACATTCTGTAGCAGTGTTTTGTGACATTTGGATTTACAATGCTCAAGTTTAAGTCTCTAGCCCTTTGCAGTCTGTCAAAAACAGCTTCTCTGTCCATTTATTTTTGTCTTCTGTGCTCTGTCTGAATATCTTTTGTAAATTTATACTTGACAACCCTCGTATTTCAGCAGCTGGCTTTGTTTCACAATCTACCTTGCTTGCTCTGTTGCATTAGCTGAAACAACAAATTTAATCCATGATGTCAATAGTAAATTATGGTGGAGATATAATATATGCCTGACATCACTAAGGTCATGGCCATGGTGAAAATGTTGCAAATAGATCCAAAGGGTCTCCTCATTGTGGTAGGTGCTTGCTGCACATTTAATATTACGAGAAACAGATTAGTGCCGCACACTGCATTATGTTAGCCTTTTAGTTACAGCCCGCATAAAACTCCAGCTAATGTAAGAGTGCTCCCTCAACATGAAAAGAGATTCCAGAGAAGTTTGCTATGTCATTATATTTCATATTTTCTAACTGATAAATAATTAAAACAAGAATTACTTTACTGAAAAGATTCATTTAGAGCGCACATTTTCGATTACTCTAACTGTTTGAAGGGGTTGGGGGAAACATTTATTGCATACCTTACCTAAACTACCTTGCCATTAAAGTATCTAAATTACCTCAGTGAATTCTGAGCGCAGAAGTGGTTGATGAATTGCTTTTTGCATAAATGCACTTTCCCTTTGCTAGAACCTAATTTTCTGTATAAACATACACACACACGCGCGCACACACACACGTACACACACAGAGAAAAAAGCAACTACTGAACTCTCTCAAGAAGAAAATTGAAGCCTGGAATTTTCTCTGTGCAATGATGTTTTTCTAAATGTTGCTTGTATTATAAGCATCCTTAGACTCTCTGAAGACCAGCCAAAAATGGGCTCTTCTACAATGGCAAAAGAACAGTTAATGAATCATTTTCTCCTGTGTGAAAGTGCTCATTGCTGTTAATTTGTCCATTTTTTACAGCCAGAGCTTTCTTAAAGTAAAAATTAACTTTCAGCTTAGAAGTCCATTTATTGTCCAAGGGGAAAAAAATTGTGCCATGTGAACCATAAACAAATTCAGTGTATGGCAGACTAGGGAGGTTTCCATTCCATTGAGCTCTATTACTTGTTTTATCTGGCATAAAAAGCGTCAACAACCCAAGGACTTTCAATCTGCAATTCATCCCTTTAACTTGGCTCTGAAGTATTTTCATTCCTAAACAAAAGGGAGGGCCAAATTTACAAAGCTGCAGCATATACCAGGGCGCAGCTATGGCACTTGGCTTTCCCCATGCCCTGGCTGGACATATGGGATTTAATAGTTTCCTCCTCAGAAGAGTGAGTTACTTTTGTTCCTGGTGTCCCTAATGCTGAAACGAGGAAGGCTTATGTGGGTGGTAACTTTTGGCTTCCATGTAAGCTTAGTCTTAAGAATGTGAGTAACCTCATGAGCCGCAGAAGCATGCTGGGGAAAATACTTGAATCAAGATTTTTACATACAAATCCATATTTTTGGAAATAACCACCTCTGCAGGGGGTTTGATCTTCATGTGCCTTTGTCTATGTCCTTTACTCCTTCATTCAGATCTATGCCAGACTAGGGTGACCAACAGTAATTATCATTTATCTTGTCACTACATTTCGTGTTCCACATGCAATGGTTGATGGGTTTGGGTCAGTTCTTGTGGGCCAGGAGTTAACACCACCTTTGGCCCATTGTAGTATCTGTTGATCAAAGCAGCAAAGAAATGGAATGACCGACCATGTGATAACCCTTTCCTGAAGTTGTCTGAGGTAGGATGACCCAATGGAATTGCAGAATCTTATACTTCTGATCTCTGGGCTGATCCTTTTGAAAGGGCAGTTTTCATTATTGATAATGTGGTGATCAACTGCCATGAAGGTAATTGCTTTAAGGATATAAGTAATAATGAAAACTCCAAATCCTGTGATAGTCTCTTGTATGCAAACAAAAAATAGAAAATGGAACCAGTGACTCAGAATGGGCTGCTTTAATGACTATTTAATCTCTCCCATAAAAGAAGTTTAAATAATGCTGTTATGTACTGATGCTCTTAGCACTCTCTTTGGTGCATGATGTATGGCCAGTGCCTCCTCTAAGAATCAACAAATGTGCATTATTCCATTAACCCTTTTCTGTTTTCTAAAGCTTTACAATTTATTAGTTATTTATGTTAATGTACTAGTGCCTTATTTTACATATTTATAGTATCTTCTTTCCTCTACCATGAAAAGGAATGAAAAGTTTAGGTATTGCAGATCAGTTCAGCTTACATAACATTTACAAAATGTTTATAAAAACAGTTTCACAGATAGTCCTTTCTATGTTTGGGACTGTTGTTATCACTTATGTGAAATGCTTACCAAAATCAAAACAAGCCTCAGGCTTCTCTAATTCTCTGATCCTTCTTTCCTTCTGCTTTTCAGAAAGGCAGAGAAATTCAAGCTCTATGAACAGAGATGCCACATTTTTCTCAGTAAAATTTGGGAGAAGTGTAGGACAAGGAAGAGCGACAAAAGGCTGAAGATAAGAAGGTTTCAGTAGGAGGAAAAACTGATAGGGCAGAGTGTAGTGGAGCTCCAGAGGGTTTCTAAAAGCATATCTATTCAACAAAAATGTAGCTGATATCACTGGCTACCCAGAAACTTATTCCTGTGCCTGTATTATGCAGCAGGGGATACTACAACTTGGAGACAAATCAGTTACTTCTGGCTGATTGTCTTTCCTTGATTTCCATGGCACGTGGTCTTTACAGCACTTACCAACCCGGCACATTGTCAGTGTTATGGCTGCAGAATTGACTTCCTAAGTTCCTGTTTTGGAGATGTCTCTGCCACACTCAGCATCTGAGCTCTGCCTGGGCAAGTGATTTAGCATAAAGATGTCACTCTGGGCTAAGTGCAAGCAAAGGCACCATGTTAGTGTGATGCTTTTAGTTTTGAGTGCTGACTGTATGAGGTCACTACTGGAGCATCTCAATCCAGCACTGTGATTTAAAAGCATGTCTGTGGGGTGGTAAGTTTCATCTTTCAGGATGCAAATTATTTGTTGATTCCTCATGTGTGACTTCAATTTGTATTTTTAGCAATACTTATGTCCTCTAATCACATATTATCAATGCTTATGGGTAAATTCTACTCATTCAACTTAATGACCTACACTACTACATCAACTCAGCAAAGGCTCAAGTTCATTAGCATCTGATGTCTCCTCGGTGGCCTGTGTGAAGTGAGTTGCCTGTTGATGCAGTTCCTAGATATTTTTGTGCTGTATTTTCAGATGTTTTTAGTTGCACATCTGCCTGTGCTAGCGAACATGTCCCTGAACACAATGATAGTGAAAGAATATTTTACCAAAAATGTTAATACACTGTTTCAGACACAGATCTACTTGATCTCTAGAGGAGTTTCAAAACCTTTTGATTAGCTGAAAACCACATCTGACTTCCCTTTTTGTGTCCCTGCAATGTGACTCAGCTTAAGCCACATTGGTTCCTAAATCCCTGTGTAAAACAATGAAGGATGTCCTGTGTATGAGAATCCCTTATGGACTAACAACTGCATCCACACTGACAACTCACTTTGCACAGCCCTCCTAACAGACATGAGAGGCAAACGGGTTTCTGCTCTGCTGAGGTGGCATCACTTCATCTCACTGACAGAGACCTGGGCTTAGTTTCCAGCACCCCAAACACCACTGACACTCCCAGTCACACAAAGCACCTGTGAACCACATTTATGTCTTCCAACAAATTTTCATTTACTAGCCTTTTCAGAGATTTCATTCTTGACATTTCTGAAAGCATTTTTCAGTTGTGGAGAAATCCTTTTCTTCCCAAGAACATTTCCAAGGCTCTGGATTACTTGGGGTTCAGTTCTGTTGCATGTAAGAATTTAAAGGTAAAATTATCTAAATTGAACAAACAAAAAACCTAAATAAAGCTTGCAAATAATCTCTAAGCTTCAGCTAAAATCAGCTTGTCAGTTTGCCTTTTATATTTTCTGCATGGTCCGAAGGGAGAAATTTGATCCCAAATGCAACAGTTTTAAATGACCCATCTTATTCAACCTAACAATGAAAAAAATTACCATTATCTTATAACACCCGTAATGTTCATGCATGTCAGAAGCTTCTTAAGAGTCCTGATGGGATATTGAGAGTGGTCAGGATCTGCTTGATGGGATGACAGGATTTTTTTGGTCAGATAAAATCTGATATACAGGCGTAAATTAAAAATGCAGAGCAAAATACTCATCTGTACAGAAGAAAACTAATGCCTACATAATGCTGCTTCTGCCATTGTAGCTAAATAGGAACATGTCTGTCCCTTGTGCCATAGCACTCCCATGCCACTGCACTTGCTGTGGATTCATTCCAAAGGTGTGTTGCAGAGAGAGCAGGTGCAGGAGCAGAGGATGAATTTTCAACTGAGAAAGCAGTGTGTGCAAGGGTAATGCTTTTCAGAAGAACTTGTATCAGGACCCAGGATGCCAGTGGCTTTTCTCTTGCCAAGCCAAGGCTCAGACTTCTGGTTCCTGAACAAGTGCTGCAAATACACAGCTGCCTCAATGACACATGCTGCAGCCTTCTCCTAGACCTTCCATTCTCTCCAAATGGCAACCTTCCTCAGTTAAAATAAAAATAAATCCTTCTATTAAAGGGCAAGAAAAGGAGAGTTCTGTTTTCTGCAGAAAACCCAGCTGATTTGAAAATAAATATAGGGGAAATATATAGCAACCAAGAGTAAATGTTATTTCTCTTTGAACCTGTAAAACTCAAAAAACCGAATAGTCTTGAAATGTGCTCTCTATCTCTGGTCTTCCGGCAGCAAGCTTACTCAGAGTTCAGAATGTTGACAGAAATAAATTATAGATCAGTTTATAAGGAAAAAAAAATGGGAGCAATTTTTGTCTTGTTTGCAGGATTGTGTATCTTGCTAGGGCTTGAAGAACACTGCTTTTGATTTCTCATAGAGCAGGAAACTTCTTTGGGGAAATTAAGAAACAAATTAAAGTGCTCTTTATGGCCGCTGAATCACCCTGAAAGCATGTATTAATTATTATGAACATGTTATTCTTACAGATGTATGTGCTACTATCATAAATTATCATTTGCATCAGAGCAGCCCCTTGGGCCATAACTAAGACGGGAAACCCAGGGTATGTCTGGAGTGTGCACCCAGTGGTGGCAGTGGCTGCTCCAGCCATCTCAGAGCATCCTGCAGCTAAGACCCAGGTATGCTTGGATTTTCTGATCCCAGCTTCTCTCTCATCTCTCCATGGGAAGGACACTGAAGGGTATGGCTCTGACAGCCCTGATTATCCCAAAGCTGCCTCAGGGTTCCCAGGTGCCAGCTCCCAGCATGTACCATCAGCTGCCCTCACCCTGAAAAACACATCTGTGACCTGAACACCTTGTACTGGGAACCACAAAAACCAAGAGCAGTTTTCCAAGTTCCTGCATCAGTGCTTTACAGCCTTATGTACTAGATGATTGACAAATGAAGATCAGAGATCTGCCCTCAAGAGTGTACAAGAGTTCAACAGAAGGAATAAATAAATTGAACTTCAGAAAAAAAAATGTTATTTTTTAAAACTGGTTTAATACTTGGGAAGGTAGCAAAGCCACGTGAAGGAGTTCTGACAAAAAAACCCAGTAAAATACTATTTTATACTATTATTTAGCTAGACAAAGTGAAATTGAAATTGCAAAATGCACAACTGAATGCTGAAAGTTTTGATCTAGCTCAGGCATAAATGGTTAGATTGTTTTCAATAACTGGGGACTTTCTGATTAAATAATTTGTTCATGCTTATTGGTCAAATGGAGACATTTTCAAGGGAAAGTTTCAATGGCTCCTTTGTCAGGAAAAGTTTCTTAGCTTTGTTCTGCAGTTGAAAACATGGATAAAAGAGAATAGGCAGACTTGGTCCAGCCTCGCAGAAGAATCACAGACTCAAAACAGGTGAGACCTGCCTGGGAAGTGGCCAATGCACTCAAACAGTTCATACCATGACCTGCAGAACCAGGGATCACATCTACCATGCCTTTATCCATTTATCTGTTCCTTTTGATTTTTTTTTAATTTTTTTTTTTTTTTTTGCTACAGTTTCTCTTTCTCCTTTCTACTAACATTTTACAAAAGGTTGTTTTGTTTTTTTTTTCCCCACAAAGGTTCTTGCCCTCCTTCAGGTCATTCCCCTCACCTCCAAAAGCAAGGAATTGTGTGTGCTCCTTGCTGGGGTGCCATGTCAGCTGCTGTATATTCAAACCTGTGTTTTGTGAGCTCTCTCTCTAGCACAGCTCACAAAGATAAGGCACCCCTCCAACTCTACTGAAAATTGCAGCTTGTCTTTGTAGCAGCTAGAAACAGATATTTTCTCTCCCTTCCATGCTGAACTTTCACTTACAGAACACCACAGAATACAAGACCCTACTTACATATAGCATGTACAAGATTTTATGAAAAAAAAGCCAAACAACCCAAATCCCGTAAAGAGACCTTACATTTCATTCATCTTTGCATTTGTGTCTGCTCTGCTGGCAGAGAGCTCTAATTGTCAGGGACACAATAGGCTGTGCTCTTATCTGTGATTAATAGACATGATCTTTCCAGAATGATAAATGCAAGTAAGTAAAATCTCTGTGACTGTATCTATGCTACATCATAGATTATCAAAACCTCTACAATGTGGACATGATAATAAGTATCCATGGTGTCTAAAAGTGCTGGCTAAGAGTTCCTAATGTGTAGAATTCAATTTTTATGATTTTTATGTGGCTTCGTGGGGGAATATCCTCCACACCATTGAAATACAGTTTCATAGCTGTTGTTCACCACTCTGTTCACATTCCTCTTTGAGATTCCTTTAAACCAGAAGAGGGATCAGTGTGCTGCACAACAGGACAGTGTGGACCCACAGAAGTGTGCACCACCCCCATTGTGGCTCTTTTGAGGGCAAAAGGGCACAAATGGATCTTACAGAAGCCAGTAACCCTCTCTTGCCCCTTTGCCATGGTGGCACCACAGCTACAGTCCCTTAAAAGAAGTGATGAAACACTTGTCCTTTATTTCTGATAGCAATGTTTCAGAAGGCTGAGGGCCTCTGACAGCTGCTGCAGAGATGAAATACCACCATTATTATATCTCATGCCATCCAGTCATGAGAGGAATAATGGTGGTTGCAAATGATAACCAGCATGATTAGAACCACCCATTAAAGAGATTAAGAAACTGCAAATGCTATGGTGTGTGAGATGCACAGGAACACACTACTGTGCAGATGAAAACATCTGCAGTAGAAATGGGACATTCAGAAATGTGCAACAAATTTTTCAGACACTCTTGCAGCCCAAGACTCAGGCCACACACTGCGAGCAGATGGCTCCACTATGCTTTGTCATACACAGAAACACTGCTCTGTTGTCATGCAATGGTGTAGGTTTTTGTTGATAGCAGGTTAATGGCATTTGGCAGTAACCATTGTGGAGCTTTTTTTCCTTCTTTTTGGTGTCACGAGTTATTTTTCCAAAGGAATGTGAAATGGCGCTGAGATGTCTGCTTCAGTATTTCCTCTGACCACCATGTGAGGATGGGAAAGGAGCAGCATAGCTCCTCTCTATTTGCATGGAAACCAATGACCAGGCAGGAGGTTTTGGCTTGGATACAGCTGTCTGAGGCAAGCTTGGAGATGAGGAGGCTCTTGACACTCAGATCCTGAGAAGTAGTTTTTTCTGTGTATATATTATGTAGCATTTTATATTATGTAAGAATTGACCATGGTGTAGAAATCTGTATGAGGTTTGTATTTGCTTTTTTACCTCAAGTTTGTGATGGACTTCCCATCAGAGAAGTAATGGCCAGAAAAGCTTTCCAGTAAGGGTTGTCAGAGTCTTAAATTTCTTCCTCTTAGAAATTTTCAGCTCTAAAACTACTGATAGTTTTTTTTGCAGCTGCTTAAGAGAGAAGTACACTACCCAGAGCTCAGGACTGTGTTAGCTGAAAGCTCCAGCTAAGCTACAGTGAGCCTACTTGTACTGCAGGCAGTTCTGATTTGCCCAGCTGCACCGAACCTCTGTTTTGGTGTTCCTGACAAGTGACACCCATCTGGGGACAGCTGACAGTTTTGTTCTGTGTCCTCACAGACTTATAACACACCTAAGCCTTTCTTCCACAGGGGCAACTCTGTTTCATCAAAGTACTTCCCTTGGCAGATCCAGAATGGGGATTTGCAAAAACGAGAAGCAAAAGATGGTCTGACAAGGGTTGACCCTGAGAAAAATATTTGAGTCCATGACTGGCTATGTCTACTTTATAAGTCATGTGTCTTAAAACCTTTTATGACATCAGGCTTTATCTGTCTAATTGCTAAGTTTCTTCCAAGACTGTGAGTTGTTAGAGATACCGACTTCCATTTCTGCATATCAACAGCTTTCACCTTCTGATGAATACCAACAAAATATGGGGAAGCTCATCTTCTAAATACTGATTATAATGACCAAGATGATCATGTTCAAAGATATTTATTAAGTACATTTATTCTCACAAAGCACATAAGCCATGGTGTCTTGGGTGCAGAGATAGGATATATAAACCGTTTTTTTAACATGAATGAAGAGTCTTCTTCTATTTTAAAATAAAAAAAGATGTAAGTGAGAAGAGAAATTATCAACAAATTGACAATTTGGCGGGCAGAAGTGCTGTCAGAGAATCAACAGGGGGAGGAATCAAAAATATGAAAGAAATTTTGAAACAGCTGCAGGAAAATGACCACTTGGAAGCCACATGGGCATTTCTGGATGACATATGTGTGGAAAACCAACATAACTGATTTTTTATCGCCTTGAGGAAATTTTAATAGGATAAGTGTAGAAGACATTTCAGGAGAAGCTTTAGACTGGTCACCCAATTAATGAAGTTAAGCACATGTTTAAGGGACTTGCTGCCTTGCAATCTTAATTATTACAGACAATTTCCATGTGTGTGTTTATTTTAACATTGACTCCTGCTGGAGAGCAGCTGGCTGAAAATGGGCTGGCAAGGTGAACAGAAACAGGTCTGCAATGCCCAGCAACTCAGGCAAGTCTCATCACCAGCACAAATCGGTTGCCAACCTGACAAGCATGAAATGTCTCGGAAGGATCCACATTTCATAGCTGTTGTGCCTTGTGGACTGTGTCGCAGGCAACCAGCAAGATATTCAGGGCACAGTGACACAGTATTGTTGCATGTTGAATATTGAGGAAAGAATGTAGATCCTTAACAATTAATTTTTCTTCTGAAATACATAGGTTAATTTGGTGTTTGTGAATAGACCTGTGCTCTGTTCATCTACAGTGCAATGCTGGCAAAACTGTCTGGTTCCCTGTTACTAAACCTCAACAGCTTATTATTGTTGAGTTAACTGCTAATTGTTCAACTCAAAGACTGATCTAAGTGATTCACTGGTTGACAGACCTACTGCTCTGTCTACATTCCTAAATTTTAAATGACTGTTTGAGGTGAATCTCATTAAACAAATACAAACAGAGCCATGCCAAGAAATGGCTACATAAAGCTGAGTCACTCCGTGGTTTGAACAGCAAGAAAATGTACAGAAAGAGATGAAAACAGATGTACTAGGGGAGGGTTATCTATAATACTGAGTAGTGGAATAGATACTGGCAATAGAAAGCAAATACCTAATGATGGTGCCAAGGTTTTGAGCCTGACAAGATAAGAGAGTTGTGATGACTGAGGAGACAAATGGGATGTGAAGGAGAAAATTAAGAAAAGAAAATAACATACTTTTTTTTGGAGACTGATAGTCTAATATAGTCATCTAGAACAAAGAGCAGAGAAAGGAGCAGGGGAAAGGGTGTTGGTTAAGGCAAAGAGACAAACCCCAGGTTTTGAGGCGTATTTAGAGAAGAAGAAACAGATAAATGTGTGTGGAAATACAAGGAAAAAACCCTCCCCACAAGAACCACAGTGGGGTAAAAGGGATCAGGAGATTGCAGGCACCTCACATTTCCCTTATCTTCCTTCTCACAAACTGACTCGAGTGTGGATTAAAGTACCCAGGTAAGGAGCTTCTCCCCTTGTCCTCACCGATAATGAGCTAAGTATAAGTGATGGAAGCCTATTAAAAACAGCCTCAGACAGGTACTCAACAGATGAAAATGCAATAAAAATCAAAGCTAAAATATCACCCTTTGAGGGGTGGCTCAACATACGAATTGCATGAACTGCCTGATGGTCTTGTCCATGCTTCTTCCACGGATGTCATACCTGGGAGGCACTGCCCTTGCAGCCTTCCATTTCACAAGCAGTAGAACACTTCTGTCTGCATGACTCTGGTCTCAAAAGTCATAAAGTTGCCAGTCAATACACTTGCCTATTTTGCTGTCAGGACTGAACTATGAAGTGGAAAAATCTGAAATTATGTTCAAAGAGCAGAAATAGTGCTTTTGACCACCACGGTTCCCAGCATCTATATTGCAGCAATGAGACAAGTATGATTTTATGTTTTTCTCCTCTCATATTCCATGGAGACTTAATACTTCCCAGCTTCACCTAGTATATACATGGAGAGAATGGATAGTTACAAAGCATTCTTGAAATCACAGGGACAAAATGCATCATGAAAATACTAAGTTTGCATTTTCTTGTGAATGTCACTGCAGCAATCCTAGCCTGACCATGCACTCTCAGACCTCTCAGTGGCTGGAGGACTGTGCTGTGTAAGTACCAATTATGTTGCTACAGCTCCTGAATGGCACCATTTTGTTGTTAAAGTGAACAAAGGATGCCTACAAGGCAGTGAAATGTAAGGTGCTGAGAGGAAAGTTTTGTGTGGCGTGCTGGGGGAATGTGGGTAGCAAGGCTAACATGACAGGACTTGATGAATGATGTTACACGAAGAGAGGCTGGGCCAGATGTGTGCATGCAGTGAATGTCTGTCCTCGGTGAGCTGGGTAACTCACTGGGAGTGAGCAAAGAAAAGCTCCTTTCTATGACAGGATTTCATCCCCCTCTTTTGTCAGGACCTTTCATTTAGAAGTGCTACTCTTGTAGCATGGTGGCCACGGGCTACACTGTGTTAAGCCATTTTGACAGGAGAGTAACACAGTGGAACAGCTTCATCAGCAAACAGGAGTGACTTGGGCTCCCTCCAAATCAAACCCCCAGGAACCAAGCTTGCTGTTGATGAAATAATCATCACCTCGATTGTCGACAATTAGCACAAGCATATTTGACTCTAGCTACACACCATAGACTCAGTATTAGGAATTTAAAAATGTTGCACAATTAGAAGTGTCTTGATTGACCTTTTAGTGTTGAATCCAAAGACAAAAAAAGTTTTATGTCATTTGGGGAATTGAAAAAAAATTGTTTATGTAACATTCTGGTAAATAAATTACTTGAGTGGAGTATTTTGCCCACCTCTGGTTAGCAATGTCATATCTGAAATCTTTTCTAAACAGGTAATATTTAGTTCCAGAACACAACTAATATCCTACTCTGCTGACTATTTGGATTCATTATTGACAGCAATGTGTGGAGACAAGTAAGGTTAAAGAGGTAAGCAGGTAGAACATAGTCCGATACCACAGCACTTCTAACACCAATCACCAGAAAAGAAGTTAAGGAAGTTAATAAAGTCTCCTCTGAGTAGAAATTTCCTTTACACTGTAGTTTTTCCATATTTGCAAATAAAATGTACAGAAACGTGCCAATTGTAAGTTCTTTTTTGTGTGGTTTTGCACTGAAATCTCCTGTGTTATAATCTTCCTGTACTGAGAAGCATTTTTTTATGTTACAGGTCATCTCCAACACTGTGGGAGAAAATACCTCATAAAAAGAGATGTTAGAGGTAGGTGGGCTCAGCATAATTGTAATATAACTTTGCAGCCCACTGTGGTAAAATATAAATGTTAGAGGTGGCAATGTAAAATATAGACAGTCTGTGGCTTTAGATGAAAGAAAGTGTGTGTAAAAATTGCAAAGCATTCTGCAGCTTACTGGTGATCAGATCTCTGGAAGAACAGCATTTTTTTTACAGCTAAACATGATATAAAGTGGCTGATATAGCAGGTTTTTCAGGTGTGTCTTTTCCTTTGAACGTACAAAGTTTCAAGCAGATTAACAATAAAATCAATTAATGTAAACTTTACGTGACTCTTCATTGGCTTCAAGGACAACTGGGATAATGGACCCACCAGATAAAGAAGCATGTTCCTCTCCTGAACCCATTTTTTATCTCAGTGTATTACTGTGAGTTGTCTTTTCAGTGGATGTTTGATGAGAAATCATGTTTTTCTGAGCCCTTTTTAAGACAGACAAGAATGAATGGGTCCCTCTTTAATGACCTACATCAGGCAATTTATCTAAACATTGTAATGTAGTTATACATAAAAGTTAGGGCAATTTGTTCTCTTAAACCATGTAGTGATTAACTTTACTTGTGTATTTATTTCAACATGCTAGAGATGTCAATCATGGGACTTACTTCAAAGTGTACCAACAACTCCCTTTTCCAGGCAATTATATTTAAGAAACCTTTATTTGAGTTGTACCTAATCAAAAGAGGAAATGTCTTTAACAATATATGAAAATAGTTTGGATACATTAAAAACACATATAAGCACAAAATTGAAACAAAATCTGTTATCAGGACAGTATTTTATTGCAAAATACTCATAAGTAGCTTTGTGTTTCAGTGTTCTTATACTAAAGAAATTTAAATGGGCATTTAAATGTCAGCAGTTTTCTTTCTATGTTCTTTCTTTGTGTCATTGGCAGACTAACAGCTGAGATTTGTATTTCTTTTTCAAATACCATGCTGTCATAGGCTCTTGCGGATATGTCATTGATTTCCAATTTATTACCTGATACAAAGTGTTATAAACTGGTACTTGCACGTACAAAGAATGGGAACTGTGGGACAGTACCAGAAAAAAAAAGAAAATCCTTAAAGTCCTTTCAGTGCTTTGAAACCGTAGAACAATAAAAACAGTGAACTGGTATGTCAACCTTATTATTTCAGCTATAACACAAGCCAAGGTGCATGCTGGTATCTAGCCTTGCCCTTTGATGGGAGCCAGTGACCATGGGCAGCCACGCTGTGCTCACTGGGCTTGCAGAAGTAAGTGCAGCACCAGGGTTTTTGCTGGCTCCACTCATGCTGAAAAACAACTTCCTGCAGCCACCTGAGGAACCTGCTTATTTAAGTCAAGAAAGCAGAATCTGGCCTTTGGCATACAGTCTTACTATTTCCCACAGAGTAAGTAATGATCTACAATGCCCAATAAAACACAGTTATTGTGGAGTGAATGTTATGATTGTTACCAGGTCCAGATACACTCCATCAGAGAGCAAGGGCAGCATTAGGTGTTCAGAGTTCGCAGCAGTTGTAAGGTACCCTGTGTTAGCACTTGTCAGCATTACTCCAGGAGGAGCTTGTGTGCATTAAGTCAGAGCATCCAGCTCAGAAGGATGCCTGCCAGCCCTGGGGTTCAGTCCTCCTCCCACACATGTCACACCACAGAGCTGAGAAACCCAGAACCCACCCAAACTGGTATTTTCTTACACTGGCCAGCAAAACTGGCCAAGCAGAGCATTAAGGACTGTACTGGCCCTCCTAAGAGGGACATGGAAACTTGCAGCCCCTGGTATGCTGGCAAGGTCTGAGGACTGAGCTCATTAAGGCTCAGTTCATACTCTTCCTGTCCCTCTGGTATTGCAATAACAGTGATCTGATAGGAATGGGAATAAAGTAAAATTAGGAAACTTCTGATAGATTTTAAAGTGACAGTGTCACTGGTGAATGGATGATGCTGAAAAATGGTGGTGGCACTTTAGAAATGCCCAGTCGTCAACCCAGTGATCAGGCACACCATCAGCAATAATACATAATAAGGTAAAAATGCCCTTCTGGAAATGCCTAAGTATGTTGGCCTTTGGTCTTTGACAAATACTATGTAGGTTTTTTTTGTTTGGGTTTTTTTTGTTTTTTTTTTTTGTCTCAGAAGAAAATAATCCATGTTTTATAACCATCAAAAAATCCTCTGCTTTCCCCTCTTCAGATCACCAGAAGAATAAGTGACACAGACAACTATTGTCCAAATAAGTAGGCTGACTGATGCTTTTAACATTGATATTCCTTCCCCCCCCCCTTTTTTTTTTCCCCATTTGGAAATCATAGAGAAGAAATAGCAGCTATGCAACTTCAAAGAACTTTCTGGCATGGGTTGTCATTAGAGATACTACAGCTGTTCTTCCTTACTCCGATGGCTCTGGCTCTCAGATGCAGCACGTTCTTAACAACAGTAAGCAGGCAATGGATGATAGTTTACGCACTTTAAGTTTTGGTGTAAGTAAATACCAGAAGGTATATATACCAATCTATAGCAGAAGCAGTGCCTTCCAACTTGATTTCAAAATTCTGCTGACCCTGCTCACAGCTAAAGCATGGGAGCTTGGAGCTATCCAAGATGCTTTACTGGTTAATGGACTGAATGCGTAAACCATGAGAAAGGGGTGGATGTGTGCTTTTGGGTGCTCTGAAGAGCCCTGAGCAAGGCAGAACTTCAGGGTGGTAGAGGGGCTCCAGGCAGTGACTGTATCCATCCTAAGCCTTTGGTCCCAGAGACCAAAAGCATTTCAAGAGGAGTTATTCAGCTTATCTGCTACAGGAACAGTGGCATAAGAAGAGACTTTACTGTCGAGAGCACCCATGACATCATGACTTTGGTTTCATTTCCATATTAGACTCTCAGGTGTCCTAATGTAACTGGCTGTATGGTTTGTATGAAAAAACTCCCATCCCTCACAAAAACGGGACTATTGGTCTTAGCATCACTCATACTAGTATAAGGCCAAAGCAGGTATCTGTCACTCAGATAACTTACTTTTAACTTACTCAGTAACATGTTTTGTTGTTCTTGCAAATCATCAAAATTGTAATGTATCAGTCCTTCCCAGAGCATTCCGTATCATCCTGTATTTCTTTCAGAGAATCAGTGGGTATCTTGAATTGAAGAGACCCACCAAAATCATCGTGTCCAACTACTGATATGGGCCATAAGCCAGATGCTTCTGTTTATTCCCCAGGTCACCTCTCTCACAGAGCACACCATGTATATGCTGATTCAGTAAAATACACAATGCTTCCAAGGGAGCAGAGTGGTAAGAGTGAAATGTCCTGCTATCAAACTGGGACATTCCTTTTTCCTGGGAATGATCAAGTCCTGATAAGTTTTCATTTCCTCTGCATATGGATGGTCTCCCTCAGTGGGATGAACAGGTTAGCCAGTTATTTGTGTTGCCATTGGGCTTGCCATTAATAGTTAACGTTGTCTGGCACTGAATTCGTTGTTATCAGGCCTCTAAGGTATCACATTTGATGGGCACAATTCACACTTCTTGGAACTATTATTCCAAGCTTCCTGCCAGCTCCTTAGTTTACTCAGGCTTCTTATTTCCAAGGTTATTTTTGTAGCAACAAAGGCTGGAAATGTAAGACCCAATTGTCTGCCAGAGAGAACCGTGCCCTGGCTGCCTGTGCTGGGGCACCACGAGGCATTCCACGGGCTCTTGGAAAGCCCCAGCCACCCCAGCAGGGACTCCCCAGCTCTGGTTGCAAGCCTGGAGTCAGCCAGTCACACTGATGTGCCTCTCCTTCAGGACCACAGTAAAGCACTTTACCAACCTGAAAGCTATGAATTTCCCTACCCAGCTATCCATTAGGAAAATCTGTCATTTCTTTTTCAGTTTGCTGTTGTAGCCAGGTAGGTGTGGGGCTTCTAGTCAGCTCCATGACCTGCCCTCCACTGTACTACCAGACCTGCATGTTTGGTATCCGCAGGCAGCAACTGGCAAATGAGAATTACCCAGCAGCTGATAACATTTTATGGAGAGTGGGTAAATATAAGGCCAAAGACACAAAGCATCATGAGCCACAAACTGAAGGGAAGGTGGGAAACTAAGCAGGAGACAAATGCATTGCTCTGTACTTCCAAATCAGGAAATAAGGACATTGTTTCAAAACAGCAGATAACGAGTATGGAAAAATACCTACAACCAGGAAAATGTGAAACTAGTATTATCAGGATGAAATTTATTCCCGTTTAATGGACTGTATCTGGTATATATTACATCAGTCCTAAGCAATACTTCTGTATTTAAAAATGAGTCAGGTTTTTTCATTGCAAATACAAATTTCAGGGTGTATAGTTCAGCCTAAGCATGTGATAGAGCTGCTGTGTCTGGGTGTGGTTTCTCCTTCCCTTCACAAGACTATCCAAAGCAGCTATGTTGTTTTTACTTAGAACAACAAACACAAAGAAATTGTTTTGGGGCTCCATCCAAATATGGCCGATTTTCCCTTTGACAAGAAAGAGGATTTAAAACAGAACAGGAATGTCTGAACAAGTTCTTGCTCTAAGAAGATTCACTGCTTGCAGTGGATGAGGATTGACTCACTTGCATAATTATTTCCAACGTGGAGTTCTGTCAGCATCTGGCACTGTTAGTGGGCTATTACTGGAATATACACAGGGAAGAATTTAGTCCAGTTACAATATTAGGTCCCAAAAATGCTAGTGTGGCTTTCCACTTCAAGATAGGCCCAGTGTAGATTATGCTGAACAGTAGCAACAGATCTTGTCTACACATGGAGTTATTCCTCCCAAATCATGTCTGGATCCTCCCTATTCCAGAAAAAAAAAGTGTGTTTGATGCTGTGCTTAAGTAATTTTCACTGTAAATTGAAATAACTGAAAGGCAGAAGTTTTATTATTCAGTAAGTAACTCCATACATGGTGTTCTTTAAATATCTTTTGCATTATAAAGTCATACCCTACCACAACCTAGCTCTGAGTTGCAGATAATATTGTATTTATAAAGTGTACATTCTTGGGGGGTAAGAAATATTGCTCAAAATGCCATCCAAATGTTGAAAATGTAATATTTACACTGGATAGGTGCCACCCTTGTCTGGCAGGCTAATGGATCAGAAAAAACTGTCTGTGAAAAGACGGCTGTGGCAGTGGCTGGGAGTCCAGCAGTTTCTTTTTCCCCTCCCTCGCCTTTTAGCAAAATTGTACTTCCTGATGTTATGGTTTAAATCAGATTTTGAGAAGTCCATTATGATGCATCTGTTTAAAATAACAAGGGGAAGCACAATTCAATAACACTAAATGTACAAAAGCAAGGGCTGTGAATTAATACTGTCTCTCCTGCTTAACTCACTGCCTCTCATGTTACAGCATCATTGACACACAGTTTCACGTCTTCTAAAATGTGTCATGAACTGTAAATAGCCAGTTGTGCCTTTGAATGTTTTCCCATGCCCTTGCATCATCTACATGAGACCTGGTGGTCTTATATACAGTAATTCAACATTGTTGATTTTTAAGATAATATTTTAGTTGAGTTATGTTGTAGTTACAGGAAATCAAAATGTTACATACCCATTTGTCTTTTTGGCAGGTTGTGCTTTGTGTTGCCATTTATATTACCTGGAGAGAAGTCCCCCAGATAACCCATGCAAATCATTTGTAGAGGAGATAATTTCTATTTCTTCTAAAGCCAATTTTAAATTTCCTCCATATGGCTGATACAAGGTATTATGAGGCAGTTGATGAAAACGTGGCTCCAATGAAGTCAGTGAGTTTTGTGACTGAATTGAGGGGAGCCAAGATTTCATCCATTATCTTTTTCTGTAGCATAGGGTCCAGCTGTATTGCAGTTAAAAAAAAAAAAGTAAAAATAAAAGTCCATCAACAAAAGACTGAAGCTATTAATCAACCTAGAAAGATCTGGTTAATGTATTGCAAGGTAAGCCTCTGTTGGACAGTGCATGCCTTTAAATTCTGCAAGCATTAAAAGAAACCCTGCCAAAAAAGTGCCACATGTGCAGCCCCAGTGGCAGAGCCCAGACAATATCCATCCTGCCTACCGCGAGTATCGCACGCTGCCGTAACGGGGCTTTCCTTCCTCACCCTCTGAGGCCCTTCTGACAGGCAGACTGCAAACTTCCCTAGGCAGAGCCCCAGGGTTTGCTTGTCGCAGCTGGAGTTACAAGGCAATGTCGGATACGGAAAGGACGGGGGATGAAGCTCGATGTAAACAACAGGAGTTCCAGCCTTGTCTAACGCAGCGTCAGACATTTGCCCGCCGAACCTTCATTGTGTCCATTTAAACATAACCTACAGTTGCCTGGTGTATCTTTATCTTTTGAATTTTACATCACATTAAGCTGATATAAAAATTCTATTGTGGAAGTAATGCTGCATACTCAAAACCACCTATCACAAATTGGAATGCTAAATTTAGGAAAAAAAAAATTCTTACCACTGAAACCCGGATTCTGCGCACATAAGTATCCTGATTCCTGTCCGTAAACTCCAGGGAAAAAATGGGATTCTTCATGTTGTGATACTGTACAAGTACTTGCTCAGGCAGAGAGCAGCATAAAATAGCAAGCAGCTGATCAACCAGATGATAGATTTATGTTTTTAAGACAATATTTAAAAATAAAAGTGGTCTGCACACCGTAGCCTAAAGAGGGAATTCCCAGGAATGTTTCCAAAATCTAACAAATATTAGTATCGATCCTGAAAAGTCTTCCAGTAAAGCAAACTATCTCCAAACCCGTTAATTTCACTTAAAAAACTCTTCAAAGTTATGTAGGCGTGCACACACCTTAGCCACATGTATGTGGAATTCTGTAGTGCTTTGCTGACTTTTTAATTCATCTAAGTTCAATGCTTTGATCACAGTGCTGCTACACTTTCTGTTTGCATTTTTGCAGCCTTTACATTATATTTGGTGAGAGAAGACTTAAAATTTAATTAGAGAGAAAAGAAAATAATTATTTAGCTTTCACTGAAGATGTGTGTGTTTCCATAGATGATGTAGAGCTCAGATTTTTGAAAAATGCAGTAGACAACATGACGTGGTCATTTTCTTCTGCTTAAAAAGTACAACTTTCTGTGAGCATTAGTAACTGCAGTCATTACTGTAAAATTATGGAAGATTTATATAGAAATCTGAGATGGAAGAAAAGGAAGGTTGTTACTCCTTTTCCAAATGTATTTTATGTCTGTAATTTGTCAGTAAGTGCTATATGAATTACCAAGTAATATCCTCATTGTCTTAATCAGAGGTGATGAACATAAGGGTATACAAAACAATACAATTCTTGAATCAATGAGATAAATATAAATTTTAAGGCTGTATGGTCTGCACATGCACAGATCCAATTATGTCTAAACAGAAATACCTATTTTTAGAAATCAGCCTTAATTCAAGACAGCCGAAGTAAAGCAAGCACTGCTCTACACCATACCTTCAACTTTCCCATTCATTCAGAGGTATCAAAATAAAGAACAATACTGTTTCTGTTTTTCTTTGTAACCCTGCCTCGGTGTACACGGTGTAGAGATTCAGAGCGACTGAAATGAGCAGAGTCGTTGGAATTTCTACTAAAACTAACTTCATGGTTATTTTTTTTTTCCTCTTAGTGAGAACGAGGCTCGTTGTTCCTGCTCATATATCGCCTGTTTTTCAGCCAGCTTTCCCTTATGGATCGCTTACCGCCGGCTCCCTGCCGGGGCTGCTCCGGCTGCACTTCAGCGGGCACCAGCTCAGGCTCAAAGACAAGCCGGCCTTAGGCAGCGAGTCACTATTTTTCGTACAGCGGCCTTGAACATCAGCCTTGCCACATGAGAGGCAGCTATCCTCTTCTCCTGAATAAAACGAAACCTAAAATATTTTCTACCCACGATTTCCTTGTTTTATTACTATTACTCCCCTCCCTCCGTCTCTCCCCCCTCCCTTTCTCTCCCCCCTCCCGCGTTAAATTTCGGGAGGCTCTGGCAAGCGGCTCCATGTGACGGCAGCGTGGTCGCTTCCTTCCCGGCCAGCCACAGGCAAATCCCGATGGAGCATCAAGGGACGGACATCCCGAGGGGAAGCGACGCCCCGAGAACCTGGCATCGCCGCCTCGCCCGCTTCCTCAATGCTCGCAGCCCAGCAACCGGGCGCTGCCGGCACACCAGCGTAGCCCCTTCCCACGGGCAAGGAGGGCCGGCACGGCGCGGGGGCAGCGCGGCGAGCGGCGGCGGCTTGTCCCGTCCCGTCCCGTCCCGTCCCGTCCCGNCGGCGCGCCCGCGCCCCGCGCCGCCCTGCCCGCGGCCCGCGGGGAACACGCGGGGACCGCCATAAACCAACCCCCCGTGACCCATATTCCGTTCAAGTGCAATCTTTCTTTTTTTTTTTCCTTTTCTGGCCCCCCCCCCCTTCTCTTTTTTCCCTCTCCTCG
>WBMY01004650.1:201806-353274 GCA_013397315.1 Donacobius atricapilla
CCCGTCCCGTCCCGTCCCGTCCCGTCCCGCGGCCGTGTGCGGCGATGCTCGGCGCCCGTTCCGACCGCGCCTTCTCCCTGAGCAGCAGCGACGGCGGAGATGAGGCTGAGCTTACCTGGCTGCTGGGGCGGCCGCGGGCGCAGAGGGCGAGCGCTGCCCGCGGCGCGGGACGCCCTGCCCCGGGCGCGGCGGANCCCCGCCCTTTTTTTTTTTCCCCTCTCGGATCCTCTTTCAAGCCCACTCCACGCTGCCGCGCTATTACATGCTAATTTAATTTTACTATGGACGATATTTTCAGCATTTGCTGAGGACAGTAAATTTTGTAGTTTATGTTATTTCACTTTTTATGACTTTTTAACACTTAATAAAATTTTATTAGAGCACTTTTGTGTTTACAAGGCCACAAAACTCTTGGCAGGTTGTCAGAAGTCCTTTTTATTATGATCCTACTGATATACTGCGAGTAATGAAATAATCATGTCCAGAAATGTATCAAAGGCCAGAGGGATTATCCAATTTAATGGCTCTACAGATGCGCTGTGAGGGATACGGACAGGCAACGCGTCGACAGGCTAAAAGGCGTGTGCGAGGCGGAGGCAGCCCTGCTTAATTTCTTTCCCATTGCAGGCTGGTGCTGTGTTATCCTGGAGGGTCCGGGCTCGGTCAGGTGACTCCCGGTGCTTTCAAGAAAAATGGATTCATTCTGGTGCAAAAAGCTCTTTCCTTTTTATTCTTCTTAGGTGTGTGTCTAACTCTGACGTGCTTGCTCTGGTGTTTCCATTGCTTGCGACACTCAGTGAAACACAATTTACTGGAAAACACCCAATGTCATCATGCCATTGTGCAGCAAACAGTGGCTTTGGGCATTAGGATTTAGTCGTGCAGCCAACAAATAAATACACAGAAAAAGACAGACCAAAATAAACAAACATTAAAAAAATCAAAAGCAGAACAAGCTGATGAGATCAAATGCAAGTGAGATATTTAAGAGCATTCTGTGAAATTATTGTTTTTTGCTTTTGTCTTAGCCAGCACAGGCTTGTGGGAGTGCTCTCATTTGTGCCTGTGCCTTCCTTCCACAATGGTCTGTTTTTCTGCATTGCTGCAGTGCTATAGCCTGAGATACTGCAGCTGTTTTTAAGGCAATTTCCTTTTATTTTAAATAATTGTTCATTTAACATATGTTGTTAAACTCATTCTTGCGTCAAAAGGAGGCGATTATACTTCCTGACCCTGACAGCAAGGTGGGTGGCTTTGTTTTATAATTAAATTTGCCGTGTTCAAATTCATATTTTTCTTTCTCTGCTGTTTCCTAAAGACATGCCAAAAAAGATAAAAGGTAGCAATAGCACCAGAAACACTTCTATGCCAGTTTTGTCTCTTTAACACATATTGTTCCAAACTTTCAAGCTTCACAGGGGCACTAGAAGGATATTCTTTCACAATTTTACAATTACTTATGTAATTCCCTGTGATTTTAACCCTGCCCCGTTAAAATTTCCAACAAGAACATATTTCATAATTTCCAAAAAGGCAGAAAGAGGACTTTTTTCTTCTAGCACAAACATATGTATTATATTCCAAGGTATCTCATGATACTGCCAGTAGGGATTTCTTTTTAAGAAAACAGGCATCATCTGTGTACATTTAAAATATTCTTGAATAATTTGCAAGGACTTTACAAACAGATCTGAAGATAAGGTTAGAAGTGATCAAAGAATTTATCTTCAAAATCATGACAATACATTAGAGGACCACATGTTTGTGTATTTATTTATATTGTGAATCTGCCTTGCTTTGGAAGAGTGCCTTCAAAATCAATGGGGCTTCAGGAGGAGTTAAAATAATGTACAGTGTTAGTGAATATGCCAGAACTTGGCTCAGGAGAAGTAATATAAATCATTAAATGCAGTTTAGCTTCAGGACAGAAGTTCTGTTTTTCCAGAACAATATCATCTACTGTAAATCACATGTTTGCAGGTCAAGGTCAATTTAAACTTCTTAAACCTTTAACAGCAATCAAACCGGAAACCTGCAGGATGAAATTATGTGGTAAAAGAAGTGATGGACTGGAAACCGTTAAATTTGGAAGAGGAGTGGTTGCTATTGTTCTTTTGAGAGAACGAGCTAACTTTGAAATGCTTTGAATATAAATATATAAACATGCCGCACATTATTTAATCAATGAAGCATCTAACTAATTTAACCCTTTCCTGGGGGCTTCAGTTTTTTCTGGCTTCAGTAACTGGACCAGGACCGGTGCCTACAGGAGGTGTACAAGGCTGGCAAGGTAGTCTTAGCTGAAAGAGAGCAACCTCCGTGGAATAATTTAAGGAAGCAGCATGTCTAAGGATAGCCCCATCCCCAGGATGCACCAATTCCACTCCCCGGAGACATCCCTCAGACCCCACTGGCCACTGTCAGGGCAGTTACGTGGGTTGAGACATTTCCCTCCACCAAGGATGACCAGAAGATGGTACGGAGAACGTGGGTCCAGAGAGAAATCTGTGGATAGTCTGTGGCTGTATTTACAGATAACCCCTGTTTGTGACTCAGTCATTCTCTAACAGCCCATCAGGCAGGTGCACCAGTGAAATGCAGCACACCCAGTACGCAGAGCATTGCCAAAGCTACCGATGCCCTGGTGAAGGTGAGAAGATACGTATTCATATTTTAATGGGCCATATCCTACCCCTATTCAAGCCAGGGGAACTTGTGCCATTGTTCACAATGAGACTAAAAGTGCAGTCATGATTAATTAGTTATTAATAGGCAGTTACCTGTGAGCTTTGTAATGACTTTGTACTAAGTACAAAGCTGGTGTTCAGTATGCTATAGACTGACTGATGGACGAGCAGCAGCAGATTAACAACTTATTTACACGCAATATGCCAACAGCATGAAACTCAAGCCAGAAATCCTCAACAAAAGAAGAGAAGGTGTTCTGTAAAAGCCATTTTTGTTTTAGCTGTAGAACTCATAGGCGTAAGAGTGGGATTTGTGCAACTAAAACCCATTCCATTTTCTAAAAACAAATTTTAGGTTGATGATGATGCCAGAAAGTCAAGTATACTCCTTTCTGAAATCTATTAAGGGACTTTAATCAAGTCTTTAATTTTCCTTTTGCAAAACTGCTGGCAAAACAAGCAATAGCTACTTTTTCTGGGCTGTTTGTTATTTTTACTTTTTGGTTGGCAAATCATTTGCTTGTTGAAAGCTGACATTTTCCAAATCAGGAGAATATGTAACAAAAATTATGGGTCCCTCAAAGTGATGAAAACATTCCCTGGGCCTTGGTTACTATTACTTGAGAAGGAAGATTATCGATTAGATATTAACATAGTCCCCTGATATTCAGGAGACCATAAGACAATCCCTTCTCTGTAAATTAGAGCACAGACTGGAGTCCACATCTGCCATGTCCCAAATAAGTGCCTAATGCCTAAGTGATGGGATCTTTCCATTGAAGCCACTCCAGGGAGCTCAAGGGAAGAGAGAAAATAACAGCAGAGTTTAATTAACCTGTCTTATGAATTTTTAATAAAATTCCTGAAGTTTGGGGAGTTTGTGGCTTGTGACTGAGGCTGGAACTCCAGCCTAGGTCATCAATTCAGAAAAACACACATTCCTATCAAAACTGTATCCATTTTTTTGATGTAGTTATCTGCTACAAAGTTTAGTATGCTGCAGATGTATTAAAGAATGAAAGTACATGAAGATAATGATATAAACTTAAAGTATATAAAAATAAGACAGCTGAAGTGCTACCTACATTGTAATTTTATTATGGTTTAATGGACATACGCCAATGAGCATTGTGCCTCTGTGTCCAATCTGATAGATGTACCCCATAAAAGCTTTCCTCAGAAGAAAGTCAGATAAGTGAAACTCAGTAGAAAAATAGCTGTACTTTCTGCAGCTATAGATTATTCAATCAATGAAACTCCTATCTAACTCAATACTACCCACATCCTTGGATTTACTTTCTGAACTCTCATCTGAAGTACGAACTGGCTCCCTCAGTTTCCTCTTATGACTGTGGTAATTTTGAAAGCCCAGAAACCCTTCCTGAGGAGTAAGCAGTAGCTCCAGACTATGGTTTTTGTGGCTGAGACATAAAGAATAGCAGTTACTGTTCTCAAAACAGAGCTTCAGATTTGCTTGAACATATCATTATCATTTATAATACAATGTCATTGTAGTTCTAAAGCTGAGTGGTAGTTATGCAATCATTTAATGTTTTCTATTATTTTGGCTTAGTCTCATTTTTCTTCTCCTTTATTTTCCCTCCATGTAACTATATATCTATAACTATCTATCTATCTTTTTCATTACTAGTCCTCAAGAAATTGTTAACATTTCTTTTACTGTCTCTCTTTCTGGTAACTTATGAAGACAACTTTACTAATGGTAACCATAGGAATAGAGAAAGGGAGTCTAACATGACCACCTTAAAACACACAGAATAACTACAAGGAATCCGAGATGCAGTTCTTAGCTGGAGGAATAATGAACAGCAAACCCAGTTGGAGAGCTTCCTTCCTCATACTGGAAAGTCCTACCAAACTTCTATAATCATCCTGCTGACCTGTTAGGGATTAGGGACTCTTATGTTGTTTAACATCCCTGTACCTGTCCTGTGCCCCCTGCATGTGAAGCACTGGCACAAGTAACAAACATGGCAAGGGTGCTCCCAGAGCCACTGGGAAGTGTCTGGCTGACCATGTACTGCTCTAGTTACTCTCACACGACAACACCCTGCAACTTGCTGAGTGCAGATTATCTTTCTAATCATTTCCCAGGGGAGAAATTGAGGCACTTGGCTTGAAGGTATTCAGGTCCCTAGAAGAGTCCCTCTAGCTGCTCTGTTCTTACAGAATCTTCCTGACTTCTCTTTTTCATCTTTGCCTGCCTAAAATATCCTAGTGAGTTTAAATAGTATCTTCAAGGTTTTATAGATCTGAGAGGCAAATGAGGAAGATAAATTCATGTCCCTCGGGTTACCAGATTAGCCCTTAAGCACAGCAGGTAAGGCAGTATGAAATCTGCAATAGCAATCTGCCCTCTCCTTCCTGCGTAAAACATGGTGTGGCAGGGAAGGATACACAGGGGTCTCATGGGCAAGTGGGTGCCAGGGCAGCTATGGCAGCAGGACTAATCTGAGGTGTCACATGTGGCCCAGCACATGCAGGTGCCAGGGATTTAGGGTGTTCAGGGACAGTGCCTGCACAGCACCAGTGCATGGGGGAGCCTGGTCCAATGGCTTTCCTCTCCCTTTTACTCTGGGATGGAGAGGAGGGTCTGTTTTCCCCTGGTGCCTGGGGACTGAGGCCATTTCAAGCATCATCTTTTTGGCCCAAATTCTGCCTTTAAGAGAGCATTATGGAGACTCTGTAGCCCACCCTGGTCTCTCAGACCATGTTGCTTCTCCCTCTCTCCTTGCATAGTCCCAGCCATACTGCTGGGAAATTTGCCATGGGAGAGGGAGGGGCTGATACAACTTGAAGACTTTTTTTCCATCTTGATCTGTGCACATTTCTTTCCTGATGCCCTCTGAGGCAAAGGTGAGGGTAAGGTGATATAAATATCTCTCTTATCAATTAGAATTATCAGGATCTTAAAATACCATTTAGAAGTGCTGTAACAATGAATATTACACTGGCAGTAGCTCTTTAAAGGTTTCTCATGTAGGTAAAGACTGTCTCCAAGAAGAGTCCCATACATAATATTACACAGCAATCATTAGCTTTAAAAATTATTACAAACAAAATAAAACTCAACACGTCAAAATGGATTTGGATTATGTGACCATTCAAAGCTTGTTAAAATGACAAACTTGAAAAAGCTGGAATGCTTAAAAGTCAGCACTTGTTCATGTGCTAGTTTGATTTAAAGAAGACTCCAGAGGCTTTATTGAATTATATATTGCTATATATTACATTCTCATGAATTATTCCCCAGACTTCAATGCTGGCCAAAATAGGGTCACCACTAGGCCCCAGGCCCCTCCCTCTGCGTGATCTGGCTTTTCACAGAAGATTCAAACCTGACAGTCTTTCCTCTCACATCCATACTCTACTCTGGGCAGCTTCTTATTTTCCATGGGGAATTCTAGGGCCTTTATCTTCACACACACTTAAAAAAAGAGGTGCTTTGAAATGCTTTAACACTTCTACTAATGCAGCAGTTTCTTGGTACGTAGCATAAGCCTGGGGCCTTTCCTCTGGGCTTGAAGGTGAGCTGGGGCACGTGGGTGCAGCGCTGCAGCAGTGACTGAGCACTGCCCCACTGCCCAACACATCAACACCAGCCCTGCTGCGCCTCTGGGGATGGCCAAACAAGCAGTGCCAGTCAGACAGGAGGCACAGGCAGCCAGGGCAGGAATGGAAGCACCAAGGACGGGTTTTGGTCATCCTTCACCAGAAAGGCCATGACATCAGTCTGGCTCAAGGAATGTGCAGGGATCTGGTCAGTTTTTAGACTAGCTGAAATGAGTCTTCTTTGAGTAAAAGTTTTAGCAGTTCATCCAGCCGGACAACTTTGCACATCAGGTTGCTGTGATTTAAGTGACATCCTTTTTATCACATTGACATTGAACCAACCTGAAAAATGTTTCAAGATACTAAATCCTTCAAGTTTGATATTTGGAATGGTGTCCTCTTTCAAAATTGGAATTTTCCCATCACTGATGACATCTTTGTATTATGGAGTCCCTTATCTTTCATTCTAATAATATTGCACAGACCTGTCTGTGTGACACAGTGAAGACCTGTGATAAAGTGATGCAGTGAATTTTCTTACTGGGATATAAAAAAGAGATGTCTCCTGGACAGCTTCTGTTCTTTTTTTTTTTCTTTTTCCTTTTCTTTTTTTTTTTTTCATAAATTTTACAAAATCCTGCTACAAAACAGGAGATAATTCAAACCAGATAAACCCATTATCAGATATCAGATATTTTAAGAAAGTAACATTATTTCAGGAAGAAGGTGATCATAAAGGCCTATCAAATATAATACTTATTTTTAAAGTGTCTAAATTTTTTTTCACATGATTCACAAGTCTTCACTGCTTCAAATTGTTACCATCCAAACACTCTTCAGCCATTTCCCTGTAAGCTAACATTATGGTATGGTGATTGTAGGTCAGTTTAACAGCACATTCTTTTAAAAACATCAGCAGAACCAGTTAGGACCTGGTCCACTGCCTGTTGAAAATCAATTAAAGCCTTTAACTTCTAAAGCCTCTGAGCTGGTTGGTCTTGTAGTGAATATTAGTAAGTGACAGGAAGAGCTCCTTTCCTGAAAGTGTTGCACCGTTCTCTGTGTACTCCCTATGCAAGCCTATGCTTGCTACATCAGTAGGTCTGTATACGTGCCTCACAAAAGATACATGAAGTAGGATTCTGTGTGAAGAGAGAGAGAGATCTCAAAATTCCTGTAAGTACTATAAGAAATATAGATTGACATCAAAGCTTTGCCTTTTGTACATAATAATAAATTCAGACTGGGAGGGAGAAGAGGGTCTGTTTTTAGTGTTAGTCCATTTAAAAATGTATTTAGTTGGCAATACACCTAGGACGATATTACAGAATTTGCTGCAAATGCTCCAGACACATAATTTAATCAAAATATCAAATATCTTTCACTACAGTCCAGTTAACCTCTGTAAACTAAACAATTTCTTGGGGGACTTTCCTCACAAGGTGAACTTCTGGCAGTGGATATATAAACACCCTTCATGGGCTGAGTCTTTTTCCACTAACGTACTGTGGTTTTGGCACAGTTAAAAATAAGAAAGGAGAGGGTGGAAGGGTCAGCCTCTTCCTGACATCTAAAATCTTTATCTGTACTAGCAACCCCTTGGCTGGTGTCAGTGATTTGTGGTATTGTTGTTTATCTGTGTATCACTCACTCGGATGCACTGTTTAGATCCAAAGGTCTTGGGACCATTTGCAATCTCTTCTAGGCTTGCTGTACCAGACAGGGCAGACATCTGGCTGTCAGTTATAATTGCATTCTGCACCAGAAGTTGTTTTTAAACACTCCTGATTCCCTTTGAACGCAGAGCTCTGATGCACAACAGTTTCAAGCCATTACTGCAAGAGGCAAAGTCAATCCATGACTTTAGCTGGGTTTGAAACAAGATTTATGAGAGATGGTGGGGAGGGGGGCCATTTTACAAAGGGTGGCTGTTTGAGCCTGCTTGGGTTTTAATGATACAGCAGTTTCCTTTCCAGCCCATACAACTTATTCTTTGAACACTGACAGAAATAGTCAGAAATATATTTGTGGTGTTGCCATGTTTACTGTTTCCTGTTGTCTTTCTTTGGAAGTATTTTAACAGAAATTAGGACTTCACATAAAAACTCTACGGGGTCTGGGATGAAAGGATTTACTATTTGGTTTCCTTCTCACTCTAACTTGGTGGACTGTGATTTAAACCCTACAGACTCATGACAGGATATGATGCCAATTAAAAGCATGAAACCTAATTTTTTGACAGAATAATCACATAATCCCCTTTCTATTATCTGGCTAAAGGATTATTGACAGCACCTTTATTTCTCAGCCCAAATCTTGTATTTATTAGGCTAACAAACTGCTCTTGTTTAAATTATACAGGCCAATGAATATTGTTGAATGTCCAGATGCAGGACTGCATTCAATATTGTAAAGGGATGTTTTTCCCCTGGTAATTGTCACACTGGGTCAAGAATGCACAGAAATGTAAGTGGACAGCTGGTTTTGGTTGAAAGCAGAGTTCTGATTTGCTGTTTAATACCAAATAGATTTTAAAGTAATTTAATAACAAATCTTATAAAATAAAACATTGCAGTGAAAAATTCAGCTGGAATTTCTTCCAAGATCGGAATTTAGTTTGCATGAACTACATAGGAAGTTCAGTGAAAAAACGTTACTGAAGTACAGAAAGGAAAGAGGTTAAGTCCTGCTTTTCTGAGTTGCCAGTCATAACTGCTTGAGCCCGATACACAATCTACATTGTCTTGTGAAAGCAAGACTTTGGTAAGATAGACCATGCTGATGCACTGCTGGAAGTGGACTATCCCTCTCTGTTTTGACCTCATCTGATGCCAGTGGAGAGCCCAGAAGCCAGTATTTGCCATTCAGTTCAGCCTCTGGTGAACTACTATCTATATTACACATGGGTTTTTCCCAGAAAAGTTTCACATTTACATGCCTTTTGTGCAGCAGTGGCTGAAATGAGGAGGAATCTCTCTCTGTCACATACATGCTCACATAGACTGGAGCCTGCAATTTCCCTAATCACTAAAATCCCTTCTCCCCACGTGTAAGTTGTTAACCTTCATTACATCCCCAGGGAGACATACACTAAGCAGAGGCCTGTTAAAATGAAAATAACCATCCCTCCAAATTGCCAAATCATCATATTAAAAAGTCCCCTTCTTATAAAGCAAGGTTCATCATTTGCAGTGCCAAGCTAATTCCTGCTCAGAGTTGAATGTAATTACTTCTGCTATATGATTTTATTTTAAAAAATACTTCATTGGCTTCTGCAGCAATACAATGGTACCTATCATGTTAAATTGTCTTAAAGTTCCATGATTTAAGATGAAGAGACACCTTACAGTTATTAGAAAATTCGTATGGAGACTGCTTTCATATATATACATACATTTTTCTTTGATTGTTTTCTTTGAGCTTCAAGGTTAATTTTTACCCTGTGTGTTTTCCAGATGCACATAGGATTTTCCTCTCATTTCCTGTCTCATTCCTAATCTAAAATCTATTGCCATTTCATAATAATTAAGAAAAGAGCAGGGCTGTTGAGTGAGCAGAGGAACTCTGGTGCTGAGGCGATGTGTTGGTTGTACTGAACCACCATTTTCTCGCTGTTGCATGTGGGCTGCAAAATGGTGGTTCTATGATTTTGATGAACAGGGACCTGCATTACACTCATCGTGCACGCTTGCTGTGTGGTCATGAAAAATGCCCTCAGCCCAGCTAAAAAAAGGCCGTCTTCTCTCACCAGTGCTTGCCTTTGTGCATGATTCCCTGTGCTTTCACAGCCCTCGGTCGCCTTAGGACTGCTCGTAATTCCTCTGTGAGATCTACAAAGCCACTAAATGCTAATTTCTAATTTAAAGTTTCTCAGGAGTAGCCACAGTGCCTGTGTGCATGACATACAACCCCAAATGTTAAGAGGACAAAATCACAGTAATTTTGTGTCTTGTGTTTATTAATAGAGGACCAAATGTCATACAGGCAGCAGTCTCAGGACCAGTTTGTAAGGAGAATGAATGTTTTGCTCGTGAATAAATGGTCCCTCCAGATCAAGGTTGAGGTCATTGGCAAGATCTAGGCATAAGCTCATTCTAAAGCTATGTGCACATGTGAATAAAAGAATTAATACTTGACTGTCAGTATCGGTCTTTCATAAGAGTTGTGTTCAGTCTAATTTTTTTCCTGAAAGATAAGTTGGATACAAACATTTTATTCCACACTGCAGCATAAATATATTGCTGGCAAAACAGCAGCCAAAGCAGACAGTGACCTTGGCTACCACTAGCTAGCTATCAGAGAGCTCCAAAAAGAGGGCTGTGAAAATGCTAACGAAATGGAAATTGTGTGTGATTACCCATAGCAGGATGAGCACCTTCTTTTTCCTGGGAAGAAATAATTTCCTTTCACCAAGGTACGCAGCCACTGTAGCACACTAGCTTCACAGCGCGCCAGTAACCGCGGATGATACACAAATACGCTCGCAGCTGAGAATCTATGTGTACTTTCTCCCCAGATAAAATAGATTCACGGCAACAGTATTTATAGGCTGCACAACAATATTATTTTTCTCTCTTTGGTTTGCAAGGGTTGTAAATAGAAAAAAAAGAAATGACTAAGCTATTAAATCTAGGAATAACAAGGCTCTTAAAGCCAGGTTTATTGTAGCAGGGTAGGTAAAAGCTTTACGTTTTTTGATCTGCGGGTGTTAAATATCCTGTCTGCGCCAAGATCCTTGCTCGGCCGTTATTTATCTGCGAATCCTTGGGAAAAGGGAGCGGGCAGATGTCCCTAAACTGCGGGCACCACCTGGCGGCGGCGCACGGAGCCGGGCCGGGAGCGCTCCCGCGGCCCCGCGCGGCCGGAGGGGGGCTCCTCTGCGGAGGAAAATGAAATGAAACGGTCCCTAGTGTTTTGATTTTACTGACTTCTAAGCGCTCAAGCCAAGTGTTATCCAATTTTCCCCACACAATCTGTTTGGAGAGCTAGCAGTGCATTTCAAAATGGCTTATTTTGATGACATGGTCATAATTCTAAATAATTTGATTTCCAAATATACGCATCATATGGTGGCCTCGCCAGAAAATCGTTCTATTGAAAGTCTTCTGTCTTAAGATTTAAACTAAATAAAGGAGAAACGATTACATGATCCAGGCACCTTTCTGGGGGAAGGGAGTGGGGTATGACGTGTTTGCTGGGGAAAAAAAAGGCTGAACAAAGAAAATATTTTCCAAACCAAAAAGCTTCTTTCTGAGGGTCATGAACTGGAGACGTTGTGGGTACTGTCAAAAATCTAAAGAGGAAATGAAAAATAGCACTTGCTCCTTTTGAATGCATGTGTTTTCTTTCCTTGATGGCTGGAGGAGCCTGCAATCTAACGAGGTTTCACAGCGCACTAGAAAATGCAGAAATATGGCATAATCCCTTGGTTCCTTCAAATCAAAATCAGAGAGTGTGTTTAACATGCAAGAACTCCGTGTGTGTGTGTGTGTGTGTGTGTGTGTGTGTGTGCTAGCCTGTATCCGCAAAGCAGAACTTCCATGTATATATATTGTATGTATGGTGCAATTTAAATCTTCAGTCTCCAATAAAATTGTATTCTGTAATAAAACTGCTGCACCTTGACTCCAGACTACACTCAATCCCAAATTAAACACCCCATTTACTCTACTGTAACAACCAGAAAGGTTTGCCACAGTGAACACTATTACAGACAGGAAAGGCATATTATCATTCTCTTTACCTTTTGTACATATGACAGCAACACCTAAACAGCCTCTGTGAGTCATATTTTTCTCTAGTTCCTGCTCCTCTTACAAGAAAGAATTGATGAAGGGAAAAGGTGAATTGAAACATGATACTTAATTTCACATTGCTCCCTTAATTATTTAGGAAGATGGACAGACAGCTCCAGACATTTAGAAGCAAGCAGGTAGCATATTTTACTACAAAATGTCTTCCTGGATTTCATTAATAACTCAGTGTCATAAACAGAAACAGCTGGCATGCTGAAGGCTGTGTAGATTTCTTTATGCATTATATATAATGTAAATGCTTCCCACATAATGCACATGAACTATCCACTTCATATCAATGTTTGTAACCCACAAATATAAGTAATACACCAGAGATACAAAATTAGGGGACTTAGACTTGTTAATGCCGGTTATATATTTAAATGGCATTGTTTAGTGGCCATTTGTCTATTGTTTAAAGGTTTAGCTATTTCAGATGCATACTGTTCTTGGGTGCTAATTTTCCTATCTTTCTCTAGGAAAGCCATTATACAATTTTGATGTTTTTGTTGTGGTTATTCAATTAGAAACAAGAACTCACTGAGGGTAACAGGAGGAGGGAAAGGCTGTTGGTGCTGCTTTGTCACGCCAGGCGGGACCCCGGGGAGCCCCGGGGCTGGGCCGAGGCTTTCAGCTGTGCTCGGAGGGGAGATTCCCTCTAGCGGACTGAGGGGGAATTTTATTCCCCTTTTCGTGCCCCATCCTAGTCTTTATTTATTAAATACAAGGTACCTTCTCTAAGGATATTCTTGGCTATTAACCTTCATGCATGAAGCAGGAGCTGGAAGTTAATAAAGAAGGTATTTCTAATCAACTGTGGTGATGTGAAGCACGAAGTAATACCAGTAAGCCAAGAATGTGAATCCCCAGGCCTCTCTCACAGCTGAAGATAATCTGAAAAGAGTTACAAGTTTGAAGTTTTTTTTAGATCAGATGTCTAAAGTGAACAAGGAGGGCTCCATTCCCAGACGTCTGATCTAAACCCTTTGAGTCTTGGGAATTTTGACTCCAGATGCAGGTTCCAGCTCTGCAGATGATCCTTATCTTTAATGGGACCAACTCAAATAACCACACATAGATTTGTTGCCATTGCAAAGGACTCAAAAAAAGAAGTTGGCTCTCAGCCTGTAGCTTCGGGGGAATTAATTCCTTGAGCACACGTAGTCTGAGTTTGGCTCACCTATGTTTAAAAGTGGAGTAGCCTAGGAAAAAGAAAAAGGCCAGAAAAGATGAAGAATAAAGTATATGACTGAATTTCAAGTTTTCCTGGGCCCGTGCAGGCCCTTGTTCATAGTATTGCTGGGCTAGAGACTCTATTAACATCTACTGTAAGTTTTATTCTGAGGGATCAGATTTCTGGAGCCTGAGACCAGTTATGATACATCAGAGAAAGCCTCATATTAGGAAGCTTTATTGCCTTCTGCTAAGTGAGCCCAAGTCAGGGGCTTTCCCTTGTAAGCGTAAGGCTGGGAAGGGGGGAAGGGGAAAAAGGAAGGGGGCGGGAGGTATTTTTTTCTTCTTGCCTGATGTGTTTCATCCTTCCCCACCTCCAACATCAAAGTGTTTGCTAGGGCAAGTCAGCCCTGTGATTCTGGAACTGTGTATTTCCCGTCTCCCAGTAGTTTCCATGCCCATTTCCTATGCCCCAGCTGCCAGAGCACTAACTCTCTGCCGCTTTAATCACTCCATTAATCAAGCCTCTGCAGTGATCAGCACACTAGCTCTCACTGCCACAAGGAAGCCTGTTACTTCTTCAGGACACATAATCTCCCACTAGCCCTCCAAGGATTTTTACTCAACTGAGCCATATTGATCCACCAGCTAAAAAAGGGTATTTCACTCAATTTTGAATTAGCTGTGTTTTTAACATAATGTAGCTCACAAAAGGCACAAGTCAAGAATAATTCTTGTATTAAGGGCACCATGAAGGTGAAAAGACACAGCCATTTCATAGCTAAGCTTCACAGACAGTGTGATTCCATTAAACAGACAAACACTGCCATCAAATCAAAGATCAGCAGATACAAACAAGTCGTTTCTGCTGGCTCCTAGGGAGCCATGATTGCATCCCCATGGGCACAGAGGACTGCCATATAAAGGCATGTGTACAGACAGTCTCTAGTCCAGAGTGGTTTATTGACTACTATTTTGTACTGGGTAGTGCCAAAAGATGGCAGATCCTATTATGCTAGGAGACTTCGAAAAATTTAAAATGCAGTCATAAAACAAAAGATCACAGTAAAGCCATACACAGGGCAAAAATAAATTATAGGTGAACTTAGTAACCTTCAGTGGCCTCTTGCGCTTCTGACTCTTGCAAGGGGAACTGTGTAGTACTTGCAAACTATTTTGCCGTGCCTTTTGGAGAGCAAAGACTGGGCACTCTGATGACTTGTAGGATGAGGATCTCATTTCCAAAGATTTAGGGAAGGCAGGGAGATTCCTGCGTGCTCAGGGAAGGTGCAGCTCCTGTTTGGTTAAGGTGGGGCTAGGTTTGTCCCCCAGTAGCTCTGACTGCCTTTGCTAGGAAACCTGTCTTGCCACACATCTGTCCTCCAGCATGCCTCGCCTTTTCCTGAGCCACCCATTTCTGAAGCCAGGAAAATCAGGAAAAAGGAAGGAAGGAAGAAAAAAACCCAGATCCACACTAGAAAATACTCTCATCACTACCACCATCACTCCAGCAATATGTGAGAGCAAAGGCAAAGGGGTGGGATGTGAAAACAGTAGCAGAGAGGAATTGAGCTTGGAGCTTGAGAATCCTAGCCTGCTGAGAAGGACAAACTTCCATTTGCATCAAAAGATCTAGCAAAGAGCAGATTCTGCAGGACTGCAGACTGAAAGAAGTGACAGTGAGAGCAGACTGCTTGCTGATGGCAATGGGCGGCACATAAAGCAGTCATACTGACATTCGACGGCTTTGAGTCTTCAGACATAAGCACATTCTGAAATTGTCAAAGTCCAGTTTATATTGCTGTTGATTCCCTTCGCAAATCCAGACCTGGATTCTTCAGTGTGGGCCAGAATTGGGCAAAGCACTTGTCTCACATGAATGCACACAGGCACATGTGTGCGCAAACATGCACATGCACACACACTGACTCTTGGGCTGGACGCCTGCAAAAAGACCAGCAGCAAACAGAAGTGATACACCTCCAACAGTTTCTGAGTATGGACACTGATGCTGTACAATCAGAACAAGAGTTTTGCAGAATCATTTCACTGAAATATTTACTTTTCTATTGGCTGTGATTTCATGTTTAAGCTTTCCTTTCTGTATATTAATGCTCGTTTTCCTGTTTAAGTTCTGTACCTCTTGTTTGGTAAATGTGTATCAAATCCAAATGACATGTTTGCATGTGTATACTCAATGAACAACACAAATTATTTATCCCTTGGGATAAAGGACTTGAAAATGCAGATGGTCTTGATACAGTCTGATAAGAATGTAAACAGGAAAATATCTTTGTTGACTTATTTCTTAGTAATCAGTAATAATTAGTTATTGTCTAGAGATTCATTATATTATTTCATAAACCTTGCAACAAACAATAGTGAAACAAAATCAACTTTGATTTTCTTAGGATTCCTAAAGATAACATCAGATAACTTCCTTAGCAAAACAATAAAACCTCCATTTTCCATTGTTTTTTTGGTCTACATCAAGTTTAAAGTTAAAAATCAAGATAATGAAAAGCGTCACAGAATTTTATCTTACCCTCACTTCTATGGTTTTGCAACCAGGCTATTAAATTTTATTTCTGAAAGTTGCATGCTTCAAATTACCACCCATATTAGATGTCAATATTAAATCTGTTGTGTGATTTTAGCTCTGAAATTATTTCCCTTTCTCACCACTTTTAGACCAATTATTTCCATGTTATGCTTCCCTATTTCAGAGGAGAAAGCAAACCAAAATCTTTCCCTCTGTCACTGTTCCATAGGCTGTTTAGATTCCAGATAGTCAGATCTATCTCTTGCAATGACTTAGCAGTTTTTCAAGAATGTTTCAATTTGTGGATTAATATTGGCAGTAAACTAATAGCTGTATTTGGCTTTGGTAACACTGTTGTATAATGCTAATCCTTTCCCTGACTTCTAGTGTGAGGTAATCACAAAGTTACTCTAAGGCTTGGCACACACAGCTGTCCTCATGGCAGTGCAAATCAAATGCAAAAATAATCCCAGAGGGAAAATGCAAAAAGATGTGAGCACGGCTGAAAAAGTGAAAGCATCCAAGGAATAGTCCTCTTTCAGCCCTATTTGCAGAGCTGTGAACTTGCACTGTCACAGACTGCTGTTACTCCTCGTGGCCCAATCAAGCCTCTCTCCTCTTTCTTTCTTGCTTACTCTTCTGCCTTACCTCTGCCTAGATCTATTGTGTGTTCATCCGCCAGCCTACAGCAGTCTTCAGACAAGTTCAGTGTCTTGTCTTACTCAGTGTCATGCATTGATAGCACACATTAAGCACAAATGGCTTAACCAACTGGTCAAGTACAATGATGGCTCACTGTATTAAGGTTGTTGTTAATATTATTAATTAATAATTTTTGTATAATTTCAGAAATAGTAGGGATATGCTTTTATTTTGCCATGTGTAAGGCAAGTAGCTCTTAGGCTATGCTTTTGTAAAGCATCTGTTAGTGTGCATTAAAATAGAAGGGAAATTCTATTTCACTTGGACAGTCAACTATTGAATGCAGACTAAAGCTATGTGAAATCTGTGTGGGTAGGAGGTGACTTTGAGTCAGGGCAGGTGGGGTTTCCTGAGGCTGGGATACAAGCTTGATTAAAAAAGAGAGATCTTTTCTATTGCATATATGTTGTATGAGTCATTACTAAGTTCCCTGTGTTGTTGCTTTACAGTATAACTACCAATGGCCAGAAACTGTACAGTTAGCATTACAACTTCATTTAATATAAATTAAAAAAATCTCTGTATGTGTCCATTTTAATATGGGAATAATGAAATTAGCACCCTACTGGAAAAGCTTAACTAATACAGAAAAATAACAACTGAAGTTACTGAAAATAAAAGTATGGGACGTGTGGGGTGGCATGTGGGTTAGTATTGATATATGAAACTGCTGCTAATCTACAAGAACTGCTCATCTTGTAAAGCTGTGTTTTATACCTTAGTAGTGTTTGACCTCTTAATAGATGGAGTCAGCACAACTGTGTAGGCTGCTGGTGCTTTAGACAGACCAGTGTTTGCCTCAGTGACTGATGGCAGTTTGGCAATCAAAAAAAAAAAAAAGAGAGGAATGTCTCAGTCAGTTCTACCAATTAAAATGTCACAGAGGATGGAGAAATCTTCACCTAAGAACCAGTCTGATGTCAAGAAATGTACTCTACAGGGTAAAATCACTGTGAGATTCCCCTTTTCTGATAGTTCTTAGAGGAAACAACACATCCTGGGTAGAAATTGTGGGACTCATGGGAGAGACATAGCATCCCCCACTGGTCCCTGCATCAGTCCCCAGCAAACAGGCTCTCATGAAGCTGCCTGCTTCCTAGCTAGTTCTGCTGACAGAATGGGGCCTGGGAGTACAAGTTCACTCAGCACAAAATGGAATTTACCTGCACACTGACTAGTAATGACTACCAAACTGGGTTGGTAGTTCATTGTTGGCCAGCTAGAATATGTAAGCTCAGCACCTGGGGATAACTACTGGGGTGCATTATCCATAAAAGCACAAAAATTCTTGGGTGGATAAAGCACACACTTATCCTCCTTTTGTATAAAATTTATTTAAAAAAATCATGCTAAGAAAGAAAGGATAATATCCCTGTATTGTAGGTATTTCTTCGTAATCTTTTCAGCATTTCTTTAGAACTCAAGTACAGGAGTGAGGAAATATCTGAAAAAACACCATCTTCGATCTCTAGCCCAACCTGCCATGGATTCTGTCCAGCATACTTGTCTGTCTTATTCTTCCAGGTTTTTAAGTGGGAGTAATATTAATTCACCTCTGTAAAGTGTTATGAATTCTTTAGATGGAATAAGTGCTGTGTATGTTGAACCCTGAACTCAATTTTGGCAGGTAAGTGAAGAAATTGATTTTGAGCCTATATTTATTTGCAGTTTTAAATTGCACTAACTTCCTTAGAATTACTCCAGGTGCACAAATGTGTAACTGGCAGCAGAATTCATCCTATACATTCTTATAGGCCATTTGTCTAGTCACTGAACTACAGCAGGCAAGCAGACATAAGAATCTGGCTCTTTGTATCTTAAATAGTTTTCTAAAACCAATAAAATCAGATTCACTTTTATAGGTTTTTTTTTTTTCAAACTGCTAAAATCTAACTTTTTTGTTCTTTTTTCTTTCACATTCAGTGCAGAAATTTAACCATGCCTCAACAGAGTACAGTGAGGGCCAAATTCCACCCTCCGTTATTTGAATAGTTAGATAATATAAATTAGGTGGTATCAGAACTGCTTCTTTTAGGTTTCTCTTTTTGATCTGTTGCAGTACAGGTGTGAAATATATTTATTTCATTTTGCAATAGCTAGTTTTTTGTACTGGCTGCTACAGGAAGTATTGAATTTTTATCTTTAAATAAATAATATTTATAGATTTAGAAAAAATCATTAGATATGAATTATAGTTACTGTAATCATTATAAATACATTAACAACAAATGGTCAAGCCAAATTAGAAAAGCTTTATTAAAAATTAAATAAAAAGATCTATTGAGTAAACAGATGTCTCTTCACAGCAGACAAATGCCCACAGTTATTGACTGAAGAATCTAAGTATTAGGAAATGACCAACCATGACAAAACAGTACTAAAATAATGCTCCCTAAAACACAACTTGCAATGTCTTCTTGCTTGGGCATGATCAGAAGGGTTAATAACAGATTTGTGTGTAATATTCTCAGAAATCCACTGGCTTCTATATGGAGATCTATATTATATGCTTAGAAACAATTAAAGAGTTCACAGAGCAAATATTTAAAAGAGCTCTCATCCAAGATGACTCCACTTTAAAGGTGACCATCTCCCTGTTGAGGTCCTTTTTTTACCTTCTGCAGATAAAAGGTTCAAGAGAACAGTAGAGAAGAAAATTGCAGCAAATGGACTATGAACTTTAGCAAGGTAGAGCCCTCAATTCCAATTTGACTCAACTCAAATAGAGTAGGGGATGTGTAAAATCTGGTAGGTTTGGGCTCCCAACTGCTATTAGCTTGTTACAAGAACTTATTCAGCAAATAAGTATATGACATAAAATGTATAATCCTAGTGTCAATGCCCATGTTTAAAAAGTACTTAAAGAAGATTATATTTCAATTATTATGCTACTTTGCTTTTACAGAGGGCTAAATCTGATGCTTTAGATTTAACAGCAGGGCTAACATCCAGGCTAAACCAGAGCTAGTTTCAGAAATTGAAATGGCTCCAGTTCTTGATTTAAAACAGGTTTTTACTCCCAGTGATCTCTGGCAGTAAACACGCATATTTTTCTTTTCAAGATGGTTTATGATCAGTGATTTTAGTTCACTCCACATTACTCTACCACATGTCCTGAACTGCTTGGGACAATCCCAGATTAGGAAGCCCATTCATAGGTCTCACACAAAGATTACTTTATATAGAAATAACAAAATGTCCTAACATCGATTCACAACCCATTTAGTAATAAGCTCATATACCTTGACACTTTCAAAGAAGGTCTTCCTAGAAGGTACCATTATCTCTGGGAGACAAAGTAGCCAGGTGGGGTTTGCACATGAACTTCCTTTAAAACTAAATCTTATTATCACTGATGTTATTGCAGAGGCCATCAAATTCTGTCCTTGCTTCCAAGGTGGAACACCTTAGCTCAAACTGAATGGCTCAGTTGTGTGGCAGATCTGAAATACACAAGGGCAATGGTGAACAATCCCTGCCTACCTATGAGTCAGAGAAAATCGTCATTTCTTGTCACATAGGGAAGAGAAAGCCATGACCAAGGGAAGAGGAAACACATGGAGCCATCTCTATACTGTAGTCTCTGTACTGGTAGTCTCTTGAGAGACCATTAGTCTCCCAAGAAAGCAGCCATCTGGGGATGGTATGAACTAGTGCCCTTTGACATTTACAGTTTCTCTTTCAGGCCAGAAGGAAGGTTCATGCACTCAAAAGTTCAAGCGTCTTTTTTTCTCGATGATGACAATCACTCTCATGAAATGTCACTTATCCCTATAAGCTTGCTGCCCTGACTCTTTCACAGACTCATAACATCAAATATTCATCAGAATGATGCCTGTCAGGCACTCAGATGACTACCGTTCAAAATTTGGCCTGTCTGGACAGTAACAGATTGTTCTCTGGTGTGAGTCCTTGCTTTTTTAGTACTGGAATGATAAGGTTTATTGCAATTTTACTGCCCATTCCCTTTCTACAGATATCCAGATTTAATGTGAGGCACAATGATTTATTATAAGGCACAATGTGAATACTTGTTTTCACCTCCTTCCTTTACCCACACCCCATTCCCATGTGCTCTGGTTGAAAAGTTCTGCAGCAGGCAAGTGCCATCATCATCAACACCTACATCATTCAACCCTCTTTGTACAGATACCTTTACACTGAGTGCTGAAGCCTACAACCTTTACAGTCCGAGCGACCCAAGCTGGTCAGGTCAATGCTATTTTGGCACCTGTGCATGACTTACAGTGATACTTTTCATTGTAGTAGAGATACATTCTTGTAAACAAGAGATGCAAAAATCCAGTACTGTTTGGAGTGCTTAACAGTTAGATTGGCTTCCAATTTTTAAGGCAACTTTTTGAGGAAAGAGACAACACTGCAAGGAAAAGTAATAAAGCCTCCCACAAAATAATTCATTAAAACAACAATTGAAATGTACATATTAAGTGACACGATTGACATACATCTGGGTATTTAAAATCTATTTATATTCTAGTGGGAAAAATGCTCACTGCTGCTGCCTGGCCTGATGCAGATTAGAGTAACGGTACTGCATCACTTAATGTTGTGTGGTAACGCTTATGTTCCATCTGAAAACACGTTAGAGATAAAAAAGAAATAATAACAGGAAAGAGAAATTGCAGGGCATAATGCACGGAAGAGAGATGTTTTCAGCTGAGATTTGAAATCAGATTGAGAGTCAATGAGGTAGAGAGATAAAGAAAGGCTGTTCCAGATGGCAGGAGCTGCAGAGCAAAAGGCTGTCTTACCACCAATTAATTGAAAGAAACCCACCCACCAGTTTCCCATCCTGACTCTTTTCCCGATCCATGTTTGGCTCAAATCTTGTGGTGTGAAACCACAAGAACTTGATGTGAAAAATTCCATGCTCTTGGCATACTGTGGTGAGAAACTTCCATGTACAGATCCATCTGCAGCAAGGCCCTGCATTCAGACAAAACTTGTCTCCCAAATGTCACAGTTAAGTCCAACAGATGATTCTAGAGTAGCCCATCCCTGCACAGTGGTGAACATCTCCATCCCCATTCACTTCCCACATCTTGGGAGTTGCTGCTCATCCCTGAGGGAGCAGGCTTGTACCACAGGATGGGCGCTACTCTCTAGGCAGAGGGCACCACACGAGGGGAGGCTTTTGTGGTTGTGGGAGGTAGCTGCTGCACAGTACCTTTGTTGTGAGGCCCCACCAGGGTCCATGGCACCTCATGGTACAGCTAGTTCAGCCTTCTACACAAGCAGAGGCACCCATAAGATGCAGAGTGCTAATACCAACATAAAGTAGCTCAGCACTTTGTCAGAGCCTAAAGGAAATTCCTCCCGTCCAGGGCTGGGTACACACACATCAGACTAATATGCCTCTTCAGAGAACACCTATACATCTGAAGTTTAATGCAACATAAAATGACCACTGTGATAATTACCCTTGCACAGTGGAATTCACCAAAGTGAATGTAAATATTAATCACGTGATGTATATATTGTAACAAGAGAAAGCCTGCATCAAAGTGTTCCTAAGCATGTCTCACCAAAAAAGGATAAATCCGGGCCACTAAACTAACAGTTCCTCTAACAGCATCAACAGTTCACCTTGAGGAACATAGCTTTTCCCTGTCCTATGCGGTCCATCAGAACCAAGCTATTTCACAGAAGTGAAGGTTTGGAAGCCATGCTTGGCTCAGCCTGGTGTCTCTTTGTTCAGAGGAGCAAAATTTTACTGATTTTACTGATCTTACAGTACAAGGGGAAGAGAAACAGTTTTTCAGACATTTGTATTTCAGACAGCACAGGGCTTTCTAGGTGAAAAGTAAAGCCTTCATTTTCATATGTAAACCTACAGGTACCCTTCACAGGTCAGTGGTCAGTTTGCAGGAAGAAGCATCCCTGAACCCTGAATATTGTGCTCTCCTTCAGCTTCAGTTTCTGGATAATTTCCCTTCCAAGTCTGGAAGACCTGATTTTGCAGTATCTGATTCTGAAGGAAGCATAATCAAAAAGTCTGCATTTGTGTAAGCAATCAAAAACTTCTGGCTGGCTGTAAGTGACAGATATAAGCAAGTGTAGTTATGGCTGCTTCCTTGCTTGATAATAGTTAAAAGTTCTGGGATGTATTTCCACTGAACAAGAAAAAAATCAGCTAGACAGTCAGCTAAGTCCTTAACCTTCAAGTTATTTTGGGGTAAAACGAATAATGCATGAGTGACTCCTCTCCCAAACACCGTAAATGTAGATTCACAATATTATTTGATTTTATTCCTCTGCATAATTGTACTAATCACAAATCTGAAAAACTAGATAGAAACTATTAAAGAAGTGATGACAAAAGTGCCATGTTAGACTTCCATTTATTTTATCATTAAAAAGATTTACATCCTGCACTGATATCGGATTATAAAAATTAGGGCCCTCCATAAATTAAAAGGGCTTGCTCTTGCTGAGCTATAATAAGGGAGCTAATACGTCAGATTTGAAAGGTCTGAGAAGCAGAAAAACAAGCAATAATGAAAAGTGAGATCTTAAAAGCATGTAGAGACTTCAAAAGTGGACTTTTGCAGAATGCAATGAAATATTAGTAGGAAAAGGTAACTTGCCAAAATAACTACGCTAATCCTCCTCTCATAATAGCCTTCATGGCAGAATCAGTAATAGTCTTTTTTTTCATTAAACAGGCTCTGATATAATGACATTGAATTCCATGCAAATATTCTACTTCTTTAGGAATAATTTATTGCAGCTTTACTGGAAAATTTTAGTCGGATCTTAAAAGGTTTTATGGCCTCAATTATAGCACTTTTACTCCTAATAATCAATATTGATTTTACCCTATCATTCTTTTTAAAGTTTCTGTTGGTTTATCTGGAATCCAAACCTTGGATAAAGTGGTATTTTCACTCTAAAATCATACTGTTTTATATAATTGTTCCACCCCCTCAATAGTTTCTTCTGCTATATCACTAAAACCACAAACCAAGTCTTAGTTTCTTTGTTAGTAGGAAGCAAGAGTAGTGTAAGGCAGTGCCCGGCAGTTGTGTTCATCCCTCTGTGGATTTGCCCTATACTAGAGCCTGTTTCTCACCTGAAGTTCCTGCCTACACTCTTGTTGCAATGCCCCAGAGACAAACCCCAGGAAACAGCACACGGACCTACATGGAGCTTTCACCATACACTCCGCCTGGGAAACAGAGCCTTTGGAATCAGGCAGATGCAATGACCTGTCTGTCACAGCTGAACAGCTCTCTCAAGCTGTGACACTGACGCCTCTGAACTGTGACTTCTCAAGCCACAACCCACCCTGTTACCATCTCCTGTAACCCATGCCTCTTTCCTTAGTGTTAGCACTGCAGTGTGTGAAGACTGAGGCACAGACATTGCCCTCTCTTCAGAAGTTCTGCCCCTCGCTAGGCTTCTCCTGGTGATAGACAGCAATGAGGTCCTGTCACACGAGGTGTCCCAGCATTCGCTGGAGCTGGAAGCTGTGGGGAAGGCTGTGGGGATGACACCTACCTCTTTTCAGTCCCATGGGATGTAACTTCCTTGTTCTCTCCATTGAGCAAAACAATGAGGCAAATAGAGGCACTTTGATTGGTTATCCCCAGGTTTTATTCCGCTTTAGACAGATAAAATTTGACTTTTTTTTTTTTTTCCCCCTGGAGGAGGGCAGTGGTTAAATAATATCCTTGAAGGCTCTGTCTACAATGAGCATATTTATTTATATTTTACCAGGAGTATCTCCATTTTCCACTCAAACTATAAGCCTCATTTTGTCCTTGTTTTTTCTGACATAATTAAATGGTGACACACATATGGACATAATTTAAATATTGACTTGCTTTTTCAACAAAGAAGAACATGGATAAACATGACAAGCACTCTACAAAAGGAATGGTATACAGAACATTTCTGTGACTGTTTCTGTTGACTTACACACCTGCTTTACAGGGGCTTCTACTGTGTCCTTCTGCTCCCTTACACTGGGTTTATTTCAGCATCTTTGAAAATGAAAAGATCCCCTTTTGTTTCAGAATTAGTATTTGACTGATGAAAAGAATGAATCCCAGGGGCTGTCTTTTCCAATCAGGCACTGTACAAGCACTTGAGCTGACTATGTTCTGCAGAACATTGAAAACATGGCATGCCCAGGAAATGTTTGCCATCACATTAGTGATGCTGTAATGGGCACCACAAATCACCTGGACATTAATAGAATGAAATCACTTACTGCCTCTGAAAGCAGCTTTATTCTCAGTTGGTGTCCTGAAAGCACCATGTGTGCAGTCTAGAGTTTCTATCACAAAGGAAAAAATTTCAAATATCATAAAAGAGCTGTTTTACTTGCTGCTTTTGGGGTTTGTTTAAATCTTCACTGATTGTTTCTGATGGCAATCCCTTAAACACAACTAGAGTTGGGAAAAAAAACCTTTAAAAAATAAATTAGTTGTCTTACAAACTTTTAGTGATCTCTGATTTTCCTAAAAGCTGTAGCAGGACAGGATACACATGACTTCTAATGACCGCCCTTGCTCTCACCTAACTGCAATAACGCATCAAACGTGTTTCTTTATCCTGTTATTGCTGGTTTGTAATTTGATCATCAGACAGATTTGAATTCTCCCCAAGCTGTTCCAACGTGTCTGTAACAGAAGCAGAGGTACCTACATGCACTTCCCATTTTGTTCAGAAAATAGAACAGCTTCAATGATCACAGTGAAGTGATCACCATGTGAAGTGGACAGCAGTGGCTAAATTAAATGTTGTGATCAAAGAAATGGGCTGTTAAAAATACCTGATTTCCTATTGGGGAAGACTTTTAATTGTGCTTCTGGTGCCTAGAAAATGTTGAACTTTTTATGAGATAATTCAGGTAACAGTCCATTAGAAAGTGTATTTGATTTGGCCTGGGGAAGTCTGGGAGAAGAGAGAGCCCTCCAGTGTGAGCAGTGGCTGCCCCCTGCCCCTGCCAGGGCGGCGGTTCCGGGCAGCAGAGCCGGCAGTGCCCACTCCCCGACACGCTGAGCCTGCGTGGCTGCGCTCTGCACACAGCCAGGTCTGAGCTGCAGGACTGAAACCCCACTCTGCCTTCCTTGTGCCAGGAGCAGTATCCTCTGCAGCTAAATTCACGAGGTCTCAGGAGTCAAATCTCATACTGCCCATAAAATAAAATGTCTGGCATCTCAGGTTTATCTTTCTGCTTTTAACTTATTTTCTCATTGTATTAATAGAATACAGTGGGAAAATAAGAATGTTTGTTATACCTCATTCAAGAAAGCATCTAGTTTCTCTAGTGCTATTCTAGCAATCAAACTGATAGCTGTAAACCAGATAAATAGGAGCTGTACACCACTGTTTCTGCTGGGTCATTTTTCATTTTTTGAAATAAACCCCCCAGAGTATTTTTGCAGAATAAATTGAAGATAAAAAAGTAATCTTTTGATATGGATAGTTTGAACACGTCAGATTTGTGAAGCATTTTCTTTGGCTAGCTTAGCACTCTGTCTTTTGAAAGACTTATAAGGCAAAGTACAGCTGTCAGAATTTTTAAGACAGTTGTTGTGTAAGGCAAAATTTTTTTTTTAAGTATGTCTATTAAAATCAGAGGGTCTAGAAAGTAGGTTCTACTCTACTTGTTAATGCCAAGCAGCATTTCATGCTACGAGTCTTCCTTTCTGAAATCAGTGAAATTATTTTGCAACAGGGAATAATATTCTGTATGAGGAAACACACCTAAATCTGGCCTTAACTCTGCTGGATTTGGCGGTGAAGCTGCCCTTACAATCTAGGATGCAGCAAATGCCTCTTGCTCTGTTCCCCTTGTTCCAAAGAGGAGAGAGGAACCAAATAATCCTGCACAGAGCTGAGCTGCAGGTTCACTGGTTACTGGGGACCCATTTATTTTAAGCCGTTCTTTTTCTTCTTTAAATTATACCCTGAGACATTTTGGCTGAGACAGAAGCAATAAGGAAATTCGGTTTCCTTTCTCATGCCTAATTCCTCTGCAAAGCTAATGACCGAATATATTTTCTCAGTATGTTTCTAAGCAAAATATCACATTTAAGCATTGCAGAAGGGAGTATTTTTGTACATCTAATTCATGGTAAGCTACAGAAACTTAATTACTTTCTGCTCTTGGAAAGATGGTCATATCTGGATCTGAAAGAATAGAACTGAATTGCTAAAGTTAATAATTCTCAGTATTGTATGGGATTTTCATTTGCCATGTAGGTCTTCAACAGTTCAGACAAATATGTAGCATCATTTCACTGCTGATGAGCTGATCATCCTCTTCCTGTTTGTACAGCTACTAACCCATGAGCAGCTTCAGGCCAGTGAGTCCTTTCTCACTGTGGTCATAGCTGAAATGATTTAACACAGAAAAATGATAAAATTAGTGCAGGTGTACGTGTCCTTCATCAAGGCTCTACTACTCAGCTGCTGTGAATCAGGGGTTATGCCGCCAGTGTGATAAGAGGCGCCAAGCAGAACAGGGCTCTGAACAAGAGCTTTTAAAGCCCTAGTTAATAGCACGCACAGTAAACGTGATCAATTCTGCTCTGTGGTGTAACAACAACCTCACAAGAAATAAAGAAGGCAACTAGTCAAAGAAAGTAAGAAAGAGTTGGATTCCTGATCTTTCTGAAATTTATTCCAAGGACATACCACAAATGACTTCTGATACTTATCTGCACGTGTATAGATTTAGACCCTTACATTGCTCCAGTAAAGAAGAAGGAAACATCAGAGTCAGAGAACCTGTACCTGTTGATAATCTGTAATACTGTGGAGTGGATGTAGTCAACCGGTCACACTGTAAGAAAACCAAAGCTAGACTGAAGTGATAAATGGCCAGCCTGTATTTGGAGCTTGTGTGTAGGAACATCCCCACTGCCATTTGGTTAGAACTGAACACTTCAGGTATGACATGGGATAATGGATAGGATTAGGAAGAATCAGGACTTTTGCTTCCAAATTCACCCAGTCTGTAGGAAGTTGATATGGCAGTGCAAGATGACTGGTTTTGTAGGAAAAGAAGGTCCTAGAGAAAAGGAAAGAAAGCCGGATACTAGTTTTGGTTGAAAGCAGTGAAAAAGGCTTTAGCTGTGGTCTGTATGTTCCCACATAAAGGCAATAGTGCAAAAATAAATGGAACTATAAGAGAAATTGCCCTGCATCTTATGGAACCATGTTAAAAATGTTTCTACCTCAACTGGGTGAAAGCTGTCATTTTCAGCTTCATTTTCTCTCTGAACATCAACTTGAGGGTTTGTGAGGCAATGTCCTGTGAAAGGAATTTCCCTTCACTCAAAACAATCAGCTAAAATGTCTCCTGACAAATATATTGAGTGAACCCAGTAATGATTTTCATTTGCTGATGTTCACCCAGTAAAGAAAGGAAGCGGCACCCTTCCTCTCAAAGGAAATGAACTCTGTTCTCAATATGGGGGGGTATGGGGAAAACTAATTACTTTTTCCATGCCAGGAGAGAAATGACATGTGGCTAGAAAGAAATGTGAATTCTGGTGACCCTGCAACCTCTGCAGAAACATGACCTTGTCCTGTTATGAACCGCTCTGTGGTGGGGCACATGCACAGTGCAGGGGGTATGGGCTCAAAGGTGAAGAGAAAGAAGTGCAGCTCAGGAACCTGAGAAAACCAGCACAGAGGAAGGGATGTGACATGAAGTAGTCCATGTCACCATAAGGCCATACTTCCTTGAGCCAGAAAGTCACTAACTGAGCCTGAAATAAATTTCATTTTGGTGAAGTTTGGTTGTGGCTTAACTATTGTAAAAGATCCTTTTCCAAAGTGGTACTTAGAACAATTTGAACCACAAAAATGTAGAGAAGCAGTGTTGTTCTTGTTCCTTTGGCTTTGAAACATTATTTCCATCTTTTAACCATCTTTGAGAACCTTCTAGTGCCCTACCACTGGCAACTGTCATTTCTAAATTGATTTTTTTCCTTCCAGTGCTTGGCTTGTTGCTTCCGCTCCAGCCCTCTACAATTGGCCTCAGTGGTATTTTTGTACCAGTAAATTACTGACAGACGTGGGAACAGAGCTCCCAATGCCCCACTCCTCATCCCCTGCACTCGGAGTGATGCCTCACCCTGTTCCTGCAATGCTGGCACCGCTGGCACACTGGTGCTTCTGCTGTCACTGGAGTGCAGCTTCCCACGAGCAGAAGCGACCTGGAGATAGAGACAAGGACGTGTTTCTTAATTAGCTCTTGAGGACTGCTGTTCTTTTTTGCCTAGGTGTCTTCCAGCAACATTTTTTTCTCCTTAGTAATACCAAGATACCTTCACAGTCAGACCCTTCTCTGCCCTCACAGTGATAAAAAGGCAGTTTAGTTGGGATTATCTGCTGTTTGTTAGATGTTGCATTTAATATACTAAAAGGAGATATCAACACAGGAAGAAAGATTAACACAATAATTAAACAAGTATGTAGAAAATGTACTTAAACTTCTGTTTAAATACAAAAAAATACAGAACCAATTGCATCCTGAAATACAAAACAAAATGGTAGTTCCAGAGAGAAAGACATGGAGAGGAGAAAGCACTGAAGGGAAAAGATAATTTTAAGGTTAAAATCACTATTTTATAGAAGAACACTAGTAATTCATTAAAGTATTTATAAACACAACAAGATGTATTATGTATAAAAAAGCACTGCAGGAATTTTCATACCAACTACCATATAGGGAATGCATCATAAGCCCTTGGATTATTTATATGCTTTCAGTATTCTGCTTGATTTTCAAGATTCTTGTGTTTCACATGCTTAAGAATCAGACATTACAGTCATGTTCTCCATCAAACAATCCTTATATTCTGCAAAAGGTCAGGAAGTGAATAATTTTTACAATTAGTACACCAAAAAATAATTTAACTTTATCATAAATAGCCTCTGCTTAAATGAAAACAAAATTGAAGCTTTTAAATTTATTCCGTGTCTTCTAGTCCTCATTATTGCAAATGTATTTGTTACCCAAAACATAGAAAATGTGTCCATTTTCTTCTAGAATGAGTAAACATTTCCTTTCTATGCTGTCAATATAAAACTCCCTTGCTTATCTCCATTACAAAGAGAGTTACAAGTGAAGCTGCATGCTGAAGTTGCTGTATCGAGCGACGGAGAAGATTCACTCCTCATATGATTAGCTCAGAAAAAATCTGCTCTCAGATGGATCTTTGAGGCAATAACTCTTGTCTTCCCTTCCTTCCCTCTCTGAGCTTCAACCAGGCACCTGTTGGAGGTCAAACATCTGTCCTGTTGATCAAAGACTTTCTTGAGTTTTTAATATTGAAATATATATACTCTTGCACTTTTATGTATGCCTTATGTATTACATTAATGAACTTCACTCCAGGTTTAAAGTTACACATAACATCTTGCTAAAGTAAGGTCTGAAAAAAACACCTACTAACCAAAAAATCTGGAATAAAAATCTCTTTGTTTGTTCCTGTGTTACAAGATAGCTATATTAATTGGGTGCTTGTTTTTAAAAAAAGCATTAAAGGGTTCATGATAAATTACACAAAAAGCTGAAGTTTAATTAACAAAACTAGAAACACAATTGCTAGACCTGTTTGGAAATGGTCATTCAATGATCCGAACCTGTAAGACTGAGATAAATTACCTGTGGAAACATTTTCCTCTTGGAAAATCACAGATGAGACTAAATGAGATGTTTTATATATATAGTAGCAAACAGTCATAGGTACATTTCATTTTGAAAGTCCCATTTGTCTTGCAGCCCAAACAGTTTTTGACACCACAAAATGATTGCTGCATTTCACATTATATGAAAAGGTAGTAAGAGCTGATATACGCCAGGGTTCTAAACAGCAGAGCTCCATTTTACTACACCGAGCATTTATTCTAAGGAACAGGGTTTAAAAAAAAAACAAAAAGAGAAAGAGAAAAAAAAAAAGAAGAAAGAAAAAGAAAGCATTGATTAATAATTTGTATTCATAGCCCTAAAAATATGATCAAGATTTGATTTCAAGACTCTGAGTTACCTAATCCCTAGAAAAGATCATTTGATTCATAAATTCAAGCAGTTGCCTTTTTTTTTTCATAGAAAAGTAAACAGAATGCATGCATGTGATTTCTTGTTTCATCACATTTTAATTGACTACATTAAAGCTACAAATATGAAGGGAACTCTGCCTGGGTACTTGGAGCCTGATTCAGCATGAATCCTAAAGCTAACTGTGTGTGGCAATCCACAGTCCGTGAGGTTTAGATTAATAATATAGAATTAAATAACACCATCAAAGCAAAGAGTTAATTGTTTTCCTATTTGGAGTATGACACTGAGATGCCACAGGAGCTCAAAATGATTGTTACCATCATCAGGAAAATAAGTGTAGAGTTTACCCAAGATTAAATAGGGATTAGAGTGCTGTCTTATTCTTTAATAAGGAGCTATCAGCAGTATGCTTAGTCACAGCTACAATAGCCTTCCTTATCAAAGCACCAACCATTACTTTATCAACAGTATAAACACACACTTATTTCTAAGATTCAGGTTATACCTCTGAGCAGACACTGATTAGACCCTCTGCATTCTGCAGCAGACAGAAGTACATTAGCTACAATTTCCCCTGAAGGATCACTTGCATGACCCTGAAAGGCAAACAGAAGATATATTTTTCCTTTAAATGATTCATAAAATTCCACTACAGATGATTTTAGACCATTGCATTCATACAGGAAAGAATTGTCCACTGGACATGGAAAATGGTTGTGTATCAGACAAAATAATCATATTTTCTTTGTAAAAATGGGTATCTCTAAAATGATTGCATGGTTTCAAAAGACTCCAAGATCCCGCATGAGGAGTAATTTCTGGTACTGGTCAGCTTGCTGCAGGAGTAAATCAAGATCTCACAATGCTTCTGCCCTTCTATGGCTTTGTAGGCTTTGGTTTGCCTCAATACCATCAGTATTATCAAGTATCACTATTACCAAGGATGATGGACTGCTGACAAAATTACAATTATTGGCTCCTTTTGGTCCCCATGCTGGCAATTGAGGTAAATGATCAAAGCAGTTTGGACTCAAGAGTGCAATTATATGGGTCTTTTCAGATTTCTGAAATGCTATTTCTAGTGTTTTTTGAAACAATAGTTTTCCTTTGAAATTGTTGCTTGCAGGTGCTAGGGAAAACTAACAAAATGATCTCCCTCCTTAGCATTCTGGCCTTACAACAATGTTATGGAAGGGCTTCAATCTCCATAAAGAAACAGAAAAGATAAAGATGAATTTTTGTATTTGATGTAATCCAAACCAATGTAATCTGCTACAGCTCAGTATGTCATGGTAGAATATAACAGAGCAAGTTATAAAGGAAGGCAGATACAACATCCGTTTTTCACATTCCTAATGAACAGTGTGAATTCGTTGCCTTCAGAATAACAGATGATTTAATTGAATCTGTATAATCTAATGCAATCAATCTCATTTAACTAAATGCCACACAGCCCTTTTCACCAAGAGGCAGTTTATGTACACACACGGAGGAGCAGGACTAATTTCTGAAACCTTTACTAATGTGAGATCAGTTTTTATGAGTTGCCCAGAAAAAGCATGCACATCTATTTTGTTTCTAACTTAACTACTCAAACCACTTCCTTCAAGAGACATTCAAAAGGTTATGGTCTTGCAGCAAAACTCCAAGGAATTATGGTCTGATCAGCCAAGAGAAGAGGAGACTGAGTGCAGACCGCATTGCAGTCAACAACTTCCTCATGAGGTGAAAAAGAGGGGCAGACACTGATGTCATCTCTGTGGTGAATAGTGCCAGGACCTGAGGGAATGGTCTGAAGTTGTGTCAGGGAAGGTTTAGGTTGGATATTAGAGATTCTTCACCCAGAGGGTGGTGGGGCACTGGACCAGGCTCCCCAGGGAAGTGGTCACAGCACCAAGCCTGACAGAGCTGAAGCAGCATTTGGACAATGCTCTCAGGCACATGGTGTGACTCTCTTAGGGATGGTGCTGTGCAGGGTTAAGCGTTGGACTCAATGAGTCCCTTCCAACTCAGCATAAAAACAACCAAAAGAAAAAAAGCAAAGTCCTGTACTCACGACACTCAACCTGAGTTTCAAGCAAAGCAAAATGTAGGACAGAATATACTTCAAAGGCACTTTTTCCCCCCCAGTGAGAAAATTGTCATTTTCCAGGGGCCAAGCAGCTTTTAGTTCTGGTATATAGATAAGTTTTCTGTCAGATATTTCATACATCTTGCAACATTCTATGGGATGTTATGAATACGGCCAATGTTATCAGCATTTGGTACTGGCAGGTCAAATCCAGATGATTTCCCTAACCAGCTGTCACATCAGCAGTGTTTGCAGGGTCTCCTGTCTGTCGAGAACTGCAGGGCCTGGAGAGCAGCCCCCTCCCCTGGCCCTTGTCCCAGGGCTCAGACCTGCTCAGCTGCCAGCAATGCCCACACTCTCGCCACTCACATCCTCTGCTTCTGTTCTGGTTTCACTGATAAAACTTTGTCAAATGACACGTGGCAGGATATCATGCAGAGGTCTCTGTCCAGGCAGGCAGGTTTGTGGCCAAAGCTGTCTTGTGTCCTTCACGGGGACAAGCAAGCTTTTGATACTACCATGAAGTGATGGGACTTGCAATTTTTTCCTTCGCTGTGCCAGATTTATTATAAGACGCCAATGTCTGAGCGATGGCTGTCACCTAGCATGAACTCCTGTTCAGTGTGCTATATAGATGCACCATCATCTACCTCAGGAGACAATCAGTGTTATTAGCCAGGTTTTGCAAAGCAGATAAATGTGACTGGTTATCCTGCTAAGACAACAAAAGGGGTGTTTCTTTTATTTTCCTGCAAAGTGGAATTTGCAGGATGTTAAAACTTGAACTTATTTAGCTGTGTTACTGCACCCAAAGAACACTGAATCATGATAGTTTTAATAGTCAGACAGTTTTAACTGGAAATTATTCATATCAGAAAGATGTGAAGGAAAATCCTTCAAAAGAAGTGCTCCATGGGCTTAAATTTCTGGTTTCAAGAGCAAAGTAGAATGAAGTATTTGAAGGCATTTTGGCACCTAAATTCACTTTGCTTTCAAGATATAAAACCTACATGTATGTACCCTAAAATGCAGTAAAGTGCCTAAGTATGTTTTCAAAAGAGATCTTGGAACCTAAATCTCATTATGGGAGAGAGACGCCTTTGAAAACAAAACACAAGATCCTTAAATCACTCTGTCATTTGGAAAATAAATATGAGATTGTAAGTGACCCCAGTGGCCTTAAAGCTCAGTCTAGATAATTATGCCACTAGCTGCATTTTACAATTCTCCCTAATTAGTTGTCATTTTTTGTCAATGCATAAGGAAGAACAAAACTCACAAAAGTAATCTTTTCTGGCCTATGCCTTACTTAAAAGTTCTTTCATTATCCAACCCCTACTTACGTTTTGAAATTTAACAGGCTCAGAGACCAAGAAAGCAGGGGAATAAGTGATCAAAAGATGCTGATTTACGATCTAAAGCATTTGAACATTTTTAAGACCTTCAAGAGTACAATTTAACGTGTCCCCAGGTGACTTTAGTTTACACAGCCAACCCTTACAGCACAGATAATCTAGGCAGACGTTGTCTTTGGCAGCATTACAGGTCTGCATTTCACAAAACTGGCCTGTTTGCTAACTGGTTTTCACTGTTTCAGACAGCCACTCATGCATTATTTATGGCATCAGGCATTGCGATATGTTTTCTTTCACCTTCTATTTGATTACAGAAATGTAATTGTGGCTAGCAGAAAAGCAATGGAAATATTGCAAATATAGATTTAGTTTTCCTTTGTGTCTCTTATCTTTTTTTTCATGGTGCATAGGAATATTTGGTTTGGGGGCTTGCTTGGGTTTTTTCTTGACCTGATTCACTATTAAAAGTACAAACATACAATACTTGATTCTCTGAAAGAGCTTCTGAAACTCTGAATGGTAACTAACTGACTGAACGGGCTATTAATCTCTGGAATGCTGAAATCCAGAATGCTTGCCCTGCAAACATCCCCTTATTTGCAGTTCACAGGTTAGGTTACCTGAATAAAACATCTGGGATCCACTTATTTTTTTACAGTCATTTATACTCCCTCCCACCCCCAGCCTGGCCCTGTCATTAAAATCCAAAAAATATACATGAAAGAAAAGATCCTGGCATTAGTCTGAGAAACACATAAGCGCTATTAACACAAACAGAAAGAACACTTTAACAGGCTATCAACAGAATGACTTATCCATTTTTATCTACTTACCCAGTTTGTTGAGAGCAAATTGCACCAGGGAGTGTGTATATGTGTGAAAACTGAGTAAATTTGGGTTGATTCATTACCTGTCCTACTTTGCAGATCAATCAGTTAATAATTTCATTGACCTGGAGGATCATTTGGAACAATATATTTAATTCAGTCATGCATTTAGTTTAATTAAGGTTTGAAGTTACAGTGCTCTGCTGGCAAAGAGATATTAAATGTTTTCTTTCTGCTTTTCATTCACCATATGAACTTCCTCTACTGGATATAATTCATAAAGGATATTTTATTTTATCTAATTTGCCCACTTCTTCCATGAAACTCTGCACCTGTCTTTGGAATAAAAACCACATGAAAATCTTTCTGCATCATTTGATGAATGTGCTGGAACTGTTAGGCCTCTTGGACACTTCAGCAAACCAACAATTAACATCAATATGTCATTCAACTTCTGTGTAACAAGTCTATGATAATCAACATGTTCAATGAATACACATGGAGCTGCACAAGCTGTCAGAGCTGAATTTAGTCCCACAGATGATGCTGGAACATTTGGAGATGCTTTGCTTTATTGTGTGCTCTTACAGTGCTGTTTTCCCAGCAGCTGCTATCTCTTTTTTTTCCCTTGTGTAACTGACTCTCATGTTTCAAACCCCTGCAAGTTTGCCCCAGGGTGACAGTTGTGTCCATCTTGTGCCCTGCACTAAGTGTCCACAGTAACCCTTAACCTGGCCCAAGAGCATCTCTGGTGCATGCCTATGCCAACCTCCACAAGGATCAGAAAAGCTGGCTAGATACCATGTTTCCCTGACTGTGGCTATCAAAGGTTCATCATCACCTTTATGAGATATACCTTAATTTAATGGTAAGAATCATACTGAAACACTTGTTGATATCATCAGTGTAACTTCTGAAGAGCAGTGGTTTGAGCTTTGCAGACCTATTTTTAGGCCTGCCTTGGGGACTAAACAGTCTACGTATGTTGCAAGGATTTGGTTAGGAATAGGACATTTCTGGTGCTCCCTGCTCACCTGGTGCAATTTGACATGCCCCAGGAGGTTCAGGCATACACTGGGCTGCCAGTGAGACAGCATGTTAAGATTTTCTTCTGCTTTTGGTTTCCATGTAACTGGCCAGTCTCTTCTTTTGGTAAGCTGCCTGGTTGGGGATCCAAAAATGCTCCTGTCACCCATGGATGGTTGTTACTACTTGTGCTAGGGCCATTTCAATCTCTGAATTGCATTTTGTTGAGTAGTACATTTTCAGAACAGTGAATAGCTGAGATGTATATAAATTCCCCGTTTTCAAGAAGATCAGCTACTTGCAAAAGCAGAAGTGCTCAGGAGGAAGAGTTAGTTGGACAGCTAGCCATTTCACTCTCGTTTTTCCTCAATATATTGACTTAAAAATCTAGTCACTAGATCTCTTCTGTTATTAAGATACAGCTACCTATCTGGGACTTATAGCCAGAAGATTTGGGAATTCATTTGCTTTGAATTAAGGTTTTACTTCAGCAGCTATGGTTTCCACCAGCAAATTGGCTAATGGCTCTGTAGGCAGACTCAGGACTCTGACAAGGCCCAATGCACATATCCATCATTCACGCACTGTGATTGAAAACATTTTTTGTTCTGGCAGTATGAAACACAGCACACATGATTTGATTATGGTAGTTTGCCTGCTATCATTCTTTTCCATATTTTACTTGAAGAGCTGTTCTAATAGCCTTATCTTCCTAGCTCTTGTGAGAGTGACAGGATAAGGGACTGGTCACATGTAAGTTTTGAACACCTGAAGTTTGGTCACATGTAATTTTGGATGCCTGTATAATGAAGCTTGCCCTCACATTTATTCTTCTTTTTGACTTTATAAGGTACATTAGGAAATCTCCATCACAATCAGCTCCATTGTAATATACACCTATATAATAAAAAATGACATTCCGAATGTTTTCAGGGTGTTACCTGAGAAATCTCAGGAAATTAATTGCCAGCTAGAGAAAACAGTTGCAAAATAACTTCACCCAAATGTTAGTGTCTTTGTTGTTCATTGCTAAGGTATGAACTTTACCAAGAAACAGATACATCTGATACTAGTGTTTTGGTTTCAAAACGATGAACTTGAAGAGACACAGGTCTGTTTTAAGAGCATATCCTTGAAAAGCCCATTTGCTGTTTGAACATTATTTGTCCCAGTTTGGAGAAGGGCTGGGCAGGACATAATTCATGCTATGGCTGTCATGACACACAGGGAACGTCTTTCTCTGTGATTGTTAACTTTCCCCTTCACTCTTGTATTAGTATTTTTATTTTATTTGGCTGAAAAACTGATTGGAGGACAGAGACCATGACTGAAAAGTATTTTACTGTGTGTGGAAGCACAAGTAACAGATACACAGTTTTCTTCCCTTTGTAAACTGTGCAAACCCACTCTTTCCAATTTTGCAGTCTGCTCCCTGAAAAACTGTACTGGGTCTGCATTAATTCTGTCCACGAATATCTGAGAAAGCATCCAATATGTTATTTTACTAGCTTTTTCCCTTTTCAGCTAAGTCTAGTTCCTCTATTTCTACAATGCTTAACCTTCCACTTGAGCTGGATGTTTTTTCCTGTTTACAAAAAAACCTTCTTCCTTTACATTTTGTCACATGCTCTTACTGTTCAAAAGCAGAAAAACACTTGAAAGAAAAAGATGTGTCTGGAGCACCTGGAGGTACCACAGGTCTGTCCCCCAGCCGTGGTCTTCTGGGGCAGAGACCCCACTCACTCAGGGTATAAATGCAATGTCGCTGTTCCCCATTTAATGACCTCACATCTTCTTACTTCGTCTTACTTTGAGCTTGTTCTTGTTAAGGGCCTGATCCATCAAAGCACTTAACCTCATGGTTGTGGGTTGTAAACCCACTAGGGTAAGTACCTTGACTTTTTATGACCCTGTAAAGTGTGTACCTATGGCACTATAAAAGATGGGTTTAAATGATGTCTGTGATAAGAGCCAACCTTTTCTGTTCAGCACTTCTTCTCTGCAACACAAGAAGTTTCTGCAGTTCGTGTTGCATATATTTCAAACAAGGCTGGTTTTGACAAATTGACTGTTTCTTTTTTAGTTCTGTCTTTTTTGCACCTGTCTAAAAGAGCAACTACACCTAATAAATTTTCAAGACATTCTTGTTTATCTGTATACCTCAAAAAACTGCTCAGATTCTGCTAGACATCCTGAAGGATTACCTAATACTTAAAAATTTTCAGTTCAGCTTTTTAAAACACTTAAACCAAATGAGAAAACAGGACTATCATAGCAGGCTTAAACTCTTCCTGCAGACACCACCAAGGGTAAATTTTAAGTTAAATCCTGTTCTGAGAACTGAATTTGGCCAAGTGAAGAATTTTAATTTCTGTATGCACTGAAAAGAAAAAGTAATTAAACCTCTGGATATACCTTGTGTACTATAAATACAATAATAAAATAGGCAAAGGAAATCAACTCCTAAATTATTAGCAGTAGTAAAATGCTGAATATTGAAACACAGTTTAATTTATTAATTTATAATTTTTATCAGGCTAAAATAGGCCTCTAGGAGCAATTTAGGCATAACAGTAATGCGATTGTTCAGTATAGTCAGCAGCTAGATACACAGCTGGTTCAGTGCCCACAGGAAAAGAGCCAAGCTCAACTTTTAAGAAACTGATGTATGTCTAAGTTAGGATATTTAAAGTGTAAACCTCCAACTCTAAAATTAATTTAGACTATCTGATTTGGATGTACTTTAGAGAAAACAGGTTAAACCCAAGGCAAAACTGAACAAATAGATGTCATGTATTAATAGCTGAGACATTTGGAAATCTTTTAGCCTATGCACTAGATTGTACATCTGCAAAAGCATGATTAGTGGGTAGGCATTTCAAAGCTGAGCCTTTTACAGGAAGGTTTTTGCTGAGTATTTCCTTATATGGAAAAATGTTCTCAATTCATCTGCAGCACAAGACAGTTGACATTCCTCACAATCATCACTTAGGTAACACCAATCTACTAGAGAAATTCCCAAACTGTAGTGCAGTCCCAATCTGTTGGGAAATTCAGTGACCTTTCTCAACTCCTGTCTTCAACTACAAGGAGCATGCATGGCTGAAGAAAAAGCCTGAAACATTATGTATTAATCCAACATTCTGCTCTTTTCACATCTCAAAGCTCTTGAAGCAGTACTTATTTTCTGGAGCAGCACTTGACAGTACAGAAAGGATCAACCTGCTCCTGTTATACTCAAAGGCCTAATCATCTTCTAGAAGACTTTCAATGTCAATGCAAGGGTAAAGGGAGTGGAACAGATATCTTAATCTCCTTAGCAAAGCTGTAGCTAGAGATACTACAAATGACCGATTTGGGAGGGTTTCCCCCAGAAACAGGATCACAAGATAGTGAAGGGGGTCTCAGGAGGTCTCTAATGCAAACTCCTCAAAGCAGGATGAGCTCTGAGGTCAGACCAAATTACTCAGGGCTGGTTTTGAAACCTCTGTGGATGGAGCCTACACAGGGTCTGGCCAGCCTCTCCACTGCTTGACTGTCCTGATGCCATGTGATTCCAGAGCACTGTAGAGAAAAGGACTAGGTGAAAAGGAATAGGCAAAAACTCCAATCTCCCAAACTGCTTCCAAACCACACTAAGGAAAGGCCAGCCCTGGATGCTCCACAGTCTGTATTTTATTTCCATGGAAGAAGGGGAACATCTGCTTAGATTGGGAATAATGAACTATGGCTTTCAGTAGCGGCAGTCTCAACACTTAAACTCTATTTCTTATTGCAAATTAATATTGAGCATTTCTTCTTAACCAGGAGAGACAGAAAGAGTTGTTTCCAATCAACTTTCAATTCTAAGGTCACTACTTGAGAGTTGAAGCACAAAGGTACTGACTCAGGCCTTAATTCAATCTGATCTAAAAAGCAGCTGGTTCCAGTGAAGAAAGCAGAGCAGTTTTCTGGACATGAGCTGAACTCCTGCAGAATCTGCTGAGGGGCATCCCATTTCATGGGTGGAACACGTCTTGTGGACATTGCTCCTGTGTCATTCTCAGGGAAACATTTAAAAATATGAATGTTTGCAGGTTTTGGATGGGATAAAGTTACTCCATGGTAGCTGCTATAGGGCTGTGGTTTGCATTTGAGCTAAAAATGGTGTTGATAACACAGGGATGTTTTAGTTTCTGCTGAGCAGGCTTACACAGTGTCAAGGCCCTTTCAGCTTTTCACCCCACCCCATCCCAGTAGGTTGGGGGTGCACAAGAAGTTGGGGACACGGCCAGGACAGCTGACCACAACTGACCCAAGTGATATCTCAGAGCACATGGCATCATGTTCCGCATGTTTCTTATAAACAACTATTTTAAAGATTTATTCTTTTAAAAAATGCTTTTAATTCAAGCTTTTTTCACTGATTTTCTCTTATGCTGCCTATCAGTCGGCTGTCTTTCTACTACAGGTTTATTCCTCATGGCCTGAAGACACAAAAACTGAATACTAAATGGGATTAAATACTAAGTGGTGTTAAACTCATTCTAGACCAAAAATCTCATAAAATATGTTATTTCCTCATGGAAAAGAAACCATTAAATGGACTTCTGACATGTTGTAAGATGTCAGTAAGTTATTTACTAACCTAAATACCCATTGCACAAGAGAGAGACTTGTTTATTTTGAGACATTTCCAAATTTATTTTTCAACAAGGAACATAATAAAGGCTGAGAAGGGCAATCAAAAAATCTGCGCAACCCTGTTTCACTGTTTCCATAGTAACCTCCTTACTAAGATAGTAGCCTTGGTTAGGGACAATCCTGTAAGTAAATATGTTGTAAAAATTTCTCTGTCATAATGAATTCACTCTCATAGTTCAGCTTTTTGTGTTGCTTTCACAAATATCTTGCCCTTTTATTAGTTTCCTTGTTATCTTTAAGAGGTAAAATCTGAATGTATTGCTACAAAATGTAGCAACCTGCCCTATTCATGGCTCTCAGCATTTTAAAAGGCATGTTTCAGGCACAGTTCATTTAATTATGATTTAGCTATGTTGGCAGGGAAAACCAAATTCAAATAATAAAGGAATCGACTTGTACATTTGCCCAGAAAATGACCAAAACCTTTTCAAGAATATTAAAACCACAATTCTGAGAATTAACACTAGCTGCAGAATCCCTTGCCCAGCTCCTGGTTGATAGCAGATCCACACCTCTCAGTTTTTCTAAGGGCTGCATGTAAGAAAAGACAGAACCACATTTGATTTGGTTTTGCACAGCCAGAGAGAGAAGGCTGAAAAATCATAATTTAAATGAAAATTTTTCCAAGTTCAGCGAAGTAAACGCAAGGGTCTGAGTCTGAACCATTTACACCTGGTTTCTGTCGGTGATGAGATGAGAAGCGGCGTTCTCACACTCTGCAGAGCCCCAGCAGTGCTGCGCAGCCCCCCAAGGCAGAGCAGCCGTGGGCAGCCGTGGGCAGCTGTGTGCAGCTGTGTCCAGCTGTGTGCAACTGTGTCCAGCTGTGCGGGGGGACACGGCGCGGTGGCAGCGCAGGGGCCCGGGGGAGCGGGGCAGCTGCGGGGGCTCCGGGACAGCCCAGCCCGGCACTCCGGGGCTCGGGGGGAGCTGTGGCACCGCCGGGGCAGGGGCTGCTGGCCCGGGGGGATGCCATGGGAGCCTGGGCTGCGGGCCAGGCAGGGCACACAGAGCCAGCAGCGCCCCCGTGGCCCCGACAGACTACGGGGTTTGGGTAAAAAGCTTTGAACCCTTAACTGAAGGAGAGGAAAGCCTTACTCTTGGAATATTCTGCCACACCTAGAACTAAGAAACATCAGAAAGAATAAATCAATATGATATTTTTTATGATCATTAATAGAGTCCTGCACTACCTGAGTGCATAGGGGTAGGTACGAGGCAAACATGGAATGACAAAGTCCTTGCTTGAACGGGTCATCCACTTAAGGCCCCAGTTCTGCACATCCTTAACTTCAGTATCCTGAAGCAAGGACGTGACTAAATGCTGCAAGTAATTTAATTTTGTTTTTTTTTTTTTCTCCTGAGGAATTCAGAAGTATAATGTACAAATGTCATTTCACTGGAGACAAGATAGCTCGTAGCTAGGATACCAGGTACAATCCTTTTTAAAGTTAATAGTAATTATTCTTAACATGTCTTATTGACTTCTAATAATCTCTACGGGGATTAATAGCTAAGAAGGTATGTATGTGTTGATGACAGAAAGCAGAATGAAGTCTACTGATTTATTGCAACTCTTCATTAAGTTTAAAAGCATTCCACTGTGATGAAGACATCAGCCATAGACTGTGGTATTTTCACACTGCAAAGAAATAGTTAAGAGCAGGAAGACAAAAAAAGAAAGCAAACAATGTTTTAACTGGAATTCAAGCCAGATTTCACATAAACAAGACCCTGTTCAAACCTACTGAAGCAAAACACATGAAAAATATCCACCAGTTTTCCCTATTTGAAGGTATAGATGAAACATACCTGCTTATGTGTGTGCTAAAAATCTTACTAGGTAAGCTCATAGCAGATTACTATGTTGCACAAAGATAAGTATGGAACTGAGCTTCCTGTAAATACTCAAATCTGGATTCTCATTCTCTATTACAATGATAAATTTCTGTTAATTCTTGTGGAATTAGATTTAACCCATCATTTATCATTTTATGAGACAGAAAAAGAAGAACATTTTCATATTTTATTCCTCTGTAAAATTATGATTTAATTTTTTTAATTAAAGGGATAAGTTAAAATGCAAAGAATACAATCAAGAAATAATGAAATGTTTTAGTTTATATAATCACTATGCTAAGGCTTAATTTGGAATTTATATTTAATGAGTTGACAGAAGAGAGCTCCATACTACAGCTGTAGGTTTTGGATGTAGGCAGCACAGAATTAGAACAAAAAACTGACCACTCTTTACCTAGTCAAATGGAGGTAATGTCAACCTCTAATTCAAAAGGAAAATTCCTCTTAACTCCAATGGGATCAGGATTTTATCTTAGGTTCCTAATTATTACCTGGTGAGTTTTATACATGTGAATATTGCCAGCAAAAGTCAGGTCACTGACACAAGCAACTCAGCATTGAAAGATACTGAATGCATGCTTGTTTCCCAAATGACATGAGGCCCTGCAACCTGTGCATGTATGTGTCCCCATGTAAGAGAGCTGAAATTCTTCATAAGCATTACCATCAGTCATCTTTCTCGGAGGAAGATGAGCACAGTATGTCATTATGTCTAGGACTATCACAGTTTGGCTACTAATGGGCATTGGGCCAAACTCCAGAAAAATAAAGTAATATTTTTTTTGGAAGCCTCTCAAAACAGGGGCTTTCTCTTTTGCAGTACTTAGCACACTGTTAGCACTTAGAAATAGAAAGAAGTAATTCAAATTCTGATACTCAGTTTTGGCAAAATGACCTGAATACTTCTATGAAGAGGATTGATTACACATCTGCATCTCTCCTGACTTAAAGTGTGGGTCACTTCTGCCCTGCTCTCAGCTTTTGATACACATCATCTTCACTGGGTCTTCTTGCTCCACAGACCTTCCCTCTGAAGTATGAGGTGGCATTTGCAGAGTCCTCAAATACAAATGCTTCCTTTTGCTCATCCAGAACTTTTACTTGCAAAAACGTAATACCTTTTTTAAACTTACCATTAGGGTATCAAAATACTTAAAATTCTCCAGAAGGATCAGAGAGAAAGATTTAGGTGTGTTTGAGTTCTCTAGATAGGACGTTGTAAATGCTTTGATAGCAGCATGGGTGACATTTCCTTCTGTGGACTGATTGATCTCACAATCCTGGTCTTTGTGCTCCATGGCCTGTAATTTCTTACCTGTATCTCCTTGGGGCTCATAGAAATGTGTTTTTAAGTATCTCAGGACTGCTAAAATGCATAAACCTGGTTTATTTAGACAAAACTGTACTGAGAGTATGCTGGACCTCATCCACACAAGTGTGCTGCTCCTGACCATCCAACAGCTATCTCCATCTCCAGTCACTCCTTGTCCACACCAGCGCCATTCACCAGGGAGCACGCCGTGCCTCCTGCAGCTGGCTACTACAATGCTTCCAAGGAAATGTCAGCACATCTATGGGGCAGAGCTCAGCTTGATTACTGGACTCAGAGTGTACTATTAACGTAATCATATTTGTTGTCCAGGAACCTTAATATTTATGCAGGCGAGAACAGTTTTCATATTTTCTTCCTAGCTGCATATGATATGACTTCAGCATTGCTGTCTGAATATGTATTTTCACTTCCTCTCAAACTTTTTAAAGGCATGCGTTTTAACAATATTTCTACCTCTGAATTCTGTTTACTGTCAGGTCTAAAAGAATCTCATATTTCCATATATGAGTTCAGAGGAGAAACTTTTTCTGGCTATTTTTTTGACACTTAGGTCACCCTTAGATGAACAATTGCTTAGAGTTACTTTGTGCCCTATCCATGCAGATATATACTGACTGAGGTTTTTAGAATCATAATAAAATACTTGTAATATCGCAGTACAAGCCCAGATTTTATCTACAGGCTGTGCATCAAAATAGACATGAAATTCCTCCCTGCGTCTCATAATGTTCCCTTGGAAAATACTAGATCACAAAAAAGTATTCCCAGTAGAACCATCTTCCAATTTTTCTGCTGCTGTAGATGCTGTCTCAGTCATTCTGTTGCTGCTGGTTAATAAGTCATAAAACCTGTCATAAAGCCTGTCATGATAAGTGTATATGTCTTTTCTGCTAAAATAGTTTAGTTATAGTTCCCAGAATCAAGAAAACCACCAAGTGAGACGTTACCATAGAAAGTTGCAATAGATCCTCCTTCAACTCAGCTGTGCTCTTCAGGGGGTTCAAAAGAAAAAGAGGCACCACAGTCCTAGGCTAGATATTTTTTCTAGGCTTTTTGCTTCAGGACTATTTTTTTTTTCCTTTCTGAGTACACTTACTTGAAACTGCTTTGTTATTGATCTTCAGTACTAGGTTTCCACCCCACCTTCCTTTTGGTCCATTTTATTACAGTTTCAGAGGATCTAGTCACTGGTGGTGAGCAAGAGTCCTTTTCTGGCAAATTTGGCAAATTCTCAATAGATCTATCTCAACCTGGAAATCCTAAATTCTTCTTTTCTTCCAAATATTGGTATTTCATAGACTATAGTATCTTATGGTGATTAAACAGGTTTTTAGGCTTCTTTGTAATCTGCAGATAAGTGTTTCTACCTGTGCAAGCCTTTAAGAACAGACTGGATAAGGATCATCTAAAAACTCCATGGATGCTCCTGCGTAGCAGTGGCACTCATCTTAATGGACTCATCTTAATTTTCTGGATTGTAATAGCCTTGAGTGGCTCCCAGCACCAATAACCAGTTCCCTTCCTTCTCACAGATTGCTCCGGCAAGAAAAAAACACTGAATTTCAAGAGCAGACAGTGAGACCATACACCCTGCCCAATTACCCCTAGGAAACATAGCTCAGACTTGGAGTAACATATAATGAATATTTATCAGAAAATGTACATGGTAAACTCACCAGAGGTAAAAAGAACTGAATATATATAAGAAATGAGTAATAAGGATCTTTGTTGTTGGTGGTTGCAAGCAGGATCATGTTCAAATGAGATGTGAGCATTTGTGATAAATTTTCTATACTTTTTTACTGCAAATAGCAAGCTACTCTTGCATCCTTTGGATTTTCTTTTTCTGGAAAAAATATTTAGCTCTAAACAACACTAAATTTTCCTTTGGTTTGAAGTGTCTCTACTGAAATTACTTATTGTTTTGGCCAGTCATCACTATGAAGGACCTAGAAATATAGGAAGAAAAAGAAACTTTAGAAAGCAAAAAGTGTGCAGTGATGATCCTGAAAACTAACAACTGCACAAGAGTACCCCTGACTTAACAAAAATATGATTCAAATTGGAAAATAAAAAGAAAAAGTGCATATAATTCTGGGAATATTAAAGTATCTTATTTGGTAGATTGGTTTACTTGAAGAAAGACCTTTGCCTACCTGACATAGTCGCTGTATTATATTTTTTGTTTGTATTAAACATTATATTATTTCTCTACTAAATGTACAATGGAACTGAGAAAACAAAAATGATCTGAATCATAAAACAAAGAACTGCAATTCATCCGATATTGTATCTGATTACGAAAGGACATGGACATGGAAATATTAATTCCAGATAATGGATTAAAACCCCCACTTACACAGATTATGATTTTTCTTTAAACTCTGACAGTACTCTGGACAAGAAAATTCTGTCATAAGTAGAATGGAAACTATTCTTTCTTGCTCTGTTCCTGGCAGATAGCCCATTAGCTTTAAATTAAATAAATATCAGCAGTAATATTAAATAAAATTTAAATGTTGTCATAAAATGTCAAATATCATTTATTTTATGACTGCTACTCAAAATAATGGTTATTGTCTTAACTGTGTCAGAGGGAGGTATTTCTCTCTCTGACTTCTAATTTTCTGTATCAGAAAGAAACTCCTAGTTAATTTTAGGAAAAAGCTGTCATTCCAGATCAGGAGCACTGAGCTGGTGTTGTATTTAGCAATCTCCCAGACTTCTGGCAAAATTGTTTTAATTAGCCTTCTCCTAACAGCATTTAAACAAATCCTATGCTGCCAAGGAAGGAAGAAATGACTTCCCAGTCAGATAGTTTACTTAGTTCTTTTTCTCCATTGCTATAAATCTTGCTGTGGAGACTGTTAGTGACTTGACTACTTTTTTTTTAAACAATGAACTGTGACCACTTTACCCACTGAAAAGCTCACACACCATTCAAGTATAAATGTCCTGTTTCTGCATGGTTTATTTTCACACCATTGTTGGGTGCTAAAGTAGTTTTATACCATTTATAAAACATAGACATTTTTAGCAAACCTATCCAGTGTGCCAGAGTAGAAAAAACTAGTAGCAGTAATCACTTATATATGTAATGTAGTAGGAACATCTATTGGAGCCAGATATGTTTGGCTAATGCTAAGAGATAACTTGAATTCTGAATTAACTCATAGTCATGTACTATGAATTCCATGACACACCGATAAGGTCAGAAAATGCCCTAATTTCAACACTTGAAATGACAAACAATGCCACTTCCAAGAGAATTTACAGGGACACTTGTGGGCCACAAAAATTCCATTACTTTTTTCCACATCTAGAACTCACTCCCCTACAGTCTACAAAGACCCTGCAATAAGGTTTGGCTTTGGCCCTGCCTGTTTCCTTCACAAAAGAACTGTGTTTTTCCTGAGCGTGGCTGTGAACTCCTGTGTGCGCGTTGGCCCAGCGTTCGCAGCCCGGGCAGGCCAGCGCTCCATGCGGTTAAGTAAACACGGCATGGCTGCTGGGGCACGCAGCCAAGGCTGAGGCCAGGAGGAGGGGATGAGGCTGGGAGGAAATAAGAGCAAATTCCTCTGAAATGATCTGACAGGAAATGACAGAGTGTCAGCCTTATACAACCACACTGCGCGCGAGAGAGAGAGGGCGGGAGAAGTTCTTCCTAAACACAGAGTGGTGCCAGATCTCAGTAGGTGAGGATGATGAAATAATAAAGCATTTCCCGTGTGTGTTTTTCATTAGTCCTGTTTTGTTTTTCTTCCAAGTGCTGTGGAAACAGAACAGAAGCCCATGTTTCAGCCATGACTGCAATGGCCTCCTCTCATGGGAATAACAGCTGCATAAATAGGAGGGAAGCCCTCAGTGGAATTGCTTCCAACACCTTTCTAATGGAAATAATGATTTGCAAAGCCCAGTTTATACCTTTGCCACGTAATTAGTAGCCAAGATTAAAAACATTGTTCCAACTCCCAGCATCCTTCAAATCTGGCAAGACATTAAATATTCCACTGTGTTCCAAAAAGGTAGCCCATAAGTGATCTTTGTAAGGACAGTCTTGGCCAGCTGACTCAAGCCCTTGAATCAATCAACACTTATTATATGGAAATTAACCAGTTTGATGTCAATTAGTGGAAATTTGTTAGCAGACATAACCTATGAGACACTTTATTTCGAATTCCCAGCTCTCCTCATTGAAGCTGGCTGAGATGGGGCTGTGCACTACAATCCAGATTTCCTAGGATTCAGAGTGCAATCAATTAAAAAAAGGCGTGGGGAAAAACTGTCTCAAAATATGGAAAACTTTTCCGGTTTCTTACCCAATAAGCCCAAGGAACGTGGATAATGGATTTTTCCCTATAAAGAGTCAATTTCTACTTACAGATTTGGGTTCATAACAGTCTATTCTGTATGTGTCAATAATAAGTACAGAAGAAAAAATGTTAGACAAATTGCAAAGCTTACCCTCAGTTCATGCTACTTTTTTTAAAAAAAATTCGTTTTCCATTATGTTCTTCTAAATCACATTCTCATATTAAGAAAGTAGAAGTTTCCAAATTACATTTTCTGACTTGTTCATGAACTTTCCTCCTAAGAGTAACTAAAAATCAAAACTTTGTCTAGAAGAGATGACAAAAGGTTTCCTCGAGGCTTAAGGCTTAAGCCCTGTCTGGCCTGTGACTACTGTGAGCTCCACCTTTTGTTTAAAATTAATCAAGTACCATCACATAACATTTTACCTGTATATAGCAGCAAATAGTGTGACAGCCTGCCAATATACAATTCAAATTAAATATTATAACTGGGGGTTCAATTTCAAAGCTTTATAAGCAATCCTAAAACATAGCTAAGAAGTGAATGTTGGATCAGAGTCTTGCTATAATATGGAAAACTCCTGATGGTTTTGAAGTCAGGGTTTCCACATGTCTCGTGGAAACTCCTCTGTAACTCCTACTAACTGACCATGCTACATACAGCATGTTACCCTCCCATAAAAATGGGTGTTCCTAAAATAATTGAGGCTGATATTACCTTCTAGAGCGCATATCCACTATTCATTATTTGCAATAACATTGGCCAACATTACTGCAACATACAAAGTTCAAACTTTTACCTAATTTGAAGTGTCTCTTAAAACTAAAAATTCTCTCCAGCATTTTTAGTTGCTAGGAATAATTTTTCTGCTTGTTTAATTTATAAATAGTTATTAAATGAGCCGTTCAATATAGTGCAGTAAAATACTTCCAGAAGCTGACAATGAAAACACCACTGTCAAACTATAACGTCTTTCCTTTGATGCTGATAGGGGTTCTGCAACCTACATGATTAATGCAATTTATCATGAGATTCAGGCAGTGACAGCACTTACTTGAAATCAGTCTGATAAAGTTGCAATTATTTCTTGATACTGTTGGCCATCCAGGCTTCTATAATTTTGCTGGCAAGAGGTGCTTCTAAGGCCAGCAGCCTCCTTTGGAAGGGTCATGTTTATATTGGTCACATGGCTACATTCACTACCTTGTAGTATCATGGGAAAAAAAGATGCTAACATAAAACTGTCTTGCTCTGCTTTTCTTTAAGTTAATTTAAATCTTAACAATAAACATTCTTCACTCCATACATTTAGTAAATTACTCACATTATTTTAAAATATGAGCAGACATTGTCTTTTCTCAAACAAGGAGAACAGTGCCAGAATGTTGAAGTATTAGGAATGCACAAAATTTATTACAGGGTGCCTAGAAATTGCTTATTTAGTAATGGGTCTGTACATTGCTGCCGAAACAGATGCATCAATGGTAGTGGGGTAAAATCAATTTATGAAAGAACATATTTTACTTATGATCAGTATGTTTTGCATAAAAATTTTCAGTATATGGCAAAAGAAGTTTAGATTTCACTCTAAGGTACTTTCCATCTCTGTAGATGGTGTCAGAGGCTACAGTTTAGATTAGATATCTGGACACATACTTGACTGTTAAACTTTATGGGACTTTTGCTAAGCACCTTAAAGGATGTGATAGGATTTTCACCCCGTCAACCTCCTAATTAGGGGTTTTCTGTTTTCAAAGTCCTGTACCAGGGTTTAAAAAATGAGATGGAACATGGAACCTGTGGCTTGGTCTTCAAAGGTGTTTATTCTATTTCTTATCTCAAGGTCTTACAGCAGTCTCAGCATGTTAAAGAAAAAGCAGCTACAGGAACATGGACAGAGGGTCCAAGGAAATTTTTAAAGATTTCTAATCCAATTAACTCTTAAAGCATACTATATCTACAGTTTTGTACCAATAACTACTACCTATTCTAGACATGCAATTTCTACATCAAATCCATTCTACCAACATCTCTGTGCCACCGTCATAGCAGAAAATGGCGTAGGAGAAGAAGAACATGAGACAACACCCAAAATTCTCCATCTTGCTCTGATCTACTTCCATACTAAAAACCCAAAACTACAAATTTTCACCCTGTGACAAACTAAACTACTATCTATTTTAAATCTTTGTTGTTTTTAATTAATCTATGAGTGTTGGAAGTTTTTCCCATGGACTAAGGTCAAAGAAAGTGCTTTCCTGGGGTCCCAGCCAGGGTCTTGGACCCCCCAGGGCAGTTTGAGGGGTTTTCCACATGTCCTAAACTCCAACAAGGATGCAAGACTTAAATTCTCGATTTTTTTCTCTGCAGCCATAGAAAACATACTTTCACCCTCAGTAGTCTAGGGGCATGTTCCTCTGCCAACAGACAGGTGTATTTACCTTGAAACTACCAGGGTAGTTACAAGAACTGAACTTTTTTAGTTTTCAGAAGCTGTTAATTTGAGCTTGCAGTACTAAAATTAAGACCCTGCTGGACTCAAATATTTTGTGTTGCTAGAAAAATTTCTCAGTTCATGTCAAGATGGATAATTATGAAAAAAAAATCAACAAAATGTTTCAAAAGTAGGGATTAACTTTTTACAAGAAGCCTTTAATAAAGCATTTAATTTCTGATAAGCAATTAACTTCATGAGGTTACTAATGTCAGACTCCAATTGGCTTTAAAAGAGCCAGGATTAGGCACAGATCACATAGCTACACTCAGTATCCTGCAACATCACCTTGTTTATGTGAATTTTAATCTTAACAACAAATACTATGCTGCTTGTAGAAAGCAGCTCATTCATTCCTGACAATATCAAATAAGCCTACCTGTAAATAGGGGATCAAATTATAACAGTGTATTTTGAGTTCCTTGGAGGTGCAAGACAGGTCTTACAAGAGTTCCTGGGCAGACAAATTTATGTACAAGCTGCAAAGCTGAGGGACAGAACTATTATATTATCAGTATTTTCTGTTCCATTTTCCATGAGAAAAGTACATTAAAAGGCCTTGAGGGCCTTCAAAACCCCAGAGTATGGAACTTGGGATCCAAGAGACATTGCTAAGGGCCTATTCTGCAGTTCTTTTTATGTAGAAGCTTGTGATGAAGAGAAGCACAGTACTGGGTTTTTTCATTCTGTGAGTTCAAGAGGCATTTGGACAATGCTCTCAGGCACATGGGGGGATAGTTGGAGCAGTCCTGTTCAGGACGAGGGCCCGGACTTGGATTATCCTGGTGAGTTCCTTCCAACTCAGAATATGCTGTGATTCTGTAGTACTGTTGAGCACCTACTTTCCACATAGACACAACAGTATCTCTGCACCAGTTGAATGAGAATACGCAACACTAAAAACTTGAATTACTTTTGATTAGAGCATTTTAAATTAGACCATCATTGGACACATTGCATTTAACTGCCTCTTTTCACTTGATCTTCAACTCTTGATTCAGTACTGGACTGATGACTGAAACTGGCTTTAGGTGAACTTAGTGACTAACACTAGTAAATAAAAGTAAACACTTCTGGCAGTGATGCTGTAAACTAGGCTAGCTATATTACTTTTTCCAGTCTCTGCGACTGGTTCCCATCTTAAAGCACCAGCAGGAAGCCTGACATTTCATAATGGTCTGCAGCTTTAAGGAGAAAACCACTTGCCCTATCAATTGAAAACTGTGGGTGTTACAGGCAGAGGTAATAAGCATCTACATCCACTGATATCTGTGTACATTGTATTACAAACTTGCTATTAACTGGAATAAGAAAGAAAATATCTAACATTTTGTATTTCAGTTGTGGGAAATGTTTTCCCGAGGATGCAAATAGTATGTCATTGACGGTATACACACAAGATATTAACCTATTCCTGGTGTAATCTGAGTGGCACTTCATTACATTTTTTCAAATGAACTGCCATTTCATTACAATCTGTCCGCAGGGCAGATGTTTTAGAGTACATCTATTTTGCATTATAGGAACACATACAGCTTCTTAAGCATGAATAGCATCTCTTAAAGATATATCTTTACGCAAGGAAAGGACAGAGGTTCTGAAGAGAGAGGAAGGTTATGTTTTGGGCCCTTAGGATTCAGGCTAGTAGTCCTGGGATCCTTTGGGGTTTTCCCATCCTCATCTCACTTCTCAATTTTTGTCCCATCAGAGTTCAGAAAACAGATCAAGATAAATTGCAAGTGTCAGTAAAAACAAACATGAAGTATATTTTAAAAAATCCCAATCCCATATGCAAGACTTTCTGATATTGAGAAAATTTACAAAGATTCTTTTCATACTCAGTTATCTAGTTTGACAACTGTTTTCAACTCATTGCCTCATATAGAAAATACCAACAAAATCTGGTCTAAAAAATTCAGTGGATTATATATCTTAAAGCATCCTTTCCTCTCAGAGTAATGATTCCTATAATTTTGCAACCCAACTGTTCTGATATAACTTTAATAAGGTTACAAAGCCAAGCCTGGCAAGAAACACTAGAATAATGGAAGTATGTATAAAACTAATTCAAACCTCTTATATGTATGCCTCTTACAAGAGCCTTTAGTTACATGGCTGCATGCTGCTATTGATAGAAATGACAAGACTTTTTTCACAAGTTCCACAACATTTTTCTCAAGTTCCAAGATAAGGTAATAATTATTAATATTAATATATTAATACAGGATGAGCAGTGACCACTTAATAAAGAAGCTCTTGAATCATTACTTTTTCTCTTATTGCCAGCTTATGGTCCCATGAATTTCTTATGCACTATTCAGAGCATGTTCTGAAGACAGAAATCTTCATTTTACCAGGTGAATGCCTGTGGTCCTCATCAATACAGCACTTACTTTCTGTGAAGCACTTATCTTCCTACTACCTCTAATTCGCAGCTGTTGGCTGAAGGTGGATGGATAAGAATCAGAGAACCATAGAATATCCTGAGCTGTAAGGAACCCACAGGAGCCATCAGAGTCCAGCACAGGGCAGCCCCAAGAATCACAACATTTTAAATAATTCTAAGAGCAAACACTTCTTGAGCTTTGTCAGGCTTGGTGCCAAGACCATTTCTCTGGGGAGCCTGTTCCAGTGACTGACAACACTGAAAGGATGAACAATCTTTTTCTGATATCCAATCTAAATCTCCCCTGACACCACTTCAGGCCATTCCCTCTGCTCCCGTCACTGATCACCAAGAGAAGAGATCAGTGCCTGCTCCTCCTCGTCCCCTCACAGGAATTTGTGACTGCACTGAGGTCTCCCCTCAGTCTCCTCCAGGCTGAACAGACCAAGCAACCTCAGCTCCTCCTCATACAGCTTCAGCTCCAGACCCTTCACCATCCTAGTGGTTCTCCTTTGGATACTCTCTAATAGTTTAGTATCTTTTTCATATTGTGGTGCCCAAAACTGCCCCCAGCACCCAAGTTGAGGCTGCCCCAGCTCAGAGCAGAGGGGACAATCCCTCCCTTGCCTGGCTGGCCACGCTGTGCCTGATGCCCCTCAGGACAGGGCTGACCCTCCTGGCTGCCAGGGCACTGCTGACTCAAGTTCACCATCGATCAGGACCCCCAGGTCCTTTCCACGGTGCTGCTCTCCAGCCTCTCACTTCCCAGCCTGTCCCTACATCCAGGGTTGCCATGTCCCAGGGGTATTAAAATTAGAAGTTTCCAATGAATTTGGCTACCCATTTTAGATGGTTAATTTGGCAAGAGAGAGGAGGACTGATTAATAGTATGTGGTACTTTATACATTCAAAATTCATCTGCCAGTGACTTTTGCTGTGAGCAATCTTTAGTGCTGAAAGTCACAGCACAGAAAAGTTATTGACCATGTGCAAATTTTCTGCAGAGCAAGGTACATGGCATTACTAAGACCTTGTGTGGTAGAGATGAACCCATGAAGATCCAGGGAGAGTTTTCCTCTGGTTGACCTTTATTTAAATTCTTAATTTTTGATCAATGATTTCAGGTATAGCCCTGGTCTGGAGCCACTTCACTAGTAAATGAAGTAGCAGCTGTGCCGCACATGCTCCAAACATCTGAGCTGAAGAATGATCAACTAGATTGAAGATTCAGTATTCATCAGAGCATACTGGTATATGCGAGAAATAAAATCCCACAAAACTATTCCTTGAACAGTAGCAAGAGCCCACTGTCAGTTCACCTGCCCCAGGGCACACCAATTGCCATACTAAAAACTTCCATTCATAGCTCAATGCACCACATTTTCCAAAGGTAAGTCAGTGTCACTTTCACTTTTTCAGATCCCCAGAACATTTGGGAGATGGTTTCTAATTCATGCAGCAAATTATTAACTAGGCATCAAGTGAGGGTCATGGACCTCACTACAGGGGTCTGGAATTCAGCTATTAGTGGGAAGAAAGAGACCAAAATAGCATTCTACCATTCATGTCTTGAGGCATGGTACCACTGACTCTGATAGATTAAAAGGCATCCAGATGCCTACACCCATAAAGGCCGTTACAGTAGTCAAAAATCTGCCTGTTGCTACCTTTAATCTGAGCACACTGCGTTGCATGGGATTAGTTATAGCTCTACATCTCTTGAGGTTTTCTTCTCTGCTCTGGGAACTCACTGCTGCCAAACTCCTCAGGGCTGTGACTCCAATCTGCCACAGCTGTGGGGAGGAGGATGGAGAAATAAACCAACTTATTTCAGGTGAAATGTCAGAACAAGTCATGTTGAGTTTTCTTGTCTTTATAAACAAGGTCTTGGGAGGATATACAGACCTCAATGTTGGCTGCCTTGCACTCCAAGGAGAACATTATAATTTTTCTGCACCAAAGTACAAGTAAGCTCTGGCCAAGCAACAATAGATTTACTGCTTCTTCAATTTGTTTTTAACTACAGCTTGAAAAATTTAACTAAAGCCCACATACTAACAAAATATCTTATGGAAAAAATCCTTTTAATGCCTTGGATTTATTAAGTATATGTGTTATATTAGTCTGAAACAGCATAATAGAGGAGCTACGTCTCAGTGATACACATTACAGTCTTTTTTACTACTTAGCTAAAATGGTATTAGTTAGTATACCAGCTTAATATTAATTGCTATCAAGTGAAACTCAATCTCCTGCATTTTAGTTTCTAGTGACCATTCTTAGGTATTGTCATTTTTATCTGGAGCAGAAACTCAAATATATTTTATGTTTAAAACAGCATAAGTGAAACAATAGTCAAAGTACCGAGCAGGGAACAAAATATCCCCACTTACCATCTGATGTTGTAGATGGATAGACCTAGGTGAAGAGGGGAGGGTCTGAAGCAGCTACACGTCATACTGATCTACACTATCTACACTATCAACTGAGGTAAAGTTACGATGTCTGGATGTTTCAAGGAAGCACAATCCATTTTTTCTCCTGAAAATGAAGCACTAGAGTTTTGACATGGAAAGAAAGAACAGCTTCATAACTACATATTCCAAGCAAATATTTAGTGTAGAGACATGAAGAACCAGTGAACACAAAATTAAGTGAACAAGTGATGAGAAGGCAATGTAAGAAAGGGAAAAAAGGTAGAAACTGTCCCAGCAGGGTGTTCTTAACTTCAGTAGATGGGAGACATGGAAGACAGTTGTAAGGCTCTAGGCATGGTTTGCAATGCCTCTGAAATAGACCCTGAAAAACAAAGAGCTGAAACCTTGTCTGCCCTGTAAACCATTCTTATAGTCAGAAGCATCAAAATGCTGCATCAGCTTAGAGCTTTCATTTATTCATTTAGTCAAGGTAAGAAGAGGATGCAGAATATTCCACATGCATGCTGCCAATATACTTCAAGCCTCCAAGCTGCTGGTCTACACCGAAAGTGTTTTTTTCTGAGAGTACAAAGCATGCTTACCAATGCTCAGGTTTTACCCTGAACACAAACCTTCTTGTGAAGTGCGTTCCTCTCCTCTGATTAAATTCCCTAAGAAACACAAATGCTGAATGCATCCAAAGCCTACTTTGCATTCCTGCAAGCTGTCCTTCGGTGCTTTCTAAATTAGGTGGCAAATACAAATCCTAATTTGCACATAAAGGATCTGTGTCAAAAACCATATTTCTTCCATGTAATTGGTTTTCTTTTAATCCTGACCTTAATGTATATCATTCTTGCTGAACTGCTTCAAATAGGTTTTGAACAAGGGGGTTTTTTTAATGTTAAATAATGAAAAAAATGCCATCTTATTTTACTGCTTACTTCAGGATTCAGAGAGATGAAGAACAGTGACAGCATAGCTGTTCACCCATAACACTGGGACAGCAGGTAAACTGACAGTGTGTAATTACTAAGAGGTGATATTAAGTTAAAACATATAGCCAAAATAGTGCTATTGCATATGCATCCCTTGGTCTTCAAGGCGGTGTTTAAAATAAAAAACCTTCACTGAGACAGAAAAACTGCTATAGTTATATCATAGCACACTGAGTGGCGAACCTTTTAATGAAAGACATAATTCTTCTGCTGTCTGCATCATACTATATTCTCATGCAAAACACTTTAATGCATAGTGTAAATTATCTAAGACTTTCTTAGTATGTATTACATTTCTTAATCATAGATATTGGGTGTAAAAAAAAGAGAATTATGTGACATGCTGCAAAACAAATTGCTTGATGTTAGCATACACTAGCTGGGTCTATATCTGAAAAATGCATGCATAGAAGGGGAGGATTTTTTTCTTTTTCAATGTGCAGAACTTGCTTCTAAGTGCATATGTTATCAATGAAGCAAAAATGAGTAATCTGAAATGATGGTGGTCTGATTTTCAACCAATATCATCAGTTTAAAAGCAAGGGATCTAGATTACAGTCTGGATGATCTATTCTGATTTTCAGAAAGAGCTTCATGTCTGGAAAAGGGTAACTATAAATAAACCAAATGTTTTCACCCACTTTCTTCATTCATTACATTCAGTTAAGCTATAAAGAAGTTTTAAATGCAAATCTTGTTTTCAGCAATAAAATGCTTTTGTCTCCAAGTTAGCAGACAGGTTTGTTTTGCTGATGTCTCATCTGCTGAGCACTGCAGCAGTGTAAATGGTGGGCAATATCATCAGCACCTTTTAAGGTGTGAGTTTCTTACAGATATCCCTTTTGAGAACAGGATCTGATGAGACATGCTATCTTATTTTCTGTCAAGTTTGACTGAAGGTAAAGCTTATATACATTATGCTAATGCTGAATATTTCTGACTACTAAGCAGAGGCTAGAAATGATAATATTCTATATTATTTATGTAATAAAAATTCATTCAAACAGATGAGCTACTTTGAATGCAGTCTGAAAATCCATGTGTCAAGCACTACCAAATAAACCAGAATTTATGAAGGTTAAAATCTTGTGACTCTTGCAAAAATATAAATGTATATTGCAGTTATGAGTATAGAGGAATAGGATACCTTTTAACATGGACTTCTAGGAATAAGACATATAAATATAAATACTAAAAAATCCATGATCTGGTAGTTCAAAATGGATTGATTGCAATCATCACACCTAATCATTACAGATATATTGTTCCATGTATAAGCTCTCAACTCTCTAAGGACCAAGTTTAATGATGGTTTTGTACATGTTCTTTGTTGCTAATATAAAAATAGTGGTACACATGCTAGGAGATCCTGGATATCTGGAGGCAGTGCTCTTCAAATCATCGTGGTTTTTGAATTATGTTCATAATCCAGGGCAGGGTTGGAGGGGAGACACACACATGACAATGAAAATGATACCAAATGTGCCTCCCACTGTGTTCTATGTCCAATTTCTTTAAGTATACTGAACTTAATGATATTGTAAACTTTATTACTAAATGCAAAGTATTAATGATTATAAGCAAACACAGAACTATATGCAATGAATTGTTAATCAAAACATACATGCTAAAATGCACATTTATATTGCAAACAAACAAACCCTCCCAATCTTAATTAATACAGACTTTAAAAGTAACTTATGCTCTTAGTGAAATATAAAAAGAAGTAATGTTGTAAAATAGACAATATCAAAAGTCAGTAACACATTTTAAACAGAACACAAAAGGATCTAAAAAAAATTGCTTGTATATCTTCTGGGGTTTTATTCATACTGTGGATGAAACACTGGCTCATATTTGTGGCCGTTATTCATGACATGTCTGGTTGTGTTATGACCTTCCCTTTTTTATTGGTTTATTTGATGTTTGTGGTATTTTATATAATTGATTTATGCCTCATGATATGTTTGGGAGCTTTCTAGTAATATACAACAGTGATTGTATGTCTGTAGTGATGTTACATATTGCTGTTTGTGAGTTTTCTTGGCCAGGTCACCATTGTAAATAAAACTTGTTCTCAATAGATTTTTATGTGGTTAAAGATTTTGACTACTTGAGTGACTGATTGATGGACCGTAAAGCACTTGCTAGCAGGACAGCAGGGTATCATAAAACCTGTGTCATTTGTGTTTCTGATTCCATACCCCATTTAGTTGTCCTGACATGTGTAGGTGCCCACAGCGTTTCACAGCCTTCTTCTTTGGGCTTACAGCAGCGTTGCAGAATTTGGTTTGTTCTTAGGTAATTATCCTTTACATCCATCCTCTGATATTCTAATGAGTCCTTTAGTGAAAACGCTGCTGGAAAGTATATGAAAAATGTCTTTCCCCCTCGCCCTCAGTTTCTTTTTGCCTCTCTTTCTCTCTTTGATTTCCTTTTTCTTTTCCTTCCTTCATTCCTTGTCTTTCTTGTCATGTTTCTATGACATAAATAACAAACGAGAATGAATATCTCAATTACGGCAGTGATGACTTTATAAAGTGATTTTCAAATTCCCCCTGTAATATACAGATTACAAAAAATTACTCATCAACTCTTTTATGTGAGCCATGTTTTGAGTTTCTGCAACTAAACCTATAGAAATTTGAATTAATTGCACATAAAACCTATTTTGCACTTCCCAGACTAGGAAAATAATGCAAGGTTTTAGTTCATTACTATCCATGAATTCGTGCCAATGAACACCTCCAACTTCTATCCAGATGTAGAATAGTTCTGATGATAAATAACATAAATCTCTCCCACTTACATAGCAACCTGGTAGTAGGATCTCTGTTGTAAACTTCCATTAACATTTCCTAAGTCTGCTTAACAGATAGTGGAGGATCTCTGTCCAGACATGGTTTGATTCTATCTAAAGTCAAGACCCTGGCTTGATATCTCATCTGGAAGTAATGCTCACTGTTGCGCATTCACTACCTCTCTGCCCAAATGGGAACCACAAGGCGCAGGTAGAAATTAGTATAACAAGCTTTGGCTTTTCAAGGGAAAAGAGGAAAGGAGAGTGAGGGATCTCATCTGACCAGCCATGATCTTCTTTGTCTTAAAAAACCTGGTAAGATCAAAGCACAAGATCTTAATAGTAACGCCATTTAACAAAAACCAATTTTGTCCATTTCCAGACACCTTGGGTCATGCTAACTTCCACGGCTGAAATGATGAAACTTACTGTCAGCAAAGACACTGTTGTACAGCTCACTAATTTCTCCCATCCCCATCTCTTTTTGTTCTGTAGCCTCATTCTGTTCACAAAATGAATTTAAAAGATACCATTTTTCTTCTCAAGCTAGTTTTCTGCTAGTTCAGTATTTTGAATGGGCTCATACGGTTATAAGAAATCAGCAAAGGCAGCACCAGAAGGGGACCATAGCTTCCCCTGTGGCTCTCTGTGGCAACAATGACCTAGAAAATTCAGGCATGACTTTCTGTGCACTGCCCAGTCACAAAGGATCCTTGTGCAAAATATAGGAGGAGAAAAGAAACTCAAAACTCATAGACTTTTTGAAACTTGATTTCAGCATTTACAAACTGATGGTGTTATCAAAGAATACAGGGAGACAAGCACAAGTTCTTATCCAATTTCTGTCTCCTCCTTTAGAGACAGCATTTCAAATTTTTGGTAATGAAACCTTTTGATGGGGCTTTGGAGAACTAGTATTGCTTCTGATTTTTCTGCCAGAAACAGGAAGTAGCTTGAGCTTAGGATTTCATGGATCCTGACAGATTTGATTAGATTTTACTTTGGTTCTGAAACAGCAAAGCAACAAAAAAGTGAAGACCAAAGAGTTAGTTGGTTTCTTGGCATATGTTTAGGCATAGAGTAATGGTAAGGCACAGAATAACTGAATTTGTAACCTTTGTTATTGTTTTTGTGAATTTAGAAGATTATAACGAGTTGGTATTGTAACAGAAGAAGTCCCCCAAGGAAATAATCTTTAGAAACTTTGCTTTTCTATGATCTATCTGATAGTTAAAGGGGAAAATGAAATATCAGCAGAAACTTTATCATGACTGTAAGGTAACATTGCTTTTTTTTTCCTTCCCTCAGACTCTGATATGAAGCTTTAAACAAAGATAAATCAATTTGATTCCCATTCATCTTTGGTATACCTCTAACTACTCATGTAGGTGCTGACAATTTCCATTGTGGCACACAGAAGCTTCCCTGTTCCTTCATACAAAATGCAAGACTCCAGCCACAGCTTGTATTTTTTTTCTGAAAAATGTGGCATGCAAAATGATGACAGACCTGCCTTCACACACTTTTCCATGCTTACCTCTGAAGGTGTGCTCTCCATGCCTACAGTACAGGTAAACACTATTTCTGATGCTGTGGAGCAGAAGCATGGCAGGCAATGGTCCCTGCAAAAGCAGGAGCTGGGCTACACTGGTTTTGTTTATGTCAACTTTCCCCTTCATAAATAATATTATGTTTGCATTTGCCTCTAAAAAAGTGTTCCCGAAAGCAGCATTCCAGCACCTATGAGATGTTATGGCAGTAGGAAGGTGAGCTGGCAAGAGGTATTGAACAATTCAAGTGTGCCTTAGCATTTGATAATCTGAGTTAGCAAAACTGGCATGTTTAAGGACAACACCCTGCAGGCAGTGGTCCTCTATATAAAGCCTTGAAGTTAGTCACAGCACTGGACAATTCTTACTAGGAAATAGCACAAGCTCAGAAGAACCACCTTCTGAAAGGACTCACGTAATTTATACCTCTGGCATGCTTGTAAGCAGAAAGCAAAATGAAAGACTCAAAAATGTTCCATCTTTGATTAGAAGAATGTGTGTTTTAAGAGTAAACAAGTGAACATAAAAACCAGGTCAGACCGGATCAATTATTCTACAGGCTCAGAATTCTGCTTTTTCCAGTGGCCTGGGTTAGGTGCTTCAAAGAAAACAGCTGGCTAATGATGCAATGTCCTACGTGGCAAAAAGGGCTGAGATGACTCTTTCTTATCCCTGTGATCAGCTAACACCCTCAAGTATGAATTTCATGGCCCCTCCTAGAATGTAAAATTACAAATTATATTATTGGTCATAGAATTAAGAAGTCCCTTGAAAAATCCCATTACAATATTTAACTCTTTGACCTCTCTAGGTTAAGAAATATTCACACTGTGAAAAAACTGTTTTCATGCTTATTTTTAAACTAATACAGTAAGTTTCCTGAAATCATTACAGCTAAGGATGGAAATACATTCTATGCAATACCTATAAATTATACTCCTAAGTTCCTGATGTCTTGAAACCTTGAAAAATATCCAGCATTATTCAAAAAAGTTACATAAACCATCTACTTAGTTATATAAGTACCACAGCAAAGCTGAAGTGAGTTTGTTGGAAGAAACCATGAGTTGATAGGTTTTGACCTAATTCATGTTAAATTAGCTTACTTTTAAAATGGGATTACTACCACAGAGGACAAATTTCTCTTTCTTTTTTGCCCCTCTTTTATTTCCAGTGCTTGTGCTTTAGGCATTGAAAGCAGTCACTCTCACCCAGCTCTGCTAAGCTGCTGTGCCTACACGCCACCCTACCCTGCAGTACCTGGCTAGGCTTCTTACCAAGTCCATCTACAATAAAAATTATGCGAACACCAGGAGTGATTTTGGAATATAAATAAATGCCCATTGAATACTGCACTAAGACAGTCAAACCACCACTGACATTAGGGGTTTTTTTTCCTAAAGCCTTAACACTTTGAATCACAACACTTTCCTGGAAATTGTTTAATAAGCCTCTTTTACCAAGATAGAAAACATGAGGAGAGAAAGAATAACACATCTTTAATTAGAAAAATTCAAATCAGCTCTTAATTTAATTCACCATACCAGCAGCCATGATTAGGTCTGCATCATGATATATCTCCAATACTATCAATTTTCATAAATGCAAACTTTCCTGAATATGGTTCTGATGTATCCTGACATTTTAAAATATGTCCTATTGTCCTTTCCTGTGCAGCAGACCAAGCACAGAGTGTTCAGTCCTATATCACTGTCACAGTGGTATTAGACCAGATGGCTGCTTCCTTGCAGAATCAAGAATTAGAGATAATTTATGCTGTTCACTGTTATTAGAATGTAAAAAATATAAAGAGTTTGCAGCATGCATACATGAAAAGCTGCTCAGATCTATCAGTGAAATCCTGGTGCAAGGCACTAACCCTGTTACTGCACTCTTAAAGGTAAAGTCTTTGGTGAAGCTATGGACTTCTGCAAAGCTATGGACTGCTCTCTATAGAATACAACACAGAGACTATCTGACCTATTTTACAGTGCTGCTTTGGTGGGGAAAGAATATTCAGAGTTGGGAAAAATGTCCAAGAGCTGCCTTCTTTCTTCTTTCTTGTAAAATAGTTCCACCACTTCACTGTTCCCATTAATATGTGACAGTTATTTTTATGTCACGAAGAATGAAGTTAAAAATGGAAGCTTTCTTCACTCAGTCTGTTAATCAGTACAGGAGACTACTTCTCAGTAAGACCTCATACCAAAGGGCATGAGAGTTGCATAAATTTGCTCCTGTCCCAGTGAGGGAGGCAAGTTTTCCTTATCAGGGCATCATTGCAACCTGTGTCTGCTCTACCGGTATGTATGTACCAGAGTGTGTCAAAATACTGGAAAGAAAGGGTGTCAGCCTGCCCATTTATTGAGTCTGAGCTCATCATAGGTAAGAATCTTGTTTGTATTTCAAACAGTTGAATCATTTGATAAAGATATATTATTAATGCAGCTGATTCATTTGGAGGGACTTCTCCACCTATGCAGGAATTAAAATATCTCAGGTTCCTAAAAAAATGGGGAGAAGTGAAGGGCTAGAGAACTTAGTAAGCTTGCCCAAGTTGCTGCAGTAAATTGCATCAGAACAGAAGTAAAAAGGATGTAAGGACAACCAAATGTCAAACATTGTTTGCAAGTAGCAAGAGTTTGTTTATTTATCTTTCCATCTCAGAAAGCTTAGCGCAGTACTCCCTGTGAATGATGTCAAAGTTGTAGCCAGACTAAGAACAAACACTTTCATCACTATTCAGGAGAAATTATACTGACATTCACTGAAATGATACACTTTGTGTGATTTTGGAAAAAGTGTATCACTGAGAGAATTATTTGGTTCGCTTTAAATTAATCTATAAAGTATACTAAGAAACATTACTAGGGACAGATTTTCTTTCAGCTCTTGGTGAACATATAATTTGTGTTTATGCCATACAATGGAAGTATTGTGACTTTGAATGACTGACTAACACCTTATGAAAGTCATTAGTTTTGTATCAAGAACAATATTTGTAACATAATGTGTTCTTAAAATGATCAGGACAGCAGGAAGCAGCTAAGTGGATCACTTATCTTTATTTTGCAATTTAACCTAAGTTATGACAGGGAACAAAAAAATTAGATAATTTATAATTTTCTGTCAGTGTTGCATATTTGGGGCTAAGATTGTAACTACTTGGTATAACCGAAGAGTAAGGAGATTTGGCTGCCAAATAAAACAATACAAGAAAGGTAAGTTTAGAATACAATGAATTACTAGCTGACTGTTCGAACCAGATCACAAAGATTTCTTGCATTTTTGTTTCTTGACCAGTGTTGTAGATGATAGAATTTTACCTCTGTAAAAATCCTAGTACTAGTTTTATTAAAATAAAGTCTTACAGAATAGAAGATAGTTGTTATGCAGGAGCAGTAACTCACATAATATGAGATGGCATTTCTTTCCAGCTCTTGCTGCTCCGCTGGTTCTAATAGCAACCTGGAGCTCAATTTCCTCCTCAAGAACATTGCATTTCATGTGGAATGTCAATTATTAAAATGCAGTGTCCCGTGTCTTACTTTTCACTAGATGAATTCATTTGCAAATTTGCTAATTTATGTAAATGATCCTTAACCTGTAACTGCCTGGCATGTATTTCTGAATGCCTCTTTTCAATTCAGAAATACATAAAAAGAGTACCAACAGCACATTAATTACTTTGTGTCACTTTTCCAAACCCTAACGATTTAATTTCAGAGTAACCCAGAAAGAGTATCTGATGCTTCTTTCCGTTTTGCATTCTCAATATCACTAGACCACTCAAAATGAGTAAATGATCTTTAAAAGAGCATCTCTAGCCATTATCATTTGTGGTAAGTACAGTTTTAGCATAATATTTTTGTAAGAAGCTATGACCTGAAACTCCTTGAATTTTTAATTTGATTTTCAGTTTTCAATTTTTCTCAGGAGTTCATTGTTACTTACAAGGGCCAATCACAATTGCCAAGATCATTCCTAAATTTCAAATTTTTTTGCAGCTAAGTCTCTCCTCTGCATTTCAGAAGTTAAAAGACAGATGGGGAATTTCCTTCAGGCAGTCAGAGGTTCAGGTGCAGCTCTGATCTGCGCATGGATGCCATTCTAGATTCGGCACTTAATTTCTGGTTCCACCAGAAGCACAATCTCTGTGCACCCATTACTGTTTGTTTCACTCTCTAAATGATTTCAGGAAACTCAAACTCCTCCTGTCTGTCCACAACTCTCATGAAGAAAGTGATATTAAGAAAAATCCATCTGAAGATGTTAATTTTTGCCTGACTTATCTCTGCTGCCCACCCAAACCATCCAATGTTCTCAGGAACCAACAACAGTTTAGTACCTGTCAATGAACCTGGTCCCAGTTGGGGATTTTAACAAAAACTGAAATGAAGCAATTTCCTTCCATGTTGTTACTGTCCTGTAACTTCCCACAGTCCAAATAATAGCATCCAGATTCCCTGTGGTGTAATTGCAGTCACAACTCCATTGATTTCAGTGACCTGTGAATGGCAGGTAGGACTATGGCCCAAGGCCTCCTCTTGACAAACCAGCTAGAGCTTGCTTTCTCTCGGCTATTATCTGATTTACATGTCCTTGTTTTAGATACCTGCCCCACGGGGTAGGTGACCGAAGCTCTGTTTCAGGGGCAGCTCCAGAGACCTTTCCCAGCCAGCACAGACGTCCCACGACCAGGACTCGGCTCTGAGCCTGAGCTGCAGTCACAAGTCCCCCCAGTGCTCCTGACTGGCCAGCCCTGCCGGAGGCCCTTGCAGGGCACTGTTCCTCTCTTTAACTGAGCTGAGGTTTTGTTTCCCCAGGGTGAAAGGGAGGGAGAGAGGGACAAGGTGCCTCCAGCTGACAGGCCAACACTCTATCACGCCAACCCCAGCTTGCTCTTCCGGAGCTGGGGCGCTCTTGTGTCTCAGTGTTTAGATTGGCTTTAGAAAGTGCAAAGCCAAGAAAAGCTTGGCTGCTTTATCCCTGTTTCAGCATTCAGATTGCTAAACGAAAATCTCACACAACCACTTGCTGTGTGTTCTGCAGACATTTTAGCACAAAATCGGCACCTCCAGAATCACCCTCTCGCAGTATCCTGAGGTCTTGGGTATTTGATTTAATTTCTGCTGGGACAGCAACAGGGAAGATTAGCTGACACAGTTGTAATTTTGGAATTAAAACATCTTTCCCTGTATTTTGTTGCTGCTACCTGTAAAAATTTCTATATCTGAAATTCAAAGTAGCCTTTAATCTGCTGCTTAGTTTTCTCCACAAAGGATATACTTTACAGGATAATGTCTCTTTAAATCTACCCTGAAGATATTCCTCCTGGCCCAGAAGATGCCAAAATGACTTGATGATTTATTTATGTGGAGCTTGGCAGACCCTAGTCCAGATTGTGGCTGAGGCTGAATTTTATGAGCATCCCCCCTAGTGAGTATATTTAAAAATTAAAAAAAAAAAAAAGGAAAAAGAGAAAAAAGAGGTCTTCATAGATCTTGGCATAAGAGCCAAGCATATATTATCAGGAAGAAGAATGGCTAGGAAGTGAGTTTTAGGACAGAATATAAATATTAATTTATAAATAATATTTTGTGTTTAGAGAATTAGAATTTTCTCTTCATCTTCAAAAAATTAGAAATGTGAAGTAGGCATTTCTCTTCTCAGCAGAATCAAATGTTTGGTCTGTAATTTTTTTAGTCATATACCACTTGGCATTTTGTTCTGGGAACTGGCTTTTTTTTTTGCACAGAAAGATGGATGTCTCATTGTCATTCCAGACCATACAAGCAGCATGTTGGTGCAATGATGTAAGAAAGCAATTTTCTGCCCTATTTTATTGATTTATAGTATTTTAGTAAAGTGATAAAAACTTAATGCTAGGGATAAAAAGGAGTCTCATCTGATGTAGAGGCAGTAGAAGAGAATAGAGAATGAGGAAAATCCTGCATTAATACATATTTACCATGTTTTCTCAGGCCTCTCCTGTACTAGATCATTAACTAAGTTATAAAAATTGTGTCTAAACTTTTTGACTAATATATTTTCTAGGCATTGATCCCTTCTTTCAAGGCACAGGATGGTGCAGGATTCTGGCTTCTTGAAGCATACACTTGCACAAGCACAGGAAAATCCTGAAGGCCACAGCAGCCAGGACAACTGTCAATAGTCCTGACTCTTTTGGGCAGGGACCCTGAGTGCTGGGGAAACAGATTTGGGAGCACTTTTGCATAGTGGGAATCAGCAATAAGCAAGAATGGGACTCCATAGCATTTCATCTGCTTCACTGGAGTTCCTTAGGCAGCTTGTCCAAGGGGTGTTACAAAACTCTGGGCTAACAGAGTTCACGTTTTTGCTTGCTGCAGGGGAACTCCTGAAGCGGACAAGCCCTGAGGCAGAAACTCCGACATCCTTGGGTAAACCTCCTCTTGGGATGCACTCTCATCCTGGTGGCTCAGCATGGGGGCTCTCGTTACACCCATGACCACAGCTTTGATCCTGTCTCCTTTCCCAGCACCAGGAAATAAGGTCCCTCTAGTCCAGACCCATAAAAACTGAGCTTGTACCAATTTATAGGCAGGCCAAATCGCGTTGGAAATCAATTCACCTGAAAAGTATGTTACACACTGTTCTAGGATCTTGTATACAAGTGAATATATGTGAGATGTCAGTAAATAGAAGCTGGAGCATGCCAGGAAAGCAGCATTTTTATTCACAGTGGCATCCTCCACTTTTCTCCAAACAATACAAGGAATATTCCTGAAGCCCCCTAAATGGTAGTTCAAAAGGAAATTCAAACATATTCAGGACATTCTTTATGCTGTTCATAAATCAAGGTCAACAGAAAAATATTAACAGTGGCTACACACACTTATTTTAAGTGGTTTGGGGTTTTCAGTTTGTCTGGAGTTTTTTTAGTTATGTTGGAGAACTCCTCACACTGCCAATGCAACGGGAGAAGGGTATTTTACAGGCAAGCTCCAAACTAACCTTCTGAAGTCAGATCTATTCTAATTCACTAAGTGAAATATTTATATGCCCTTGAAAGCTGTATACACCATGAGTATCTTCAGGGCTAGGATTCCCATGTGAAAGAAAGAAAGCCCAGTGCAGCCCCATTGCATGGTATTAAAGCTCCTACAAGGAAAGTGCTTGATAGATCTTAGTCCTGGTCAGAAACCTTAAGCTGACCCTCCAAAAGAACTGATTTGCTTTTGATCAAAGTTATTTCTAAAGGCTATACTTGGAGTAGTGAGAGTACATATTTATTGCTAAAAAATTTCAGAGGATTGAAAATTACGACAAAATTTTTGGTCAAAAACGCACTGTGTGGAATACACACAGCTGCTATTGCTGCTAGGGATGCATATTTAAAAGCCAGAAGAAAACAGTAACTGGCATATTTGATTTCAGAGAATAAACTGCCTGAGGCATTACCTTTGGAGAAATGCACTGTGTAAATCCAGACACTGACACTAGGGCAAGAAACAATGGAAACAAAATGAGTGCTATTATAACTTAAGCCTCAACATTTTATATCATAATTTCACTCTGTTATGTATTGAAACCAGTCCTTGTACTTGACTCAATTTTATGTCTTTTAATGACCTGTCAAAAACTCAGTCAGGGTTTATTGTATTTATATTTTTAATTAGTTTAGTAAGGAGATGGACTGCTCATATTTGATTTTTTTTTAATTAACTGGGAAATTTTCTGCACAAGAATGATACTGTGCACACTGATATGTGTGTTTCTTTATGTTGTGTGATATATTGGAGACGAGGACTGTCACTGGAAAGGCATGCCTAAGTAGTGCTTCATAGGTTGCTGGAGCACTGATGGGGGCTGGTTATGTATCAGGTAATTTTTTCTTTGTATTCTAGCATGCAACTCAGGCTGGTACTAAAGAAAATCATGTCAGGACATGTCATGTCCCTAGAAGTTTCTTGTTACACTGTGGATGTGTAGACTTTATTGCTTATGCAAAAAGTCACATCTTGTCATCTCTGGCGACTTGGGTTCTGTGGCCACAGAACAAATACTTCATTGACCATGGCTTATGGCTGATTTTTGATTGCTATGAGATGCCTTAGCCACAGCCTTCAAATCCCGCTCAAGATTTTTCACCGTTTCACCAAACTTGTGTCTCTCTTGTTCAAAATTCATAACATATAAGAGTGGTAGTAAATTCAGGATGCCTAATTCATTTCAGAAGTCCCTACACAGCAACAGGGTGTGAGTGAAGTCTATTCAATGTAATGTTGAGCTCAATTTCCATGAGGAAAAAAATGAAGGTGCAGCTGTTCATGTAGACAAATTTAACCTTTGTCCCTCTAATCAGTTTTAGAGATTTCTAAATTGAAAAATAGAAATAAGAGAAATAAGAGTTGCATATAGAAAGCTATGCATAGCTCTGGCAGGCTTGGATCCACATACCCTGCTGAGACACCATCCATGTTCTAAAGGGAAATTGGTGCAAGAAGTGAGTAAGAGAAAAATTATCGAGCAACTTTAATTTGCACAGGTGACCTGGAATAATTACACAGCCACCAAACAATAGCATGCGAAGATTAACACAATTTACTCTGTAATCACCGTTGCTCCCAGTGAAGTTACTCTGTGGATCTATGTAATAGCAGGCATTATTTCACAGTAACTATGCAAGGACTCAAGTCAACAGAGTATGCTGCACAAACAGAACAAATCATTGGAAGTTAAAGAGGTCTAAGTGTTCCAAGGAGTAACATGAGTTTTATTAGATTGACAATTTTCAGGTTTTTATTAATAGCCCCAGAGGTTTGGAGAAGAGCTACTACACTGCTAGAGGAGCTAAGGAAGAAGCTCTCAAGTCTATCCAAGGAGCTCAGAAGCACAGAGGCATTGGCTGTCATGGGAACATTTATAACCTTTTAACAGTCCCACTGCACGAGGCAATGCAGAAAGCAGAACGTTCTTGTGTTCCCTCAGAGCAGACACCCAAATTTTGTTTGGATTGGAGGAAGATTTTTAAGTCCTTGTCTGGTGTAGCTAGCACAAGCAGCTTCAGATCTACAAAATAACAGACCCTGTACCCTGCTTATAAATGCAGTGACTCGTGCTCCTGATACCAAGGACATGAAAACAACATGACAAAGAAAATGAGGGAGATTACTCAGCCATTCAAGCACAGACCATGGACGACTTGCAGTCCTGCACACTGAGGTGCATTTTCAAACACTCTTGGACAAAGAAACCATTACAAATATGAGAGAATAAGGAGAAAGAAATAGGAGAGATAAGAAATAGGAGATATTGTGTTTCTATCCATATGGTTCCTTATGAATAGGTAATTTTTATTTGTGCTTTACTCAATTGAATGTTTATAAGACTGTCTGGTCTCAAAGATGCCTTCTAAAAATATATATTGCTCTAAAAGATATTGCTCTATAGTTTATGTAACAGAGAACAATATTTTGATTAATGCCTTCCCATTAGTGTACGAACAAACTAGATTGTGTTATGGGATTATGGGCTGAATTGGTAACACAAAAGAAAAAAACATGCTGAAAACTGGAGTCACAACAGTTATGGTTCATGGGGGACATCACTAGAGAGAGCTGAGAGACAACATTGTGCTCTGGAGTTCTCAAATAATTAACACCTAATTGTTCATATAGAGTTAAATTTTTAAGTCAATCTATTATCATACTCCGTGTTGAAATTCAGCACTAAAGTAGTGGCACGTCTGCTTGTGAAAACATACACGGAAATAACCCACACTGAGAAATTGAACTTTGAGTTTCAGATAGTGATCATTCAGGGCCATCTGCTCAGTCTGTGGGGCAGGAAGTTACTGAAGTAATTTGACAAAATTTCAGTTAGCAATTAAATTTGTGAAAATCTCAAGACAATTGGCAACAACCTGCAAGCTGCAAAATATGGCAGTTTCACAAAACAAATAACCAGGTAATATTTTGGGGGATGTTTGACTTCAAGAGGAACGGACACAACATAATGACCCAGGGGCTCCCTGAGTATCAAATGTCCCGGTCATCCTGAATTATGAGCTCTGTTTCGTATGCAACAGCACACAAAGCTGTATTTTAAAATGCTTCTCTTAATCTTCTGCCAGGGAAGCGTCTGCCAGAGCATCTAAAACAAATGGTTCTAAATCTTGCCTGATTAGACTCAACTGCACTTACAACCTACCTCCCCCCCCTACGTTCGTCTATTACTGTTTAAATCTGTATACATTATTCTCATTGCTGGAAAGATGCAGTAATGCTTCATGATGCTTCTTCTACTCTAATGCTGCATAGCAGTTGCTTTCTTTAGGCCCCAGCTCTTACCTACATCTGTGCTTACTGAAGTGAGACTTTAATTTGCTACACCACGCCAAGGTATTAATAGACAATTATTTATTGCAAATCTGAACCATTTATACTGTTTACTGGCTGACACAATGTAAAATTTTGATCCAAATGTTAATGTGTCCATGACATTGCATAATTCTATTCCACAGCAAGGTTTATTTCTTTCCTCAATGAATCGAGCTTGCAATCAGAAAATAGAGTTTTTAATGGATGAATGATTTAGTCTTCAACTTATAACACTGCTTACTTATACAAATAAGAGAAAATGTCTAATTAAAATAGCACAGCAAACTAGAAAAATTTAGGATTTTACTGGAGGCAAAACTGCGGGAGAAAAAAATGGAAACAAGTTGCAAAGTACTGAAAGAATAAATGAATAAATCTTATGTTAGTCATTTGAAGGCAATTAGAGTTTTAAGCAGGCATCTTTGAGACAAGACAGTCTTATAAACATTCAGTTGAGTAGAACACAGAAAAAAATTACCTATTCATAAAGAACCATATGGATAGAAAAGCACTTTAAAGTCTCCAAGTGTCTGATGAAATTACCTTTACAAGTATTTTTTGCAGTTGGATAAAAACCTCAAAATGAGAAAAAGAGCTTTATAGATAGGCAAATTTCATTGCATGGAAGATGTAATTTCACGTGTTTATCTGCTCGAGTTTGGATATCACGCTTTCAATGCCATCTAGACATGGAATCTTCTTTAACTGATACTTGTAAGAATCTTCAAAATACAGACGTTTGAATTAAAGTAATATTTTTCCAATGTACTTTGATATTAGGTTAATCTTTTCCCCTTGTTATGATAAAGGGTGCTAAGGCAGTTCTAATTAAATCTCTACTATATTCAAGTAATAATACCCAGAACCTGAGGTCAACCCAGCTTATGAAAAGACATTCAAAGTCTGTAATATTTCGTCTTATATGGACAATATTACACTGGAAGGAGCTCTACCAGACAGAATGAGCCTCATTCAGTACCAGAACACCTGGAAGGTGCCCTATTAAAGATTTCATCTGGGGTACAGCAGAACAGCTCCATTCCCCTACTGATTTTTTTTTTTTTTTTTGATTGGCTGGTTTTGTTTTGTTTTTTCAGACTTTCCAAACCCATAAAGGGCCCCAGGTACCATTCCAGGATATCAGAAAGATGAATAATGACACTAGATGAATACTGGGTTAATGTTGGCACAGATTTGTGGCTGACAAGCAGTGACTCCGTGGAAGTGATGGTAACAGCTAAGTGGCAGGAGGATGCGTTTCTATACATTGCCGCAGAATAAAACCAGCCACTGTGACTTTGTCCACTGCATAAAGGAAAATGGATAATCTGTACAGTTCTGAGATCCATTAAATAAGTGGGAATAGGGTCACACCTGTACAAGGTGATCACTAGCAAGTGTTGAAATATTTCTTTCAGGAGTATTGATAAGTTATTTTTGCACCTATAGTGAAAAAAACAGACTGAAGTGGAAAAACATCTAAATTACTTCCTTTTGCATTACTAATTTAAGAAGAAAGAATATATAGTTGTGATTCCATGTCTGAATGGCCTCATCAACATAAGCATTGCATGTGGTGCTTTTAAAAAGCTGAGCATCCAGGCAAGGTATGTCAGAGTAACAGCGAGGCTGCTCACACACCAGTTTCTTCTTTGAAGTTCTTTAGAAAACAAATATAAGAACAATTATTTTGAGGCTTATTAAAGTACTTTGAAAAATATGACACAGAAACTAACATGCAGGCAGTGACTGCAGTGGCAAAGATAGTGCCACTGTGAGGCTGAAAGAAATAAAGAACAAGAAGGATTTTGTTTACCATCCCTCCCTCCAAGTGCAACAATCAGAGCTGTCCCAAACAGTCCCTGTTCCTGCTGTGACTTAGACAACTTTTTCTTTAACATGCATTCACAATGAGATGTCTTTTTGAGCTACCAGGATACACGCTGTTGATGCATATTAATGACAGGATGTAATTTTTACTATTATTGTTCTGTAATATAGAATATGTCTAACTACATTTTGTTTATTATTCATAATACACAATGAGAGAAGACACCAGAATGGCTCTTTTGGAGGCCTCACATGCTAGGCTGCAAACATGTATTAACAATAGTACACATTTATGTGTTATGGTTTCATAAAATGCATTTGCATAATATGAAATCATAATCCCAAATGCACAATAAAAACCCTATGAAAAAGAGTTACTTCTCATATACTACACAATGGCTGATTTTAATCTTCACTGTGTCAGATGCGAAACTAGTTATTAGGGATTTTTTATAATGGGAAAAATGCCTAGCCCATCCTACAGAATTAAGTCTTGTAAAATGAGCCAATCAAACAAGAACCTTCTGTAAAATGGAAAAGATGGTTTGGTGGTAATTTGCATTCACACTTCATTTAATATACTTCCAGGCTGAGACGCTATTTTCAATATCATACCAGAGACTGAAATAAACACGCAGTGCTGACAGGTCTGGCTGCACAGCACTCCAGGGGCCTATGAATGCAAAAATGTGCAGTGGGAGCTGGGCAGAAATTAGCTCAGAGCAGAAGTCACTGGCACCCGGAAACCAGCTCAGAGGGAACCTTTGCAGGAATGTGATGCTTTCAAATTCCACTGTCCAGGGAATCCCAGGACAGTTTTCTCCTAGTTTGATTGTAGAGATGGGTAAGTCTGCTTCAATGTTCCTTCCACTTAAGTGCAGCCACTTGTAGGAAAAGATTGACTACCTGGACATAATTCCCAGTGTCATAACTATAGCTTGTATGTATGCCACAGCTACAATTTCAGTGAGGGGAAACAATGATTTCTACTTTTCTTCTTTAGAAAGAATCATGGTATTTTTCACCTTGACTGGCTACTGTGCTATTTATTTAGACAATTTGACTTGGAGCTGCTTTTTGCTACATATACATTATCAAATGATTAATGGCTAATTAGCATTTTACTAATGGAAAATAAATGTAGATATGAGTGTGTGCCATTATGTTTCCCCTTTTAGTTCAAATTATCACATTTGCATTTTTATCAATAAAAATAGATGAGTTTTCTTTTTGCTAAGCCAAATGAACAGTCTTAATTATATTTAAGGTTCCAGTCCTTCAAAAGATACTGTCTGGTACCCTGCTGCACCCACACCTGTCTATCACACCTTGCCAAGTTCTCTTCCTTTCCCTAAAGCATCATTTCTTGGTATATAGAAAATCACAGTACGCAGTTATCTAGCAGAATTTCTGAGCTCCGGCTCCTCTGAGGTCTGTGGTGTTTTGTTCAGATGCTTGGCTCTTCACAGATGAATGTATTTGGAATTATTGAGATGAACTGTTTGATGGGCTGAAGGGGAGAAATGAGTTTTCATACTAAGATTGTCATTAACATTTTTACAGAACAAGTGGCTTGAAAGCTAGAGGAGATGGAGACCTCCAGGGAAAAGGAGACTCAGAGGTGACCTTATCACTCTCTACAACCTCCTGAAAGGTGGCTGTAGTCAGGTGGGGCTTGGTCTCTTTCTCCAGGCAGCAACTGACAGAATGAGAGGACACAGTCTTAAGTTGCACAAAGGGAAATATCGGTTGGATATTAGGAAAAAGTGTTTTTTACAGAAAGAGTGATAAAAGTACTGGAATTGTCTGTCCAGGGAGGTGATGGAGTCACCATCCCTGGATATGTTTAAAAAAAGACTGGATGTGGCACTTGGTGCCATGGTTTAATTGAGGTGTTAGGGCATGGATTGGACTCAATGATCTTGAAGGTCTCTTCCAACCTAGTGATTCTGTGATTCTGTAAATATGAAGGCTTTGTGGGTTTTGTTTTTGAGACTTTTACTGATTTAAAAACTACCAGAAAAAAGGTACTTTGGCTGTGAAGAATCACAGCTTGTCTAGTCACAATCCAGTACTCTCGGTTTCAGCTGAGACTGAAAACAGAAAAATAAATGCTTTCTACAACAATGTATGATAAAGAGAATTATAATTTCCATTCACCTGTACTTTATATCAACACAGACAGCTAATCCAGTTGACTCTACCTACATTTGTCATTGCTAGTGAACTAAAACTGTAGAGAATTCACACTAAGGAACATAATTCCACCTTTTTAAGGCTCCATTATGTTATAATTTATTTATCTGGAAAGTGGGATTTTCAGACATGACTATTAGTGCCATGCTGTGGCTACTAGTAATCAATGACTTGAGAAACTAGGAGAAAGGAGAGAATGCATTTAACAGTGATTTTGTTTTATTATGGGGTGTTTGGGCTGCTCATCAGAGATGAGCCAAGCAATTTTCTGAAGTAGTACACTGTAATTGCCTTGTCATAGGCAACAGATAATAGAAAGAGAGAAATTTCCAGCACTGGAAATGGCAGCTGAGTAACTCAAATATTTATCTAAAATGAATACTTTCAAATCTCCCCTCCCCTCAATTTCTTTCATCTGTTGCCTTGTTTGAGGATGGATCAAAACTGACACTGCCCAGGTCTTGGGAGCATTCAGTCACACGAACGTTTCATTCAGGTTTTCACAGCTGAAAAGAGTGACACGTGAACTGAGTGGTACCAGTGAAATGGCATCAGCCAAAGTGTGCACAAAGCCTGGAACCGCGCTGGAACATTTCTGCTTTTCACTAGATGGGAAACTTCACCCTTGCCCAGGGTGAGGAGGGACAGAGGCCACCCCTTGCTGCTATTACTAGCCTCAGCTCCACCTAGAAGCATTGCCTAACACAACTATTGCTCCCAAGTGACATACATATTTCTTTGAAGGGTAATATCCTATCCAACTACTGCTCCAAAGAGCAGACAGAGCTTTAAAGATTAAGAGAGAAAGGAAGGTGTTATGCTGCATCCAAATAACCTTACTCTGGTCTTGATGTTGTCTAGGAAGAAAACACTATGGGAAGCGGTTGCAATGAAAATGTGATTTAAGTAGTTTTTTAAAAGCCTGGGGGACAAAAGAAGTTCATTTTTTTTGTCCATGCTGACATTGACATCAAAAATGGAATCTCTTTCACACATCTAAGAAACATGGCAACTTGTGTATTTTGTAGTAGGGCATCTAACTTGGTGCTGAAAGTGTTTCCCATCGTGTTCCCACCGTGATTAAGTTAAGGTGGGATTTTTTTCCTCTCCTACATTGCTAGAATTGCAGCAGAGAGGGTAATTCTGATCTGCCTTAGTGGCATGCAGCCATTCTGAAATCAGCAGAGTTTAGAGGAAAGTAGAATTAGGCTCTACAGAAGACAAAACCATTGCACTTTCAAACCTGACATCAAACCTATTGCCAGCAAAATTTTGAGTTTGAAAAACCAGGTTCCTTTTTGCACATGAAAGTCATAGGACTAATTATTGTCACTTAGACTTCCATCTCCCTCTTTTGTAGGCCCAAGCAGGTTGTTAGATGTCTAAGTAGCAATAACCAAGAGCACAAACTGCTGGCATGAAAGGGATTTTAAAAAAATTCAGGCCATTAAGATATGTGACAACGGCTCAAGAGGAGGGAGATGATTAAAAATGGCAGACAATGAAGAAGAAACTAGAAATGGATGAAGTTTTCTATAACTTCCATTTCAAGTTCATTTTTTTATGGCAATAATTTATGAGAAAAAACAAATATAAATGTGACATTAAAAAGTAAATTTGTGCCTGAAATAGCAAATGAACTTTGTAACTAAGCACAGTTGAGAGGTATATTGCTACCTTTAAATATTAAGCTATTCCTGCAAGGTGCTTTTTTAAGGCATGACATAATTTTTTTTTTTCTCATTTTAATAGAACTAATAAAAGGAAGATACTAGAGAGACATCATTACATCATTACTAAGATCTCCTACTCTTAACCAAAGAGAACCATGCTAGAACTGCTGCTGTACCTGACATCAGCAAGTCACCATTTATTTAGTTATTTTTTAACCACGTGGGGTGAAAAGCAGTGACCTGCTTTTCAGGTGAGACTGATATACATGTGAACTCTCCATGTGCATGTGTTTCTGGCAAAAATAAATAGCTGGCAGTAACTGAACTCTCTCTTCATTGAAAGAATGCTATAGGGCTGGATATAGCCCCTGCAATAGAGCAATAAAATGAGATGAGCTTAACACTACCAGATGGTACCCTGTACAGTGCCTGAAATAAAATGGAGAATTAGGGCGCCCTAAGGTGTGCACAGGAAAGGCATTTACATGAAATAAATGGGCCTCAGACCTAGATGATGCTCAAGTATGCTACACAGGAGACAGATAGTACATCTGGTGAACAGATTTTATCACACACTGGAAAGCTATAAAGCATGCCGTCGGATTTCAGATCTGGGCTTCACAATGACATTTTACCTGTGTTGGTATTCAGTGCTGTTTATTTTTAAAGGTGCTGTAATCTCAATGATGTGTTTTAAAAGCCTTCTTAACATTGTTTTCTGACGTGCCCCATTTTTTTGGGCAGATTGATGTAACATGATGCTTTTCCATGGATAAAATACAAACTACTTTGCTGTAGATGATCATGTTTTTATTTAATATATCACATTTCTGATGTGATTTTAGTAATATGGTTATACTTGTCAGCACTCACTGCTTGGGAGAGTGCCAGTATGTTTTTAAAGTTAACTCCCACTTCTCCATTTCATTGCAAGGTCTCACTCTCTATAAACCAGCACAAATTCCTTGAGGTTTAAAGCAGATATATCAGATTAAGGGAGGAAATCTACTAGAGTGAATCAAATCCAAGCAATATTTTACTCTTATCTCTAGATGAGATTTCTCTTGGTTTTGTAAAATTCTTGCTCCATTTGACATTATGATCCTTTTAAGTTTACATTTATCATAACAGGATTCAAACTATTCAAGGTGCTGATGAGAGCAACATTCAGTCTGTGATGCTGTGACTTTTTTAATGGGGAAGTAATTTAGAGCTTTCTTCAGACTTCACTGTTTTTGCTCTCTCTCTGTAATTACGCTCCTTTAACCTCTCTCATATAAAGCTATCCAGGGGAGCTAAAAATGCTACCAAACTTGCATAGAGGAAAAAAAATTTGTGAGACTATAAGGTGAATATTCCTGACAGAAAGATCTATGGGTTGTGAAATAGTGTCTCTACAGAAATTGTGAAAGCTCCATTCCCTTGAGACATTTAAAATTAGAAGAAACAAAGCACTATTACACACTAAGGATATAATCCTGATCTAACCCCCTGTGAACAGACTAAATATTTCTAATGTTTGAAACTCTTTATAGTGTTACTGTTCATAATGCAAACCTACAATTTAATAACGTTTAGGGTTTGACTTGAGGCTTGTTTATGCAAGAAAATCTACTATATTACTAGAGTGGTATAATTATATCACCACAGTTCTATCAGTATGATCACTCTATCTCAGTGCTGCCTCTCTAGTAAGTGCCTTATTTGAGTTACTGTACACCAATTCTAAAAGCCACAGAAGTACAATAACATGAGTAAATTTTCTACACTAAGCTCACCTTCCCAGCTGCTGGGAAGGTGGGAATCTTTTAATTATTAAGTTCTAGTTGAAGAAGAAATGCAAAAATTAAGGCATGATGCACCAAACTCACACTGAAGTTCATGGTATGTGCCACAGAAGATGGATATTGATGGCAAAGGGAAAGTATCACTTAAAATTGAGAACAACAGGCTCACTTGCAAAATGCAATAAAACCACCTTATGTTCAAAGCATGACAAACTCACTCTCTATTTTTTGCTTATGTCTAAACAGTCTTAAAACAGGGCTGTTTCTAAACTGCACTTCGACACCTTTGAATTTTTTGCTATTATTATTGTAAGTTAGTATCAAAAGACAGAAAGTGATGGGAAAGGTTTATGTGATGTCTCTGAAGGAAGTGAATTACTTTCCCAGAGTCCTTACTCTGAGAGTACATCTACTGCATAAAATCATGCAAAACTTCTGGTCCATAATTTGAAGCTATTTTGAGAAGACCACTTGGGAGTTTTACTAGTTCTAGGGAATTTACCACAGCCACTATTGAGACAAAGCAGAGTCTTGGAATATTTTCATAATTCAATTAAGTTTTGGGTATCCGCATAGGCAAATTTTCAAGACTAACAAAGGGTTATAAAATATATACAATGACAAGTTATTAGATAGAGGGGTGCAGTTGGGCAATACTCTGTGTACAGTTAGCACTGCCGAATACTGCCTTTCAACCATCAGTTATTCAGGAGCTCTGCTTGTCTTGCAAGCTCTGTATTTCACCAAGTGACGGTCCGAATGAATCTGGAATAAGCGGCGGAATAGGAACTGCTCTTTAACTAAGCAAGAAAGGAAGAGATGAGGAAAATAAATGTGGGGAAGGGAAAAATAAAAAGAAAGGAAGAGAAAGATCCTCAGATTGCACAGCTACTCATCCTGGTCAGTTGCACAGCTTTGCAGATCCCTCCTTCCAAACACACACAGCCCCGGCCCAGAGAGGAGCCTCACATGCCTGAATTTCTGTTGTGTAGCTTCAGTCTACAAAACTTATTTTCTAAGTAGCAGTGACTTCTACTCGGCATTGGTACAGCTACAGAAATCATGAAAGAACAAGAGTAAGACCTCCAGAAAGAGAGCAGAGGCAAAGATGGCTCCTCCATAATGAGCTGCTTCTAATACTGGCTATGTGCTGATTTGATTAAGGACTCCAACAAAGGAAGAGGGCTAAATCCTCCTGTAGTGTAAATTATGGGAGCTTCAATACACGCAATGGAGCTCTGCCAACTTCCAACTATTAAGGATCTCATCCTCAGGGCTTTTCCCATAGCAGCAGTCTCTCAACGCACTGAAGGCTAAGGGATTCAGGTTGTAGGGTCCTGGTGCCATTGCAGGCATCCAAGTTCAAAGCTTACATTCTCAGTTACCCACACGCACCCACAGCATCCCAGCCACCAATCTCAGGGCACCTAAGCTTTCAGGCTTACCTGTGCCCTAAGCTGGGCACTACATGTTCATGTTGATCACGCTCAGCGCATTTAAACCATTCCTGTGCCAAAGCCCCACAATGCCTCCAGCACCAGGACTATCCCAGGCTCCTGCAGCTTCATCAAGCATCCCGGGAACATCATGATGCATGCAGCTCAGGCTGTACAAGCAGGAGGAGCAGGTGATGGGAATAGCTCTGTTATACCCACCCTGAGGCTGGCACACACATCCAGCACTAAATGCCTTTGTGGTGTTGATTTTCATTTTTTTTCATCTGCTTAGGTAATGCAAACTGCTCAGCATTTGAGGGCTGAGCTGCACTGCCAAGTCTGAGCCTGTTAAGCTTTTTCTGCTTCTTGAACAGTGAACAGTAGTCAGCCGGGCGTGCAGTGCCAAATTGAGCCTGGCATGAAGACTCTGTGGGTCACTTTACATTTGTGTGGGCCTGTGAGATTCAACTGATTAGTGGCACCTGATGACAGTGAACACAAAAGGAAATAATGCTAAGTGCAGTTAATTCCTGTAGAAATTAATGCAACTATTCAAAGAATTTTTTCAGTCATTTTTCATTCACACCTTCTTGCCTGGTACAGCTCTGCAGTGAATGTAATTTTTAAATTTATATGATTCATTTTTGTATGATTTAAATGTGGTGTACTTCACTCAGTGAAAACATTGTTCTGAAAATGTTCTTTGCCAAAAGACTAAGCTTTAAAATGAGTTTATTGCTAAATAAACATCCCAAGTTGGTTTAAGCAGAATATTAACAAACTTGTAAATAAGTTTTTTTTTGCAGGAGGTGAGTATTAATCATGATGGAATACTGTAAATATATGAAATATCAATACAAATAATCTCTATGCATTCATGGGAGCACTAATTAATGTTACAAAGAATGGGCTAACTTTCAGTAAGGTTACTGAAAATTAGAATTACTTCACTGTGGTACTTATGTTTAAAATGTATCCTTTAGAGAACTTCACATCTATAAGTTTTGAATCCACAACATGAAAGATAATAGAAATACCTACAAGGAAAGCAGAGGTAAAGGGGCATTGGATTGCCCTGCTCTCTGAACAGAAGAGGAAACTGAACATACTCTTCTTCATTTGGACTCACAGCGCATTAAAGGAGAGCATTTCTTTGAAAATATATTTACATATTTCTTACAAATCATGATTAACCTATAGAAATGCAATGTGACAATATGGCAAAAGGAAATAAATGTGTATTGGTTGCTTTCTGCATGATTAATGCTTCTTTCCATCAGACACATACATTTCATTTTATTAAAGATCACATTTCTGATTGCAAGAACTTGATCATAAATAAAGCATGCAAGTGGAAGTTGGAAATCTTTTAATATTAATGACAAGAAAAATGGATTTATTGAATAGTCACCTGCAGTTCATACATACATAAGCACATAAAATGATAACCCAGCAGAGGTACCATCTCCAGCCTGGGAGAAGAGATTCTGGATTTTTTTTTAAAAGCTTAATAATAATAGCACTACATTTAGAGAAATTTTTTTCTGTCTTCTGTGTCTAAGAAGAACAGAATAACAGCCATTTATCAGCTGCTTTCTACCTTGTCACTTCATCTAGGAATTATAAAGTTTGTCTTTACGTGTTCAAAACTCAGTCCAGCACTGGTGGACTTCAGTGTAACAGATTTGAACCCTTGGGCTTTTTGCCGATTTGGAAATAGCCCAAAAAAAAAAAAAAAAAAAAAAGTTGCTGAGTTGCTGATGAATAAGGAAAAGAATAAGAACTATTCAAATGGGATTCTTTTTCCAAAGAGCTAACAGATGAGAAATCCAGTGTATTATTGAAAACATATATGGAAAAAAATTATCATGTCAATAAACAAAAATAATTGAAACAGGGCTAATAGCCTTCACATCAGATAGTACAATGTTGATGAGGCTGCACAGGGATTGTAAACATGAATACAGCATCCAGCAAAACTGCTAAGGAAATTTCTAGAGCAGAACATCTGGTTAGGAGGTAAAACAAGTAGAAATTTGCTCCCTAAGGCAGCAGCCTGCAGAAATAATATGGTTGCACTGTGGAAAACACCGTCAGAAAAGTTCCGTGAATCCACCACTAGTTTTGCTATCACCCATACCAGGCTGCCTGCCTGCTTAGCCCACATGGAAAGGAACATCTGAGGACAAATAATTTGCAGCTTTGTCCCCTACATGTCACCCCAGGGCTGATTCACACATCCTGGAGCCACTGTCACCTCACTGGCATTTACTCCACCAAAGCTGCTTCCTGCCCCCAGCTCTGCTGGGCAGCCACCCTTCCTTTCAGCCACCCCCAGCGCAGCAGCTCCTGGGAGTACCTCTTGCTTGGTCAGTGGCTAAGAGAACTGGATTGTTCCAGATAACTCCATTACTCCTGGTACACTGGGGAAGTACAGAAAGAGAGGGCAGAGCTGGGAGATGCAGAGGGGTAAGTAGCAGGTGGAAAAAACTTGGGCAAGCTTTGGGCTCATGGTGAGCCCCCAGATGTTTTGCAAAGAGCAGCTGTGGAAGTTTTGCTGCTTGCATGTCTCCAGCAGGCAGGGCAGCTGTCCCAGCTGTCCCAGTATGGGACATATCCTGCAAAGGATCCTTGGTGCATCCAGAGATGCTGAAAGCCAAACTGAAAAGAGGTGTTTCCCACATAAACATTCTTACAGGATCTAGCCATGACTATGACTTGTCAAATAATTTTTTTAAAATAAATAATAGCACTTAATAAAAGTACAAGTTGGATTTCTGTTTTCTACTCCTGCTCACACAAACTCCATAGAAGTTTAAAGGGAAATCTACTGGCTTTGAAAAGATCCCCTCTGGACAGGGTTTCAGTGTTACAGCAGTCCCACGAGCAGCTACAAGAGGACAGGAGCTAGCCTGGAAAGCAGACAATAATTTGTGCGCTCAAACAAAAATAATTAAATGGGAGATGAAACATGCCTCATAAAAATAGGCGATCACCTGAATAGCTCCATGAAAACCTATTAAACCAATCTCTTACTTCCAAGACTTAAAAAGAAATTAATATAACCTTAATAAATGACATAAAGTCAAAACTTTAGAAGGCCAACCATGTAACAACCATATGAGGTAGTTATATGAACTCACAGAAAATAATTATAATCTAAATATTCTCAATTCCAATTAGGGAGAACAAGAGTGAGAGCTCTGTGTTTGAGGGGGTGTTTGCTTATGCAGACTACACATGGGAAGGGGGTTAGGCCACTTTACAGGTTTACATCCCTGTTTAGAAACACGATCTCAAAAAATTATACAGATTGAATTAAAGTTGACAGAACTTGTCACAGTTCCATCCAGAAGGAAAATATTTTCCTAAGTTTAATTATCCAGATACATATATTAAGTCAAACCCATACCCAATCTACCAGTCTCCTTTGGCTGGTGTTGACAGGACTGGATCTGGCAGCATCCTGTATGTTGGCAGCCACCTCCACTGCCTGTTTCCACTCAGTTCCTGTGCCAAGCAGCACAACCAGGAGGGAAAAGAAGATACTTGCACAGGTGCCTCCTTGCACATGTGTGTTCTCACACACATATGTATGACCAGATAATACAGATAGAGAGAAATATTTAATCTCTTATTTTATGCTGTGCCAAAAATTGGGGAACAGGTGCACTAATGTATCTTACTGTACTTCTAGTGAATTATTCATTGCTGTCTCCTTTTTCTTGCATTTTTAAACTAAGTTCCTGGTGCCAAATCTTTTTTTTTTCTGCTTTAGATTGCTATACAGATACAGTCTTTAATGATTTTCAATGATGATTCTAGAATAAGGAGCTCTCACTCTCTGCTCACAATCCTCATTCCTGTCCCATCCTTTCCCTCGTGCTGACGCGACTGTTTCTAGGGACACCAAGGAATTGGCTCAAGAAACTGGGTATCAATTTAAAATAGCACTGAGAAAGTAGATAAAAACTATGAATATTTTAATCTGAACCTGCTCCCTACCTATTTTTCCTATCTTTAAAAAGATTTGTACCAAAACAACTGCAGAGGCAGGTTTGTGTCAGAAAAAGTCAGCTGAGGACAGAAACCCTCTAAACATCATTGCTGAAATAGAAGAATATGAAACTGCACTCTTAAACTGTACCAGGTATTTATTTAGCCAGTTAAAGAAGTAATACAGAGCTTAGGAATTAAGGTTAAAGTCGCGTTTCCCATTAACTACAAAGCAATGTGAAGAGAGAATTCAAGTCAATCTTCGAGTGTGCCAGTGGTGTTTGAAATGTATTCATTAAACAAAGCAACTGCAAGAACTGTAAGTATATTTAAAATAATTACTAACTTTAATGTTATTTTCTTGCAGAATTTTTCATGCTTATGGCGAATTTATTTGGTTTAAGGGCTGCAGGAGACTATTTTACTTCACAGCTTTATTAATTATATGTTCTTACTATAGTGCAATAACAGGATTTTTTGCAGGCTTTTTTTCTCCTCAAAAAAAAAAATTATTATTGCATGATAGAATTACCCACCCGAAATTAACTCACTTTTGTGGGAGAAAATTTACAATAAATTGTACTTCAAGATGGGAGCACCATCTATCCTTTAAAGAAGGACGAAAATAGTTATATGGGAAACTTTTGGCAGAGAATGAAGGTTTTCCTAGAAAATCTGGTCTGGTAAGATAATCCTTTGCTGTTTTCTTAGTTTTCCCATAGTTTTCAAGATTAATTGTCATTAAAAAAAATTCAGATGAAATTCTTAGACAAGCTATTTCACAGTTAATTCACAATTTAATCAAAATTCTTGGCTCCATTAGAACAGCGTATTTAGGATATTTACACAGTACTATTCATCAATTATTACTGAGGTGCTTGGGTCTTATTTTTCAAAACCTAAATTTATATTTGGTTACATTTTGAAATACCTAATATCCTCCTATGATACCTCCTAGTAGAGTTAGAATCCAAGGCAGCAAGAAATAGGTGTCTTATGAGTTTGGTAAATATTTTAATTACTTCAGAATACAGAAAAAATAATTTCTAAAAAACATGGAAAACATAATTTTACAGGTTCCTGTATCAAATTATTTCCATTGGAACATGAAATCACTAACATAAAATTCTTGTGATTTTTTTTAATTCATGGTTTTCAGACACAATCTGGTTGAAATTCTCTCAATGACAAAACCAGTAGCTAAAATTATCCCACATTTAGGGATATGCAGGATAATTACTACCAAAAGGAGGATTTATAACATTCGCAACATATTGTTCCAAACATCCAGACTTATGAAGAATTAATGCAAAATCAGCAGAAGAAGAACAAATACTCTCTTTGTGCACTTTTTCCTAATTTGTCCTTCCCCTCAATTCCCTGCTCTGCTTCTGAGCTCTTCCTTAGTGTCTGCTGGTTGTCCTCTGCTAACATATCTACCTGTGAAACAATTCCCTAGCATCAGGATTTGTGACTGGTGTCTCTATGGCTGAGTTTTCACTGGATATCGCCATTTGGCCCAAATCTCAGCTTCCCTCTCTTTTTAAATGTCTGTCAATATCCGTAGGTTGGTGTTGATGGTATTAATGACTTCCAGCCTGACGAGAGGATGGTGAAGGTTCATAAAATTTTCATTTTGACTCCAAGTTCCCATTCAGCTATTTCCAGCTCCCACAAAGGGTAGTGCCCTGTCTTTATTAAGACAAGTAACAAATTCCCTTCTCTGTTTGTAAAACCTACAAGGATCTGAGGTAGGGATCCAAAGCTGTCTTTGAGTTTCATATGGTTACATATTCATGTATCACAGCAGCTTGGAAGTACTTGGGTGTAGCCCTGGTTTTTCAGCCTGAGATGTTTTGATTTCTAAAACTCAGTTCTCACAGAACTTTCTGTAAACGAAAGAAGATGTTTTTGCTAACTCTATCTTGTTTTCGTTCTTCTTTGGAGGTGGAGACAATTTGATTTCTCTCTGTGTTGACCAATGTAATGAATGGGTGTTCCTTCTAGCACCAATCAGTTTAGCCGGTGTATAAGGAGGTCAAATTCTGAATACTATTTCTTTTTAACCTTCTGACAATTCTGGAGTCGTGTGGTCTGATTTCGTGTCCTGTAGCGACACTTGGGTTTAGAAAGCAGCTTCGGTTCTCATCCAGGAGCAAATGGGCAGGAAGGAGGCAAGGCATGGAGTATCATTTTTTGCCATTGTTGCTTGGAATTTGGAAACTTATAACTTTTTTCTGTGACATGGCTAAGCCTAAAGACTTAATCTAATTTTACATCCCAAGTTATATAATAAATATTATTTGATTTGTTAGTTTTGGAGCCTGTATGACAGCATTGGTTTTCATTCCAGATTTCATCTAAAATAAGAAAGAGAAAAAGGCAGACAGATTTCCTAACAAGACATGTCTGTTTATCACCAGTTGCCAAGAAACTGTACACTAGCTTAGAGAAATAGAGTGGTTTTTTCCTATGGCTTACAAGTCCAGACCAACAGAGGATCTTAAGAAAGTGGGGATCCACATGTTTTGTAAAATTTATCTCTTGGAAATAAAACTTTGGCTTAAATTTATTTAGTGCTGAATGTAACACAGAATGAGTTTCTAAGACTAAAATCCTTAAAGAGGCATTCATATAATAATGCAATCAGAAACTGTTTTCATGTCTGTGACATCCCTTCTCCATTCATACAGCTCACAATCTATCGGCTGTGAGGTCTTATTTGCTTGTATCTCTTAAAGACTACGAGAGACAGACCAAGAGAGAGCCTTTCCTGTACTATGATTAGCCAGGTATCATTAATTAACCACAAATTAGAAGCCATTACTGATGCTTATGTATATAATATTCCTGAGAAATATCTACAATACAATTATTTCGATGGGAACTTTGTAAATGTGAGCCCAAAGTAATATAAAGTATTATCAGCTTATTAGCACCATGCAATTGTTGAGTCAAAAAATCCTTCACCACAAGAACATGCAGGTGAAAAGATTTGAATATCAGTCAGCAATTGTTCTGGTATTTTCGGTAATTGAACCATTTCTCTAACTCTGTAGAGAAGAACCATAAAGCAACAAGAACTTTTCTTTCTGGCACTGTAATCACATTTAAGTCCCAGTCAGGACCAAAGTTAATCAAAAGAACAGGCATCATTACAAATATTAACTGTAATTTTAAATCTGCAGTTAACTTTCATAATCTTCCAAAATATGCGTATGACATTAGAAAAATTAATGTACATGCAGATGCAATAGCCAAACCTAAAGCTATCTATATATCTGCATTTAAGGGATATCTGTAGTATTTTATGAATAAAATTTATGAATAAAATAACTAAAAATTATTTTCTCCATAATCAGTTGAACCTACTAGAATAACCATGACATTTAAAAACCCATCTATTCTCTTATCAAATTTCTTCAAGCATTGTCAGAGATGACATACAGGAAACAAAACAAGATAAATACCAATATCTAAGCAACGTCTCCAGGAGCAAGTAGATTGCATGAGAAGATGTAAATTTACCAAAATGATCGAGCAACTGTTCCTTGTTCCTCTCATGTTCTGAAGGTATTCATACCTCTTCTAACTGAAGGGCTTGTTTACTCTGGCTCTTAAGTCAGGCTCAAAGTTGCTCCTTTGCAGTCAGCCCGCTTACCTTTTAACTTACCAACACAGCTTCCATTAACATTTATAGAAATTTGTGTTGGTTTTACATTGATAATTTTTTGCTACCCTGAAAATGCACTTATGATGAACCATAGATTTATTTACTCAAAATCTTGCCTCTAGATGCTTTAAGTTCTGCAGTTAAGAGTTACCAGATAAAAGTGAAGATCTGCAAGTCCATATTAAAGATTTGGAATTGTCTAAACAGCTAGATATATCTTACCTTTTTTTTTTTTTAAATGATGTTTCACTAAGAATTTTTAAAATAAGATAGCAACCTCTGCCTCAAGATTCATATATGGAAATATTTTATTGTTTTTCCTGTAGCTGATTCACAATCATTCACTGAAGCATAGGAGTCCTCTCTTAGTGAGGAATTCTTTCAGATGGGGTATGCTTCAGCCTCTTGCATAACAACAGATAGGTGAGGTTTGTAAAAGATCTCAGAAAAGGTAGCTTAAAACAATGCTGTTTCTGGGTGTCCAACATACACACCTGACAATCACAGATGCCATGCACATGCTGCTGATGCTCCTGGACTGCTATTCCTGTTGTCAAGATCCTAGTGAGATGTGACACAAATGATGGATCTCTGGACAGTTAAGGTAACAAATGAAGCAAACATATCATCTGCTTCAGACTCTGGGCCCCAAATTCTCAGGCTTCACACCAAAATTGTATTTTAGTCTGGAATTCTCAAGGTATCTGCCATTAAAAAAAAAAAAAGAAAACAAAAAGAAAAAAAAAGAAAGAAAGAAAGAAAAAATCTAGGTTCTCAGCTTGTCCGGTGTGTCTGAAAATGTATTCCTATATGTCCATACATGGGACATAATTAGTCCAGAAGAACTAACACTAGTACTAAGTATTTGGATACAGTTCTAATAGGTATAATAATGTGTGATGAAGTCATCTCTTAACTGAGGCTCAGATTAAACTCTTGACTTTCCTTATAAAATATACAATTGCAAACAAATCAGGATGCCTCCTGATCTCCCTTTCTGGGATCTTTTTGAGCAATAAAATTACCACCCAAGCTGTTTAATAATAATAGTCAACAGCTGTGGAACAGATATGATAAAAAAGATATATTGGTCATTTTGAGCAAATCAACCTTCTCTACAAACTTAAAGAAGAAATCAGTAAGGCACACACTCAAATGCAGAATTACAATTCCAGACAGCAATACAGCATTAAATCCTCAGCTAACAAAACTGTTCTAGACTGAAGAGATCTATTTTTAATCCTTCTTTATTATCAATCATCTTGACATGTGAAAACTACATTCATTAAAAAATAGTCTTTAGACTTTTTTTACCAGTATGTCACTGTAGTCTGTTTGCTGCTCCACTCACTGAGTTTTAAGGGTTTCACATCTGAAAGGACCAGAGGAGAGAAAGCCAAACAGGGAAGATGGATTTTCACTTTGTTCTTTTTATTTCCAGTAAATATTATTTCCAGTAAAAGAATATAGCATAAATAAAATATGCCAGGCCCAGCCACTTTGAAGTTCTTACAGGAAGGTGATATACATCCTCACAAACTCTCCCATCCCTCATAGAACAGGGAGAACAAGTTAAAAAGGGGAGCTGTGGGCTGGGTAGCTTAATACCATATCTATCCTTAGCTTCTAAAACATACCTAGGAGGCTAGAGATGGTCAAGGAGTCTGAAGGTGCTCTGAGTTATGTCTGGAACTCATTCTGGAAGAGAAACTGCAGAAGTGACATGAACTGTCTCTCTCCTTCCCAGCTAGGCCAGTGATTTCTCTGTTGCAGGATAATTCTTCCTGGGAATCACTGAAGAATCCCAGGCAAAAAAAAAGTATCATGTAAAAGAGAGACATTGTTATCCCTTGTAGAATCATTAGGCCACAACAGCTTAAAGATTCCAGGTAGGCTGTGCCCATTGCCTTCTGGTGGGACATAGAAGGAAGCTTACTCTTAAGAACACTTCTGAAATGAGCATTGTGCGCTTGCAAATGAGATCAGAAGAGAATAGAACTAATGAGAGAAACTTCCACATTAAGTTTAATTTTTGTCAGTGGAAATGATTGTTCCAACACAAATTAAGAATATTCTCAGGAATACAAAAAATGAAGATGAAAAACAGTACTGTCAGCACCAGCCCTCTGAACACTGAAGATGTGAAGACCAACCTTGAATTAAATGTCACTCAGTGGAGTCAGAATAAAGAGTAGAACAGTACAGGATGTTCCCATCTCTCTTTTTTCCTCAGCAGTCAAGTGTGCTTGAGCTACCAATACTGCTGTAGGTTTTAGCAAGAGACTATGACTATAAGCCAGTTTTGGAGAAAAAATAATCTTTAAAAGGAAATTCTCCTCCATATTGTCATACTCATTCTTTCAATAGCCCACATTCATGAGGTATAGTCTCTCTCTAATTTCCTCAAATTTCTCTTTTAAATTGTTAGGAGATATCTTTCTGCTTCTGTATTGACCAGTAATTATATCAAAGTATTTTTTTCCTTTTTATTTTTGTAAATTAGCTGCAGCAACGGAAATGAAGTCTGATCAATGTACTTTGTTTAGCAAGTATAAAGTCCTCCATTTGGGCAATACTACTGAAGTGCCTACCACAAACTCTAAAGTAGCTGGGAGTGTAACAGATTCCTAGAATGCAATGAAAGTAGAGCAGATAAAAAATGACATTTGTTGCTGATGCAAATGAAAATGTTACAGCAAAGCAGCTGGGAAGAATACTGTACATGTTTACATTTCCTCAACATGCTTATATTGTTTCTTCCAAATTTTCCAGGCAAAGCTCACCTTTTTTTTGCTCAAGGCCTGGAATGCAGTGAATTGTGTACAACACCTAATATTTATTCGTGCCATTGTCAAGAACATCTTTTCAGCTCCTGTCAAAGTCCATCATCGAATGTGTTTGTTCAGCTGCATGGCAAAACATAATACAGAGTCATCATTTTTACTTCATCACCTACTCAGTATTTTTCTTCTCTGATTAAATTAACTCATAAATACTGTCCTTTTCATGCCAGAAAAGATCTTACTACATCCATTCAACTAACACCCATTTGTACATTTTTATGTTCTTGAACATTTAGCTACTCCAAGAATTAGTTCTGAAACAATGGAAAAGCCAAAGGCTCTAATTTACTGGGGGCTCCACAAAATCTAAACACAATTCCAAAAGATCACATATTCAGGAAAAACTTTCTGCTAAGCTAAATTTCATCATTACTCACTATCAACTGTAGAAAGATGCATAGGAATGGAGAAAACACAAGGATAGTAAAGGACTTGGTTAAAAAATGTTTAACACCTCTTTGTATTTCCACAGGAAAATGACTGTATTGGAGAAGACTGACTATGGCACAGGTGCCAAAGAATAGTTAGGCTGTGAGAGAACCAGAACACGTGAGGGAACCTGGCTTGACACTTCAGCTTTCAGCACAGTGGTGTATCACTTAGGTGTGCTGCTACACATGGAAGGTAAAGCACAGATATTCCCTTGTGCTGCAGAGATCTCCTGCCCTGGATGGCACAGAAACCGCAGCTTGAAGACATTTGACTTTGTGTCTGGGAATCAGTGGAAAATAAGATTCCCTTGGAAGGTCTCTGCCCTCTCTCTAGGCAGGTTAAATTTAAGAGGTGTTCTTCTTAAACATTTTCAGTGACGAAGACTCCACAGCCCTCTCAAAAAATCAATTTTGCCATCTTCAGAGTCAGAAAGCTGTTTCCTAAGGTCTAGTATGAATTTGCCAGAGCAAATCTGTTTTATCTACCACAGAGAACAAATAATTCCTGTAAAAGGCTGCTGTAAATAAAATCAAAGGCTTTCTCATGGTCCATCAGTCTTTTTTATTCTAGAGAAAGAAATACAATACACTTCTTCCAATTTTTCATACATGTCATGTTGCTGTGACCTGGTTATTCTCCCCTGGATTCTAACTACCTTTGTGTATTTCTAGGAGTTTGGTGCCCCAAAACTTGGCATAACACACAAGCTCAGGCCTTAAACAGTACTGAGATTGTTCAATATAATGCCATGCAACATGGTGTCAAACACTCAGACTACCTGTGACCTATCATATTCCCCTTTACTTGTGCCCTGTTACTCTGTTTTAAGAGGAAATGAAATCAATTTGACATGACTACTTACTAATGAATTTGTATTCATCAAGTGGATGAATTTCAAAGAGTCATATTGGCTGCTACTTATTTCCTTCTCATCTTTTGGGGCTTAAAAATTCATTATGACTTGTGGAAAAAACTTTGGATAAATAGGCATTCAGAATTCTTTTTCTCTTACTCTCCCTTTCTGAAAGAACTGATGTCACATTCAACTTTTAAAAAATTTTCTCATCAGTCTTTCCTGTGTTCTCCAAGCAATTGCTAGCAAATTTCATGTGGCCATGATGAGATTGATTCTGGGATAATTAAGAAGTGTCAAGAAAATGAAGAAAATTTTCCTGCCCTTATGTTATCATAAGAGAAGACTTTACCCTTTTTAGCTGGTGTTAATTACACTAGCCAGCTGCTACAGTTGATGCATTTAACAGAGTCTGATCCAATAAAAGGTAGAAATTATTTCAGCTGTCACAGCATCATATATCCTTTTCTCTTGAGCTTGCTTCCTAGTTGTCTAACTTCAGAAGACTTCATCTTCCTGAAGACTATAATTTTACTTTTCTTGCTTTACCTTTTTCTTGTCCTATGCATGGTAAGTTCTGTCACAATCACACCACCCAAGTTCTTCTGCCCTCAGTGTTCTGCGGTGGAATAGTGCCATATCTTAAGCACATTCCTCAGACCTTGGCTTCTTACTGTTCACACAGAAGAACATACTGACCATTTGCTCAGGCCCTTTCAATGTCCAAGAAAATCAGAAACAAACAGTTCTTGACTGAGTGGAACAGGAATTTAGAGAACCCAAAATCATCTGCCTGACAGTGTCTCCCTGAGACACAACACCTTTCAGGATTTTAGAAAGTTAAGGCTCAGTCACAGTGTGCACCCCCAGCCACAGTGTATGGCACGAATGGGGGCAGCCTGGAAATGTGAGCAAAACAAAGGAACTAAAGTGGAATAGGCCCCCAGTCAGAAAATTGAGAAAGATAGTTCTGATTTACCTAGTCCTGGCTGAGAGGTCTCATTAAGTTGTAGGACTGAAAAGATGTCTGACAAGAATAATTTACCTGATGAAGGCAAAATCTAAAATAAATCTGGTTCTGAATACAAAGTCTAAACACAAGGACTCTGTAGCTAAGCTGGATTCAAATTAAAACAAGCCTGATCTTCACTGAGCTTTAAACAGAGTTCCTACACTTTCAATATTCAGTACAATAGTCCTAAGGAAAGTGAATTCCCTGTTGTATTTGCTGTCCTTGCTTCAAACAAAGCACAGATATTGTCAGATCTTAGAGGATGCCTGGGACCTGTTCAGCAAGTCCAAAAGATCCTTTTGCTGAGGGAGAAAGTAACCAAGCATCTGAGAAACTCACAAAAAATTGGAAAACAATCTCTATGAAAAAAACCCCATAAACCTCAACTCCTGTGGAAGACTGATTCCCCTTCAGTTCTTCCCTTTTACTTAGCAACACCAAGAATGTTCTGACCAATGCCTTTACCAACAGTTTGATAGTTAAAGCACATAGATTTCAGGGCATTAGAAGATTCTGCTACTTAATTATCAAAATTATCCTTTGCTTGAACTTCCAGATTTAATGCTTTGCAGAAGACTCTAGATATCTTCTTTATCATCATGCACATGCTTTAAGCTCCATTTTGGACATCTGAGCACATGATATCCTTCCTTACTTTCAACTTGATTCTCCTTCCTGAAGTGACACAGTTTGTCACACACACACAAACACACACTCACACTTTGATCAGAAGGCATGAACTAAAACTCTACTTTATTTGAAAGTCTGACTCCAATATATAGTATCTCTAAAAAGGCTAGGGATTGGGGGAGAAGGTTGACACCTCTCCCCATCCTATTGGTCAGGACAACTGTCCATCAGCTGTCCATGTCTTTAAGACAAAGAATGTAAACTACCTTGAACACTAAAATAACACTGGTTGTGTTTACAGACTAGAGCGTGACAAAGAACCCAAAACATGAAACTGTGAAACAGAAGAGAAGGCTGAAAAAATCAGGGCGACACTGAAGAACTGATATCTTTCATATCCTTTATATTAATATTTCAGCCATATGAATTTTCCTACCAAATCTCTATTATTCCAATTCAGCTGCACTCATAATCAATTATTATGATTTTCAGTTTTCCTTGTTTGTCTTTGTCAGTGTGATTATTATTAATACTCATGACCTGTTTAGTTTCTTTTCCTTGTGACTTTGTTAGGAACTATTACATATATCTATTACCTGTAGTTTTTTACCCCCACACAAGTTGGTGGTGATTATTGTAGTGTATGGAGTTTTGCCAGCTCTCTCCTTAACTCTTAGATTGAAACCATTCCATTCTTTCCAGGCTAGCAAATGTTGAAAGATTTTTTTTCTTCTTTTACTTTGGGCTCAATATTTGCCCAGCAACTTATAGAATCTCACTAATAGTCAAGGTAAACTAACATCCTTCCATTGTCACAGGCATAGCTGCACATTCATCCTCAGGCTCTGGCTAGACTGTCAAATGTGAGGATTTATAGTTCCACCTGAGTTTCTGATCCCCATATTTCTGTCCCTGTTCCACAGATCTTTTTATCTACCCAGCATTGCTTCCAGCAGCATCTCTGTGACAAAAGGATGCAACAGAAGGGATCAATGAAGTAGATGAGTTGCAGAAATAGTGATATTTGGACCCAGATTTCTGGGAAGCAGCGTGTCTTTAGGGACATTCAGGAGACGTTACCACTATCCTGAAGATGATGGGACTTACTAGCCATCATTTTCCCTTTTTGGCAAAGTGTCCATGAATCTCACAGCTCTTGATAATTTCAGCTTTTCCCCCATTATCACTGAGACAGTCTTCTTGTGATCAGAACAGGCTTGTTCTCAATGTTAGCAGGTGGCTGCCATGGAATCTGACACTTTGCCTACAAAATGCAAAAGACTAGACATTCCCTCCTTCAGTACTGGACACCATCTAATCTAGATTACATTATCTATTTGCCTGGTTTCTTCAGTGGTGATTGTATGTATCCTGTTTTATGATAACGATGCATCTCTGCCTGATGACTTGCAGGTCTTTGCTCCATAAGAGATTTTAGTAGCAACCACAATCCAAGCCAGATGTCCCTTCCTACCCAGCCTCCTTTGGAAGAGAATGTAGGTCACACTCCCTACAAATCTAATGCAGGACTGCAGCCAAGGCATACAGGATCAGGTCCCCATCTGGGCACGATATTCAGTTTCCTAATTGCTTGCACAAACCAGGATGTTATATGTATAAAGAATTACATTATTTGCTACACTTCACTAAAGCATAGTAGAAAACCTGTAATTTCAGAATAGTAGAGAAAAGAGGAAAGAAGATCAAGACAGAGACAGCTTTAAACCATATATATGTCTCTGCAGGATGCTTCAAGAGCCCCAGTAACTAAGCTCAGGTGCATCCTGAGGAGTTATTGGCTGCCCCAAAGTCAATGGCAAGTGAAAATCCATGTTTCCAAGCAATGGAAACACTTCCTCCAGTCTCAACAAAACCCCATGCTAGTCATAAGTTTTTTCCTCAGTTACTGAACAGGAGGAATGTTACCCTACCTAGATTTTTTTTTAACCTGCTCCTTAGACCTCTGTAGCTGGAGTACAGGAAGCACAGCCCAGGCAAGAATATGTCACTTTTTCCTGCAAAGGCTAACCCTCTCTTTGTCAAAGATGGAATAACCTTTTTTTAGTCATATGGCCAGAACATGGCTATCTCCTGGCCAAAATGCTGACTGGCCATGTACCTACCCCCGGAGCAGCACTCTCGGCATGTGCCAGCCATGCCTTCAGTCACCAGTCAATGAAAACTGGAGGTGACTGTTCAGCTACCAGAGACAGAGAGGAAAACTAATGGGGGAAGTGCAGGTCCTCAATCGTTATCTCTTTGAAGTTTTATTACTGCAGAACTTCCTTCTGAATATTTGAGTGGCTGCAGCAGGAGTGCTGCAGTTCAGTGGGTCTCTGTCAGACTCCCTCTGATGAACACTAACATGCAGGCTTGGGAGAAACCTCTCCTCTCCAGAACACACTAGGATCTGCTCAACTACCCAAAACCTGCCTTTGGGAAGTGTTGTACATACTGGGGAAGGAAGCCTTTTGTTACAGGTTTTACAGCTATTATTTGCTTTGGGATTTTTTGGTTTTCAAAGAAACAAAAATAAAATAAATTTTAACAAGTAGGTTTCAGATCTTTTACAAGATAAACTGATAGGTTTTGTGCAGTGATTCTCATGTTTTTGCATTATAGCACCCATTTAAATTACCCTGTAATTAATTAGTTCACAGTGTTGGAAAATCTGGTGAATGCATATGGAATCCTTAACTTGTCTTTGCAACTATTTGAAGCATTTAGGAATCTATCAACCAGGAAAGAGAACAGCATGTGCAACTACCATATGGGCATTAAATGTGAACTTGTCAAAGGAAAACAGAGTTAACCATTTTTTACATTCCTTGCGGACTGCATTTTTTCCTTTTAGAATATGAATTGTTTCTGACCAGGTTTTGTTTTTAAAAACTTATTACAGGGCAAGGAAATATCCAGGCTACTAAAAAACCTCAGCAGTTTTACAGTCTTCTCCAACGATTACCTAATACATTTGTCTCATCTGCTTTCCTTGTTGTGTGAAAACACACCGAGGAAATGTGTAAATGTAGCGAATTGTTCCCAACTCTTTTATTCACCTTTCAGCATGCTAGTTCCTTCCCTTGGCATTGATATCATTATGCATTTGTCAAAGACAGACTGTCACTTTAGAGCTTCTATTATGTGCAAGATTTGGCAGCACATTTTACCCTTGGGATTTGCTTATATCCTTTGCATGTTATTGTACTGCCTTGGCATTCAGCAAATTCAGTACACCCACTTCTTTGATGTTCATTCCAGCCCCTAAATGTGGAAACAATGACTGAAATTTTGGATCAAAGCATCCCATAGATGGCAAGCAACATAATTTTGTGATAATGTACAAGAACAGAAAGAAATCCCATAGCTAGAGTCTAAGCCTGTAACTGTCTACAATTTATGTACTCTAACATTCAAGAAATGGAAAGAGAATAAAGAACACGGAGGTTCAGCTGAATTCCTAACAATGCACAATTTCTCAATATAATTAAAACAATTCTTAATATCAAATGAAAATTCTCATAGAAGCATAAGAATTCATATGTTAAGAACAGAATTGAATGAGGAATGACAGTGTCTGACTCATATCTGTTCTAGAATTGAGGAACAGGACAACCTTCCCATTTTTTACTGTTTCCTAAAAAACAGTAGCAAGCATAAATACGGTAGTCAAGTAAGCGAAACGCAAAATTTCATCTATGATTTAAAATAAAAGAACAAGAATATTTAAAAGAGCAAATTATTTTCAAAACCAGCAGTTCCATTGATATTTGTAGTGAAAATGAAAACGGCTTGGTCTAGTTCATTTTAAATTAGGTCGCACTGAAAATGAGTCAATGTAAATTCAGCTTTCTCACTGTTCACGTGGGCAGATAAAAGTGTGCAGAACAACTAAAATATATGGGGTTTCTAGTGTTTCATTTTACATAAACCCAGATTAAGTTAGATTAAAATAAATGGAATCCATTATCAAATATGCGGTGGTGTTTTTTTTTTTTTTTTTTTTTTTTTTTTTTTTTTTTTTTTTTTTTTTTTTTGATTAGGTATGATCAAAGAGCTTCGACTTTATTTTGGAAAACTACTTNGCAGCAATCTCTGGGTGCAGGGGCTGGAGCGGGGCACGGCCGGAGAGCGCGCAGCCCCCAGGGCGTGCGGAGCTCCGGCCAGCCCGGGACAGCATCCCTGCCAGCCTGGGACAGCTATCCCGGGACAGTATCCCCGCCAGCCCGGGACAGCATTCCCGCCAGCCCGGGACCGTTATCCCGGGACAACCTCCCTGCCAGCCCGGGACAGCTTCCCTGCCAGCCGTGTACAACAGTGCCATCCAGCGGCACCTGTCTCTACCCACAGCGCCCAGCGCTCCAGCTAAATCACCTTTCCAAATAAAGTAAACGATCGCTCTTCTTCCCCCGCAAAGGTGGCGGGCTGCCTTCGGGTGAAAAGGTAACGACAGAGTCAGAGCACCACATCTCCAGTTGCCGTAAAATCTGCTCATTGTATCCATGGGCAGGTTTTAGCCGTAGGGAGCAGCATCCTTTTCTGCGTTTGGGGGCTGTGCACGGGCTGGGGCAGAGCCCGTGTGGGAGACGGCACTGAGCTCCGGGCTGAGAGCCTTCTCGAGGATGCAGAACTGCACAGGGCCGGCACTACGTCACGCCTTACCTGGAGTGACTATTCCGCTCTGAAGCAAAACTCTGACTAACCGTAGCATCAATTGCTACTTAGGGCTTCTGGTTTAATGCCGCCCCTCCTCCTTTATGGCACTTCCTTTCAAGTTATAGCAACAGCTGTACTTTGTGCTAAGGTAACGCTCTTGATCGCTGCACTTAAACCTCTAATATTCATATGCAAATAAAGACCCCCCCTCAGACCAACATATATCTATGCATTCTCTATAAAGCTACACAGAACGAAGGATTGTCACAGTAATTAATTCACAAGAGCATTAAATACCCCCATTACTGAAAAAAATTAGATGAAGATGCACAACAGAATTTGTAAATTTGATAATTCCCAGCCCTGCAGTTTCCTTGTTATGACACAACCTACCAAAGGTCTTTAACTATTTAATTCCCATGCAATACCTGCTAAGAGATGCGCTTACTATTTTAATTACTTTAAGGGTAGATAGACTAAACCACAGAAAGTTTGAATGACCTGCCTAAGATCATGTCCCAAAGCACTTACACGACCAAGGAACAGATCATGCAGAACTGATTTTTACTTTCCAATCCAGGCAACTAGCACATAGTGTGATCGTATTTTTTATTCTAAGCAAGAAAACACAACCCTGCTATTTTAAATGTAAGAAGTCACAGAGTATCTTTCAGGAATAAGGCTTCACACGGTTACAGTTTCAAGACTGAGGCAACATCAGCTCAGGGAAACAACCACATCAAACTTTTGCCTAAAATGTCTATCAAGGAAACAAAACTAATTCCTATCTTATGGAACCAGATCCTCTGCAGGGCTCGAGCCAGTGATAAGCAGAATGGACTTGCTCATTCAGGCCCTGGCCCAGCAGGTCCTGTTGCAGGAGTTAGGCTTGTGAGCAGCGCTTTGGAAATACATAAGCATAGTTCCTTGCTTAAAGTTGTAACCACGTTCAACCATCATCTTGAAAGGAGCTTAATGATAAATGAACATGAATATTCTAGTGCCTTCTCCAGAGGTATTTCAGAGCCCAGAAGCCAGCAGACAGACAGAATATGCTTTGGCAGACAAGCTCTCCTCACATCATATTTGGCCTCTCCATCCCCTACAGTGCAGAGGAAGGGCCATCTCAGCATCCATGGAAGAACATTTTGGTACATTCCACGTTCCTCACCTCAACCTCTTCTCTCCTCTCTTGGTCCCTGGTGCCCATGTGCCATCCCCGGCTGGCCTCCCCCAGGTGCCCAGTGGTTCCCATCTGCAGGGCTGACCCACACCTTGGCACAGCCCTGTGGCATCCTGCCAGCCTGAGGAGCAGGAAACTGGTGCTGGGAACACACACTGGGCTCCTCACCCAGCCCAAAGTTCAGACACATTTTGGTAACTTGGGTGGGTTTTGAAGTACAGTAAGTAAGGAGATCATCCGTGATGGTCCGTATATGTTTGCTTATAACCTTCAGCTAACCGTGTACTTTAATCTATTGGCTAATCTACCGTTGCATTACATTTCTTGAGGATACTTTATACTTACAGGCAATGGTTTGATGAGATCATGCACAATAAACCTGTCTGACCAAATCCAGATTTTGGAACACAGCAGGAAAATTTGTTTTGGTTGATTGGTCATTTTTTGTATCTCAGAACTTATCAGACTGTCCATAATAAAACATAAATTCTATAAAAGGGTGGCAGGTTTTTTGATTTACTGACAGTTGCTGGTTTGAGTTTTCACAAAAATATTTAGCTATAGGACAGTGTATTAGGCGTATTCTTAAAGGTAAATAACGGCAGCCAATAAAAGTTCAGCCTATAAAGGGTCCCATCTTCTAGGAGTTTTCTGCAACGAGAATTACTACCAGCATAATCATGGCTCCCTGCACACTAATATTTCCTCTGATACAGTATGATCAATGTTGTGGAAAAACATTTATTATATTTCTTCTAGCTACTTAAAGGCATTACTGAATTATGAGCATCGCAAAACGAATCCACTGTGCATTTTTTCTTTATGTGACGTTTTTACAATCTTCATTTTCTGCTTTGCAGCCACTGAGCTATAGTGATCACAGTATGCACCCTCTTACAACTGACACAGGGGCCAGGAACTCCTTTCTGCTTTATTACATTTGAAATGCACTTCATATGACAACATTCATTCTCATTCTGCATTGGACCCTTATTTAAACAGAGAAGCCATTTTTACTGGACCTGTACTTAAAGGAAGAAACTATGAAAGAAATTAAAATGAGGGAAGAGGGTTTAAACAGCTGTTTCAAATATGCTTAGTTAAACAGAAGTGACAAAGTTTTGACTCATAAGGAACAAAAAATTGACAAGGAAGTATCAATGCCTCCTTTAAGCTGTTCTTAAAATGCTAATAATTGCAAAGATTACATGATTTAGAGACACTGCATCACTGAGGATATTTTAACTTCACTGGAACAAGAAATAAATGAGTAAGGAAGGAATAAATGAAAGCTGAGTCAGGAGTAAGATTAAGCTGCATAGGATAAAAAACTTGCAGTCCATCTAATGGCTAGCACTCACAGCAGTAGCAGGCTCATTAAAACCTTGTGGTAGGAAGTCAGCTAAAATAATATGGAAAGAATAGCAGGTTCATTGAAACTATCTTTTTCTTTGGTAGAAGAAAATAGAATGTATCTCTTTAGAAAATATGCATAATAATTCATATGTAAATGTATTATTCTCTATAGGGCTGAAAGAATTACTCTCTCTTCCTGCCTTTGGTTCAGTGATTCATCCATATCAAAGTATAAATAGAAAGAGAGAGTGAGGCAAGAGAGAAATGTATAAGTTTGAGCACTTGAACTTGTGATTTATGGCCTAGAGCTACAGCCAACTTTATTACAAAAATGAGTTCACCTATTATAACCTTACCCTGGGCTCTCGGGAGATGGGAGGAGGTTGAGCAGCATTAGAATATCAAGAGGTGTTCCCAAACAAGTTCAGTCTCATTCTCACTTCCCTTTCCTCTCTTGGCCTTAATGCACACATATCATCTGTTGCCTCCTTTCCTGCTCCTTGATGTAGGCATATCATGGTACTTCTCACTATCTTCCTGTGGGAATTGGCCATGGCCTCATTTGTCATGAGCTCTGACTGAAAGATTCCTCTGATATTTTTCTCTCCTCTTGTCTGAAGGACAGTGCAATTCTGCGAGTGACTCCTTTGATAATCCTTGAAATTTGCTAATGTTGGTTTTCTGCACATTGCAGCTGGTGATGAACATTTGACCACCGTCGTTGAAGCATTGCACAACACAGCAAGTAGGCTGTGATTTTTTGATTCAATTTCCAGCAACTTTTAAAATAAATATAGATCTGTGCATGTTTCATGGAAGCTGCATGTCCATTTGCATTACTTCAGAACTCCGTCTTCAAATTGTCTAATCCTACTTAGCTCAAACCAATACTCTCTAATTGGCATTAGAAACAGAATTTTGTTTCACAAATGCAAATAGTAGAGGCCACAACAGATGCTTAGCAAGGGCAGTTGCACCTCTAGCTTCAGCCTATCATACAGGAAACCTGAAGTCATCAACAGAGGTGACATTTCTTCTAGTGCACAGAGATGCTGCAAGCATTCCTCTAAAGAGCTTCGCCGTCAGCCATGGCAAAGCTTCCTGTGGCATGAATGGAAGCGACACAGAGGGCCCTGCTGGCATCCTGGGAGGTCCCCAAATTACGAAGGAGCTGTGTATGTAGTATGAAGCAATCAACATCACAGCTACAGGACATGGCCTCTTCAAGCGCCTTAGGTGGTTTCTCCCCGAAACAGTTGTTATTTTGATGGTATACAAGAGATACAAGACTGGCTGTCAGCCAGGCTTTAAAGCATAAATAAGCCATGATCTCATTTGCGTAAAGTCTTTACAGGCGACAGTAGCATGTATGAGCCACTGCTATATTTAGGGATGACAAGACGGGCATTATTAATAGCTTAATTGACATTAATGCAATTACCCCTATTCTTATTACAGTTAGTAGAATTATACAGAAAGCACTGACTGAAGCCTCATTTTCCCCAGAGCTACCCAAGGATACGACATTTTCCACCACACCAAATCTAGTCTTTGACATTAGATACTTAGCTACAGAGTCATTCCAGTAAATCATTATAAATGCATTATAATAAAGATGTTATGAGCTATTGGATATTAACCCCCAGCCCCTGAAGAGAGATAAATACACTGGTTGCAAGATTTCTGCTTTTGTTTCACAATGAAAAAGAGTTTTGCTTACAACTAAAGATATATAAAACATTATGCAGAAAATTAAAAAACAGACTTAATCTTCTCTGGTCAGATTAAAGGTGAACATACCCTACACATAATAAATAATATATTCATAGGATATGAAGAACCAAATCTTGGTCCATCACAATCAACCTCTTATTTACAAATGTGTATTTGTATGTACACTTTTTGGAGATACAGCTATTGTATTTGTGTATGCAAATCTCTCTTTAAACATCTGGTAGCCGTACCTTATCTCCAGGAATTTTGCTTCCTTTAAAATTTTTGTTTGTTTTGTTTGTTTGTTTGTTTGTTTGTTACTCTTGGTGTCTCTCCAACATGGAAATATGAGGCTCAGGACTGCCAAGCCTTAAACTTTTTACAGGAGTCACGAATCAAATCAGTTTCTAGCACAAAAGGAAATGCAGAAACAGAGGCATCATGACCATACATGAATTACACGAAATAGTACCTAGGAGCATTTAGGCACCATACTAGGCTCTGGATGACATCACAAAGCAATGGCTCGTTGCTTTCTCCACGAAGAAATTGCATTGCAATACAAGTAAGGTAAACACAAAACACTAATGAGTACATGTCAGTCTTGATGAAAACCAAGAAAATAATTATCACAGTAGAATATATAAAACCCCAAACTGGAATCACAAAATTAATTTTCAAACCAAATATGAAGTTCTTCCAAAAAAACATGTTAAAGAGAATATCCATATGGCTTCATGGTCTCCTGGGTTTAGTTTTTTCTAATTCATTAAACCCAGTTGGTTGTGATTTTGTTTGATTAAGTCTAAAGCCCACTGTAATAAATACTGTAATATGTAATTATCATTATATATACACATATGAGCTTCTAGGTCTGTATTAGCATGTGTACATGTTGGTATGCACATGTGTAGAGGAAGGCCTGCTTGTGTTCTCTTCTCTTATTACGTCCTGACAGAAACCTGTAGGCACATAGATTATAAACTTTTAAAAGTCATATATCATTGTGGTGCATTCCATTTTTAGTGAGTCTCTCTCGAAGGTGACTGAGAATAAATTCAGCTTGAACTAGTCCCTGACAGAGATCTGTCTCCGGTATAACTGACTGCTCAGCTGTGGTAGTTTGTCAGCTTTCAGGCCAGGGTTCACGTGCCTTATCTGTCCTGGCTGTGCTCCTGATCACTGCTCACCCTCACAGAGAGAACAACTCCCATAATAAAGAATGAATTAAAAATGAAGCTTTAGCACCAACCAGGCACTTCTTATCTTGTAAAGTCTTAAGTCAGGTACTTCATTATGCTTCTGCTCTTCTAAAACAAATACAGATCTGGCATCTGGTGAAAACACTTCCTGGGAAGCTTTTATCTCTTCAAAAGCGAAACTCGAGACAAGCTATAGGATATAATTTACTGTTTTAATCGAATTCTCAGTTTGCAATATGCATTGAATATTTTTTGAGGATAACATTTAAGCATTTACAAAGTCCCTGTATTTTTTACAGAAAACATTTACCTTTGATTACCAAATCATTAATCACTGAGGCTTATCAGCTCTGGGGGTAAAATAATCAGGACAGTAGTGGATGTCTTGCCTATTGATCTCTCCAAAGCAAAGCTGGAGGCCTACAGAGAAGATCCCATGGTCCAGTAAAAGGTGTGAAACAATTTCAGGAGAGGTGAAATTATTATGTAGAAATAAAAAGATGATCTAATGGTCTTTTTCAGCCTTCAAGGCTAGCTAATTTAGATTTATAATATGCACAGAAGGTTTTAGAGAAGAAAAGATTTAAGTCCATGTTATTTACTTCATTGTTTCACATCATATAGCAAAGAAAAAAAGACAAATGTAATGCTACTCATGTACTGTCCTCATTAGCTGAGATCCAACATTATGAATCCCCATTCTCCTCTCAGAGTAGAGAACAGGAGCTTCTGCAGCACCAGGGAGCTGCAGTTATGGGGCAGTCTGAACTCCCCTACACTGGCTGGTTTGTAAGGTGGATGTCTGAGGCTCAACTTATTGAATTGAAATCTAGCTTTGGAAGATAATTAAAGGTGGTATTAAAGGTGTAACATAGCTCAGAAGACATGGATACATTTCTTGGCTCTGCTTAAGATTTCTTGTGCAATGGATAGTATATGGAATCATTTTCATAAGTCACTTGACTTAAGAGAACAGGATTCCTCAGTTTTTGCCCAGATGATCTCTTGGCCTTGCTTCACAGTCCCTTTTGGAAAGCTGCAGCAGCTAAAGAAATCACTGCTTCAGAAATTATTGAAAGAGCAACCCTGTCCCTCTGCCTCTGAAGAATGCATGGAGCCCATTAAAGAGGCACAGAGGGATGGTGTGTAAATTTCCCAGCTGCTGAAATTCATTGCCTTAGATTAATATCTTAACAAAAAAAAACCCAAAACAAAACAAACAAAAAAAACCCCCAAAAACCAAACCAAAACAAAACAAAACCACCAAACAAACAAATAAAATGCACAAAAAAGGTAATTAAAGTGAATATACCAAGCTGTGAACAATGGCAAATAACAGCCTTGGTTCACAATTCTACTTGGACTTGGCTGCAGAAGCAGAAGTTACTTCCCCTCTTTGGCAGTTAGGCAGTCACTGCAGCTAAAACAGTGAAAGATGATCAACCTATAATCCAATTCTGGTTTTCAGGCTATAATCTAATACTGATTTTCAGCCAGCCATGGAGCTGTTCTTACCAACTGTCTGTGCAGTGAGTGACCAAATATTCTAGATAAAAGTGGAAGCTGACAGAGGTAAAAAGAAAGAGAAGCCATAGAATGGATATATTTTAAGATCAGCTTGATGGCACCTTATCCAGAACAGAGAATAGAGGGAAATAATAATCTTAAAGCTTGTTATCTCACCTGGGTATCAGCCACCAACAGCCAAAGACAAGCAAGTCCCAGGAATGAAAACCTAATGGATTTCTGACAACCGTTGCATGGTAGGTAAGGTAGAGCAGACCCACAAGCCAAAGACAGCAGTGAAGAGGTTATTGGACACTACCTGTAGATTTACTCAAAATTTTGTTTAAGAAGATCAAACCTTTCTGTTGTAGGAACCATTCTGACAAGCTCAGCTTCAAAGACAAGCTGGAAAGGGGCTATTTGTGATAGTAGCAGAAAAGGAAGAAATTGCTATTCTGCTACTATCACAAAATAATAAGCATCCTTTCCCAGCTCCTAGGATAAAGGACAATTGCTGAGCATCACCTTAGGAAACACATCCATACTTCTGAAGACTGTTCAAGCTATCTATGCTGTGAAATTCTTGATTGGAGACTGTCCTACTGTTACGTTTGTTATTAGTCTCAGTCTTGTTTGGGGCTTCTCAGATTTATCATAATAAGAATATTAGATTAATATACTGCTTTGAATACTAAAGAATAAACCTTACTGTGCATTTTATAGGATTTAAAACTTTAATATACGGTAAGTATCACCGTCATGTATTGAATCAAAATTGTCCTTCTTAAAACAAGTTGAATGAGAAGTAGCGTAGAGAGGAAGGGGCTGCTTCTAACCACTGTTGATTACATCAACTCCGGTTTTATTTCTTTGTTCCCTCTTTTATTTCTATGGCATGTCAAGGCATTGCTCACAACCAAACTTTTATGAAATGACACTCTGATGCTGCACCAGGATTTTCCTGCAAACAATGTGACTGTCATACAAGCTCCCTTTCAACTTCAAAAATAAAAAAAAAAATTGTAGTTATTAATGATCCATTCTTGTGACTATCCATGGGTGAAGTGCATTTGCCTCACTCACATCTTTAATAGCAAATAATTAATGAGGTGTTGGAAATTAACAACAATTAACAATGCCTGGGAACAACAGCAGAAGGTGTTTGATCCTCTTTAGATGAAGTTGAGAGAAATTGTTTCTCAGTCTTGTGCCTGCAAGGAGGGAGAGCTGGAGGGGGATTTCTAATGCAATCTTCCTCCCTCTACATCACCTTGCTGAAAGTCATTGCAGGGACCTGTCAAGTTAGGAAAGAGAACAGGAAGGCCTGTGTCTCTGTGGGACAGGGACTTGGAACCTGAAGTTCACAGCCTCCAAGAAGACAAACCAGAACTTTCTAATTGGGATCATAAACCCAGACTTTTTGCAATAACTACATAATTTCTGTAGTAAATACAACATTCTAGTCTTTTATATGCAAGCATTCATGGTGCCATCATGGTTGCAGAATGTCTGCCTGCCTTTTGAAAGGATAGAAATGCTTATGGAAGATGTGCCACAGCTCAGGCAATAGAGCAAGGATATTCTGGGAATATTCACTGCAGCCATGTTTTGTCCTTTTGGTCTTGCCCAGGCATAGACAAGATACTTGAACAAATGTAGTACAGGCAGTCCATTTCCTCTTATGTTATATGCAAATAAATCCCTTTATTAAACAGGCTAAATAGTCATTAAAATGTGCAAGATGGTCATAAGTACACATAGGAAGAAGAAAAGGACTATTCTCCTCCAAGTGATATATTTACCAACTTCCACAGAAATGAAAAGATGAAGAAATTGTTATGTTTTTCCCCAGCTGCTCATGTGCCACTCAGTACAGCAAACAGGAAAATAAAAATTTCAAGATAAGCAGTCAAGCCCCCACTCTAACTCCTCATCGTGATTTTGCAGAAAAATCTGCTATAATTGAACTGAAGAACATAACTGTCTGTTTACTCTCCCTCTAAATTTGAACAAGCAGCTGTGGAAACAGCTAGCACTGACCTTTTCCATTATTGGAGAGCAAAACAAGTATAGAAATTGTTCAGGATCCTCTCCAAAAAACACCAAGTTTCTTCAGCCTTCTAGCTTGGAATCCTTCACTTTTAGCCTCTGGGATGTAACTTAAAATGTTGCCCAATACCCAAGAAAAATCCACAGCATACAGCAAGAAAACGGAAAAATTCTTTCATCTGAATAAATGAAATACAATAACATTTCAATCTCTTGATTTAAATATGAAATTATGAGTGTCTCATTTCTAAGAATGAAATTATACAGTAGAACTAAATGATAATGGTACATTACCCTCTGCCTCGTCTTTGTCCAAGTGAACAGAAAACACTTTGATAAATAACGTTCTTGCTGTAAAATATCAATTTTCTCCTAGCACAAGTTCAATCATTGATCCCAATTTACAAGTTATTTGTGCAACATCCCTAAATTTTCACATTTTTGGAACTCTATGTTACTACTGGCATTTCTACACTCAATGGGGAATTTTAGAAATGATAAGAAGAAATAATATCTCTTTTTGCACATGTTTAATGTTGGAGGTTTAAGACACTGGCTCGAGAAGTAATTTTTTCTATTCTCTTTCTGTTCAGTATGATGCAAAGACTAGAGTTGATAATTCCATTTTCATATGCAAATTCCATATTCAGGAAATTTAACAGTATGCACATTGACTGTTTTTTGCCTTTGGTTTCACACTGTGGATCTGATGATCAGTAAAAGATAATAAATCTACGTATCACTTTTCAGTATTATACTCACAACTTTATATTTCAATCAGGCACTACCAGATTCTACAATTTATTACCTATATTACTGAGATTTGCGATGGGGAAACCTTAAAGTAACATTGCAAATAGTGTGGCATGATAGAAGTATGCATAGAATGCATATCCTGCAATACATGAAATGTTTGTAGCACAAACTCAAGCAAAGTATGGTGGATGTTACTCCAACTTTTTCTCCAGAGCCACATAATATGAAAAACACAAAATAAGAAGAATGTAATCGTATATAAAATTCAGAGACCAGGTCTGCAATTATAGGATTCTTATCTGTAAAGAATAAGATGGGGAAAGACTGGAGAATGTTTACAGAGATAAAGCAGATACAAGAAACTTCAGAGGCTTTCATGTGAGGTTAAGCCTCCACTTTTCAGGTCAACTGCTATGTACAAATTCGTCACTCAGTGCATTTTGACTAAGTGATGGGAGCTTTATTTCATTTATATCTACAGACAAGGGTCAAACAGCATACACACAAACTGATAACAGACAGTTTCAGCTGAGCAAACCAGGTAGAGAAGGAATGCACTTCAACTGGTTTTAGCATCCCATTGGCTTTATCTGCACCTCTAGGCATGATAGCATGCATGGTATTTATGGCTTAAAAGAATTTCCATCTGTAAGTTTATTACCTTGTAAAAATCAGTGAGAAAATGACTTAGATATACCAAAACCAACTTATAACAGGGTGGATAAATTTTATTCTCCCTTTGTACACCAGAAAACCTATTACCATGTTGTTATTTAAAGGTTTCATTACTAGAACTCTGCTGTGTTTCAGAAGACCCAAACTGCTTCAGCCCAGCAGGTCCAGCTACTGCTTTACTCTGTCTCCAAGGTCATACGCAGGTGTCTGTGGAGGAATTAGAGGGGAGACATGCTTCCCTCCCTTATTTTTCATCCTCTTTCTATTTTTAGACTGGTGACATTCTGAAGCAGAGGTCATTCTTACACATTTATGAACCATCAATGAACCTCTCCACCTCTAGTTTTAGCTACTGTAAACTGTAAGTATTTAAAAGATGCTCTGTCAATGATTTCCAAAGATCTCCTATCCATGGCATAAAGGATCCTCCATCCTTTGGTTTCTGCAAGAGCACCCTATTCTCTTTCCCTACTAATCTTATCACGGTTTTCTTAGTAGTATCACACAAAACCTGAGTATGCAGTCCTCCTTCATGCAGCATTTCCACTGACTCCAAATAGTGCAGTTTTGGGAGCTGAGTTAATTACCCTGAATATGTCACCAAATCAGCACACTTCTCTGACAGCTTCTTTTCTGTAGAAGACCAAGTATACGAAGCTGTCTCTGTAAACTACATTATTGGACTGAATAGAATCATAGAGTGATTTTGGTTTAAAAAGACCTGTAGGATCACTGAGTCCAACCATTAACCTGCATGATCAGAAGGAACCAGCACTACAGGATTAGCATTATCATCGACTGATGAGCTTTTGTGCAAAGCTGGGTGCATTGCTAGGTTTTAAATAGAGCACAAAATCCCACATGGTGGATCTAGATATATAGGAGAAAAGATTACCTATGAGGGGAGTACATTAATTTAGACATACAAATTTGTGATTTTGGAAGTAAATGCAAATATTATGAATATAGACCTTGATTTTATAGAATCCCTTCCTCCTTTCCTTAATTTTGGAGAATCCAAAGCATCTATTTCCAGAGCAACTATTCCCAACCTCTTTTCTAGAACCCCTAGAGAAAATTACACTTCACCATACCACCTTGCCTTAAAACCTTAATGGTGGGCAGAGGTCAGGTATAGATTATTCACAGTAAGGTTTCCAGTCCTACTTGCATAGTGAGGTCATACAGGTAGCAGGGTGTTCTCTAAGTGTCAAAATTACTGATTATTACAAGATAAGTTAAAAGCTACTTGAAAGTTAAATGGGCAAAAGAATAGAAAACAAATTTACAAGGGGGAAAGAAAATATTTTAAAGGGTTTTTGCTCACTCTTCAGCACACCATGCAGCAGCACAGTTTTCCTTTTTCTCACTTCAATTGGAACTGTGTTCCAATCAAAAGATATTCTTTCCTTTCTAGAAAATTGAACAAGGAAATGAAAAACAAATGGACAAGTAAGTTCAAAACATGTTAATTCACTTCCTTCATTAAATAGTTAGCAAAATGTTATCCAAGTTTTGTTTATTGCCTTATCTCCCACTGACAGCTACATAAGATCCCTCAGTTAACTGTATTCTTACACAGCAGTGCAGTCCTTCCAGGTAAAATACTCTGTAGAAAGCAGGTAAGTATAACGTGATATGCTGGGTATCAAACTGGAAATGGTGCGAAGCCATCTGTTAATGAACCAGCTGATAGTATTGATGATGTCATTCACAACAAAAAAGAAATGAGAGGATTGTCAACAAAGCCATAAAATGAAATTATAGTCCCCCTTTGTGAAGCAGAATCCAATTGCACACATTCCTGGCTTGTGTGTGCCCTCCCCATTGCAGCTGTTTGCTCACCTTCCCTTGCAGATGGTTCAAATGATGTTGTCTCCTCCAAGGCCTCTTCTATTCCTTCTCGCCCCATATCATCCCTTTTCATTCCAGACTTTTATTTTAAGGATACTGAAACTATTGCAGGCTCTTTACACAGAGAGAATGTGTTCTCAAAGCTTATACATGCTGCAAAAATTAGTTGTAATGAGTCAAACTTTGGGATGGAAGTACTACCTCACACTGAAGTCTTACACCTACTGGATAAGTGGGATAGGGTAAGGTGAGAACCAAAGCACCTTTATTGCAACCTCCCTTCTCTTCCTCAATCCCAGTGCTCACAGATCAGGACATTTATTCAGGGATACATACACACCTGTAACATGTAACACCTGTAAACATGGACAGTCAGTCAATGCTTCAAATGTAACTCCACATGAATGTCAGAAAAGGTTCACAGGTTTCATCAGAAAGGTAAAACAGGACTCTTCTGCTTTTTTTTCCACAGAGATACTATCTGATGAAAGGTTTACAGCAAATTAAATATCATACTCATCATAATATTTTAACCAGCTTTGGTTAAAATATTTTAACCAGCTCTGGGTCTCCTACTAAAAATGCTTTTCTTTTTACTATTAGTCTGAAGATTTTAAAGGAAAAAGAAAGAACTAACAAGAATTTAGTTGGGGGAAAGGGGTAGGGTTTTTAAAATTTATGAGAAAAACTTACAGTAGCTTGCAAATTACAACACAAATATTTATTCTTCAAGGGCACATTGGTCAAAAAGGAAGGCAAACCACCACCTTGCACTGATTTAAACCCTTTAGTATATCACCTTCCCAACTGTTTCATTTACTAGGAGAGTTCTCAGTAATAACTTGTTTTAGGAATGTAATCCTGTATTATAAATATTGCCTGAACTCTTCCAAGAGGAATCTGTTTTACTGCCATTTCATATCAGACTGGAACTGGGCAGGTTTGTAAAATTTAAAGTTGCTACATAGTAACTTCAAGCTGTACTAAGCAAAGATAAAACAATCACTAGCTCAGTGGGTCTGACAGTTTTATACACAAATTTAAGTTCACAAAGGAGGTAAATCCAAAGTAAAAATTTCTGTTGAACTTTTTTGTTATTGGAAAAAAAACTCCACTGAAATAATCTATCCAAAAACCAATAGTAATGTTAAGCAGATATAAAAAACTAGATTAAAGGCCAAATTTTCAACCAGGTTTGGTTTTCAACTTGTATTGATATCATTATAGTTGATCCAATTTATACTGAAATCTGGTGAAAAACTAGACCACATAGAGCTGCAATATGGTAGGGCATTTAAACACCATGTACAATTTTACAGTCCTCTGCTTTTTGCTCAGGAAATACTGTATCCATTATCAAAGATTTGAGTAAATATTAGGCTTCAGAAATCCTAGCAGTGCATTCAGATGCATACCATAATCTCATACTAAGGCTGTTCTTACCACTACTACTGATTTCTTCCTGTTTCAAGTGAGAGATTTTAACAGCAAAAAAATACCATTGCTCTTAAATATATTATGTACAAACCACAAGATTAATATTTAAACTCTCAGTCATGATTCATATGCCAGATGAAAAAAGATTTTCACAACAATCAATAGCATTTTATTAACAGTGAACAAAACACTGGCAGGGTCTGGAATTAGAAGCAAGTCCAAGCAAATTTAACTCTTCCAAAAGGGTTGTCAGGAAGGCATCTGTGTGCCATCTATGTCACAGGTGCTAAAGAATTCTGGATTCTCTTGGGTATTTCTAAGCAGCAGAGGGTGTTCTCAAAGTGGGAAGAATGAAGTACATTCATTCTCCATAAATGGGAGTTCTCCATGACTAAGGAATTGATTAGACAACAAACAGGAGTGAGACAACATCCTTGCACCTATCAAACAGAAAACACCAATTCACTGTCACTTACCTGCCTCCCATCACCTAAGAGCAAAGCTATTCACTGCAACTGCAATGTAGGCTTCCTTCTAAGTTACTTGCACTGCATGCTGCATTATGCAATGTGATTTGGATACCTCACAGAAAAGCAGGTGAGTAGAGGATCAGTCTATGTTGGGTATGATCACTGGGGAAAATAGCACTTCCCAAACCTCTTTTTTAAAAAGGAGAAAAAGAAGCAAGTTAAGTATCTCTCTTCAGCGTAATTTAAAATACTTTCTTATCACTAATATCAATTATAAATGCATATTCTAATTTATGAACACCTGCTTGACATCAAGAGAACTGACACACCCCTCCAATTACTTTTCTTATATGATGGCATATTTATTTCACTCTGATGAGATGAGGCTTTTCTAATTTCCTGTATAACCAACCCCAGCTCTCTGTGCATCTCCCATTAAATTGTGAACAGGCTTCACACATATTTTTAGATGTTTGAAAACGGCAGGAAGAGCTTTTTGATGTTTTAGAACATGTTCAGTCCCAGTGCCTCAATATTGTTTGCCTGCTAACTCCTCAAGCTTATGTCATCCATATGAATGGACTTCAGGCTTTTGAGAAAGTTTACCATATCATTACCATCTGCCTAAACTGCTGGAGTCAGAGGTCTTTCCCTCTAATGTCAATGCCACTTTGAAAACAAAGTTGCAGGATTCCTCTGTGGCTTGGAACATATTTAGAAGTCAATGCCTTATTTTCTGTGATTAGTCTGTAACAATGTCAAGTGTGAAATTTAAATTAATGAGCGCTTCTCTTATTGAAATGACTTCAGCACTTTTGCTACTTGCATTGATTTCTATTTACTTTGGCAACCACAAATATGAAGAACGTATTTCTAGATGTGACTAAACAGACTAATAATATGCTAGAACAGATGCACCTACTGATCGAACATTACACTTACCTCTAATCTTATTTTGAAAAATTAACATAATAGGATAAATATATTATTTATAAAGCACTGTTCATTACCTGCATTTCAGATAGTGTCACCTTTAAGCTATTTTCTTACTACTTTTTCCACACTAATGATTGGACTACACTAAAGCAGTAAGTATGGTATCAACATTACCACTCCATATAATCAATCTGAATTTTAACTAATATATTCATCATCCAGTAAATATCATCACAGCAGCAGATAAAGCTGTAGCTAACCTTCAGAGTATTTTAGCCTCCTGGTAGAGGCCAGTTTTAAGGAAGAAGCTGTATTTAAGCCCTAAGAGGTAAAGAAAAATCTTTTATTCCTGTCTGTCCTTCCCCACACGCCAAATGGTAGTTTTTTAAAAAATTGAATATCTTACAACTTTTGTATTCCTTGCTAGCATCTGAAAGAGTACCAATCAGTGGAAAAAGCTAAAGGGATAGTTGTTTAGAAGAGAAAGACAAGGCTAGGATTCTCTGCCTATAGTTTGGTTTGGGTTTTTTCCTAACTAAAAAACTGAGATGAAAAGAGAGGTGGAAAAGAAAAATCCAGCCTCCCCAAGGGCTGATCAGGACGTTGGTAATGCAGCAGGCAGAGACAGTGTTGTGCTGGCTGGAGCTCTGCCCATGCTCCATAAATATAGGGTTACCCTTCTCTTCTCAAAAAAAGGGGTTTTATATAGCACAGCCAAATCCCCAGCTATTAAAGGTAAATTCTCATGCAAAATAAGAAAATTAAATGTAACTAAGGACGGATTCTGACTTCCAAATAACAAAATAATCCTCAATGCAAGTCCCTACTCCATAAAATGGATGTTACATGCAAATAGGGATTAAAAAAAAACCCTCAAAAAAAGGTAAAATAATATAGAGGGCTTGAACTTTGTAACTTTTGTTTTACACTCAGATTCTGCAAAACCTTAGATATCCCTAAGCAGCTGTACTTGAACAGATCCTTGCAAAATCATTTATTCAGTCTCCCCAAACATTTTTCTACTAACTAAGAAACTCAGATAATGACCAATATGTCTGTGACTCTAAACTTGAAGCCACTTGCTCCTGTAGAATTACATGTGCAAATTCCCTGGGCTTCACTGGGAAACGAGGGGTGCAGCATCACATATAGTCTAGAAACTTCAACGTGGCAGTCTGTCGATGCTGGAGATCTATGAATTCTTTCATGGATGGAAGCTAGTGCTAGCAGACTGCTTCTTGCTGCATTATAACTTTGGAGATAAAATGACCTCTCTTCTTTCTTTTGTTTCCATTTTGCAGGAAAACCTGCTGCCCCTGGAGACTTGCCCCTGGGATATCTGACCAGTAAATATAATATTTGTGGAAATAGAAAGGTCTCAACCTTCATAATTTCTGTATCTCAGCTTCTCCTTTCTGCTTCATTAATTTCTGTTGATTTAGTAGACCAAAGCCTTCATTTTTTGAAAAGATCAAATGTGAAATATTTCCTATTTAAATTCCCAAACAAGACTCCTTCCTTCAGACCCTAGCTGTGATGCAAGTCCCCCTGTTACTCTATGGTAGAATGCTGCAGGATGATACCATGGTATGAGGATGTTTAACACATTAAGTCATTTTTTAAGTGTCATTTTTAAGAGAAAAAAAGCTATTTATTACTTCAGAAAAAAAAATGTCTCTATAGCTATGATTGCACAGGAAAAATTATGTGTTCTTATCAGAATATATGACAGTTCTTTTCTGTGTAGAAAAGGCTTCGAAAATCAGATGACAGAGACAAAATTAAAATTTTTCTTGCAAGCATCTCATATATGCACATCTGCAAAGTGTTCCTGCTTCCTTCTCTGCAGGCAGTACTACACATGAATGTTTCTCTTGAAATTAGAAAAGCATGTGAATCAATTTTGGCTTCATGGTTGCACCTTAGTCTGACTAAGCAATTACAGATGAACAGCAGAAGGCTCGCAGATCCTTTTATTTACTTAAAGGTCTGCAAAGTTCCAAGGAAAATGTGCAAGCTTTCTTGATGTTTGAATCCAGATTGGAATTTATTTTTTAGTTTTCTCCTGCATATGAAAACATTCTGAGGCTCTACAGAAATTTTGAATTAATATGCACCTACAATGGCCTTTTTTTAATGTTGAGAAGAGAAGGATGTGTCTGAGCATATTATCAGGGCCAAAAGGCTTCTACACTGAGGCCAATCACTGGGATTTGGGAAGTTTATAGAAAAAGATGCGAAGACTGACAAAAGCTTTTTAATGAGCTTGTAAAGAATTCTGGAATCACCATTTGTGGACAATGTGACCAAACAAAATCAGATTCAAGTCTGATATTTTAATTTATTTCAGTTTTAAAGGTAAGTCAATATTAGAAAAACAGTCAAAAGAACTCATTCAGAAGAACTTGCTTGAAAAAGCAAGTACAATCAATGATGTGCTGTCAGAAGCACAGTAGACTTTGATGAAAAGAGCGAGTGAGACAGAATTTCCCAAATTGGCTTCACCTGTTAAGTTTGATAACAAAGCCGAGTATGTTGCCCAATAAACCATGGTGTCACCTCTACCCCTACTGCTCTCTCCTGGGGTCAACCTTGAGTTTTATGACAAGATTACAGTGAGATTATTGCATAATGAAAAGAATATCCAGAAGGGCAAGGGCTTTGAAGAAACTTACCTAGCTGCATGCTCAAAATACACACAAGAAATAAAGCAAGGACTGATGCAGGGGCAAAATTCAGCCTATACTGGTGTGCAGGTGTACTTTACATGTGGTGCTACAGCTATACTGGGAGGAACCTGCAGTTCTTGGATAAAAGCTCTCTTCTCAGTTCTATGAATTAGTCTGGCACAATGAAAATACAGCTAAACCAGAAGCCAAGGCGCTTTGGGGCATCAGGACATCTTGGTGCTGGTTTTAATGAGCTGCCCTGTGAATTCAATTCATCAGCATCCCAGTGACCCAACAATCATCACTAGGTCCTTTCTGTGCTTTCTGACCCTGTCATAGCAAGCAGGAAATATGTAAGAGTTTTGAGAGCACTATGGCAGATGGCATTGACATACAGACAATTTAAAATTTCTACTAAGACCATCAAAATGTGAAAACCTGTAATTCCTAGAAATAGAACAGATACTGCAACTGTTCAAACTCCACCAATATTTTTACCCCTTTTACTCTGCTACTTTGAAAATATATACATTGATTGCTGCATTGAATAATTGTTTTGCCCCACACAATGCAGTGTTTTGCATATTTGCTGATGTTTCCCTAAAAGCACTGCAGGAATGAATCATTACTGAAACAATTTACTTTCAGTTAGTGCATGAATGCCTTCCCATGATGCTCTGATGCTTTGTTTGTCCTCCTATAAAAATTATTTATGACCCACGTGTGATCTTTTAAATCAGAATACTTATTCAGAAATCAAAGCTCCAGCATGTTAATGCAAGTAGAAGCCCTGACTAATTTTTCAAAGCCACGTTGAATATTCAAAAGCTAGGACTGAAGGAAAGGAGTTAACATTAATTAATATTTGAGCAGTAAAATAAAAGCAACAGTGAAGCTAATTTTGCAGGACAATTAATCATGAGTCTTGCTAATTACACATGGGATTTTGCAAATGATTTTTTTCTCAGGTAGCAGAGTAAAAATGATAATCCACTACCCATCAAAATCATTGGCTCCTCACCAATGTCCCCAGCAAGAGCAATTAGTGGGAACAGCAGAGCCCTAGTAATTGCATGTCAAGAGAAGAGAATGTTAGAATTTTAATTGCTCCAAATAAAGACCACTTGCTCATACATACACCTGACTGTTTAAAACTAGTCTGCAAGCTGGAGCAAGTGTGTAACCACTTTCAGGTGTCTACACAAAATAACTCTGTGGGAAAAGCACTCTAAGCCACACACGCAGTTTCTGGAAGAAAAATATCAATATACACTTATATTCTGAACTGCAGTGTCATCACTTGACTATAAGAACTGGGAAAAAAATATATCACCCACTTGGGAAAAATGTGCATATTCTTTATATTTGCCAAATATTTATTGCCGACATTTTTTGAAGAACTTTAACTATCTTCAGGGTGCCAAGGGCTTCAAATTTACTGAATTTTAGGATCACCAATAAAATGTTTTTAACAAGACATCTCAAGAGGGCATAAAATAAAAAATTACCATATTCATGAGAGCAAGCCTGTAAGATTGCAATGCTATAAACTGGATGTCTATAATTTGCTTGTGGTTTTCTTAATTAAAAAAAAAAACCCAAACAACTAGTAATTAGGGACTCCAGTTCCATTTTTGTACTTTATCCCAATCAGTGAGATGATAGTATTACTTTTTTGTTTAATATACTTACACATGGATGCACACAATTGCAAATAATCAATAATATTTAAGTATGTGTCCAAGATCTAAATGAAGATGGATAAATTTAAATATTGCTTTCCAGGAAATTATTACTTTACTGGTCATGTAGTAACTTTTAAAATGTATAGGTTAAAAGGAACACCTGCTTTTTCTCTGTTTCTCTTTAAGGTGTTTACCATTTACTCTCATTTTCAAATGAAATGACTGAATTGCCTTCCAAGTACAATCTCCTATTGTCTTTTGCTCTCTCCTGCCACTTGGATGTACACCATATAGAGGTACTAAACCACTTTCTGCTGCTACCTTTGTTAAGCATTAAACCAAGAGTAGTAGCCTTAACTGTCTAAATATATTCTTTGCATGTTCAAAATCACTGTACACTGTTTATTACACCGTGACTGCTTGGGAGAAAAAAAGCAGGTCATGCAGAGTGCTGCTTCCTTTCCTGAATTACCAGCAGATCACAGGTGTTTATCAGACTCCCGGAGGTGATTCAGGTAATAAACACCAGGATGGCAGTTTAAATGGTTAGAAGCTTTTCCATCAAATACAGTCCTTGCAGTCCTATCGTTTGCATATATTGCTCACAAATGGCAAATTATTTATGCAGCCTCCTTAAGTAGTTCCTTATGGTTTTTACTTTATTTTTCCAAAGCAGGAACCTTTTGAAGATGTGTGTTCTCATGACAAGGCAAACTATCATTCCATCTGTAAGTCTGACTCATTTCTTAAAGCACACTGTAGATATATAATGCCAGTGACCTGGTTTTGCCCTTCTGTTTAGCTCAAATATCTTTTCTAAGAAAGCACCAGTGTCATCACAGAAGTTACTATTCTGTGCTTGTACAAGGAGATCAAGAATAAACTACGCATCAGAAATCATATCCAATAAGAAAAGCTTTTTCAGAGATTTTCTTGTGAAAATTAAATGACAGCAGATATTGACTAAGATTGCTACATCAAAAACAGGTTTTAGGAGGATTTGTTGTCAATTAAAATAGGATGAGTTTTAGGAAACAAAATGTTTAAACATAGTTTATTTTTGTCTAAGCTGAAGGAGTCAAACTTGCATAAATTTATGCTACCGCACAAAGTGACTGAGACATACTCTAGCAATTGCCTTTACTTGTTAAGAAATGGAATTTGTTTCACAATGCTGACACACCAAGCCAATATTTAATGCCTGAGTTGTGACATGAACCAATGTACTGGTATGCAGATCACCTGCTTCTTCTCTTCTTGACAAACAGCTCTGCAATAATCACTTGGAAATTCCTTATATGCAAAGTAGGTATCAGGAAAGGATTTATGGGTGTCCAACATAATTTAGCACCAGGAAAGAAAGAAGAAAAGTCAGACAATGTGAAATTTCTAAGAACCACAATTACTGCACTTGTGCAATTTCTCTGAAACACTTAAAATTTCATCAGCTATGTCCTCATCTCTTGACATAATACTAATTTCCACAGAACAGATATGAAATTGAAGGAGCTAGGAAACACTCAGGAGCTAGGAAACACTAATATCCAATATTAGTTTCTGCTAATTTTCTACAGTTTGACTGTCAACCTCAAACCCTAGACAAGAGACTATGGGTGCATCTTACATATCATGTAAGTAATACAGTATCACCATTTTGATCATGGTGGGTAAGAGTAAACAAGCATTGATTTTTCTACTTTTTTTACAGTATCAGAATTAACCACACTGAGAACAAGCAACTCACACAAGAAAATACAGTGAATCTATAGCAGAGCTAAAACCTGAATTTAAGTCCATCAAGCCCTAAAATCCCACTAATGTAACAACACACCCTTTATAATCAGTGCTTTTTACAGTTTAATGAATAATAATTCAGAATATAATATTAGATATAATGAGGAATGTCAAGCATTCTATCCGATAGGAAATTGAGATTGAACTTGGCTCCTTTCCTGCTGTCTGTTAATGGCCTAGGATGTAAGTTCTCTGCCCATCTTCTCATGCCATTCCAAGCTGTCACTAAGGTAAACCTGATCATACTCACAGGCTGTGAAAAACTTATAGGACTTTACCAATATTTATGAAAAAAATGCAGGATGGTAGAAAATGCCGGTAGATTGAACGTAGACAAGAAAGATTTTCTGTGACTTCAGTTTCAGAATTCCAGACACTTCAGAGGACAATAATTTTCAGGAAAAGGGAAAGTAGTTTTACATTCCAGTTCAGTTTGAAAGAGAGAGAAATAATGTCAAAGTGAGCTCCATATCACAGGAATGTCCTGCGTGCATTAAAAAGACTAGCTTGCCCAGGAAACTCATATTTTAAAAAATATTTTGAAATAAAAACAAGAAGAATTCATTTCACTTTAGTAAGTCATGTCCTAACAAAAGCCAATGAAGAAATAAGCAGAGGTGAAATACATTTTTAGATCAAAAAAAGTAAGTTGTGTCACTGTAATGAAGAAACAAAGAAATAAAAAGTCAAAAATTCTATACCCATATAACCTCATTACTTCAAGATACTGATGTCACAGTCTTACTACAGGTTTCACTCTATTGCATCAATCTTTCTTCTTTGATAAAAACATCCCAAAACACCTGAACCAAAGCAACTTGAACAATGGTACTGCACATAGTATGCAAATTGCAGGTGGCTTTAAGAATATACATACTGTGCAGCTCGTTTTTATCTGGCAAACAGGTGCTAGATTTTGGATTTGCTGACTAGTCACAACTTTAATGACTTTTCAATGAGAGGTGAAATGGGGACCTGGGGAGTCTTCCATTCATGCTTGTCTAGGTATTTTGATTTAGTTTTGTCTTTACTAAAATTTTTCAAAAGAACATAATAAATGAGCACCTCACAACATTCTTCCTCAGAATATCCTACTCTGTTTCCAACACTGGCAGTTAATAAACACCAAACTAAAGTGTTTAGATACTGGAGAAAAATATAGGTGGTGATGTGGCAGAAGATATTCTAAACCTTGCAGTCTGAAGCACTAAGATACACAAAGTGCTGCACATCAAAGTACTCTAAATTTCTAGCCAAGAGTCTCATCCCACATGTTCAAACACACAAGAAGACAGCACCAAAGCATCAAGGGCATGAGGTTCTCTTCCCCTGGCTTTGGAACAATATGATGTAGTCTAGTCCCTGCATCTGCCCCCAGGTTAATCTGGCTCTTCTAACAGTGGTACCCTGTAAACTCACCAACACATTATAGAGCCACGTTTTTAAACACTTCAGGGTGGGATGGTTTTTGGGCTTTTTTACTGCCTGCTCACACAGACTGGGCATGATCACTGGATGGAGCACGGGCACTTCCTCCATCCCTACTGATACTGGTTACCCTGTCATGCTATGAACTCTGGGGGTTTAAATATTTTGACACATAAACAGACAAGTCAAAATTAAAGGCACATAAATAAAAAATAAAGATAAATATTTGGTTTTAATGTTAACACTGAGGCACAATATAAAAGAAGACACTTAGTAATTCAGAGCTGAACTGTGACTTTCCTTTTTCAGGGAATGCAGCATATAGAAATGAGTCCTATCAAAACCAACAGCCAGAAAGGACTATCAGAGTAATCTAAACTGAATTAAACACCTGAACTGATATTACAGAGCAGGATCATTAGCTAAATGATTAGACAAAGCTCCTGGGCACCCTACTTATCCTCTCAGTTATAAAGAATGGTAAAAATAGTGCCCTACTGAGCACAATGCAAGAAGACAACATTGTCTTTTGAAGCAGGAGGAAAGCTCTGACTGGAAAAGAAACTTGCCTAAGGTTAATACAATTGTCTGGTTTCAGGTACTTTACACTTCTTCTCCAATATATCACTGGACACTTGCACAAAATGCCAACACATTAGCACAGTAATTCTGCCTACTCATTAATTATGCCTTCAGTCACCCCTCCTAAACATGCTCGAGCTGAAAAGAAACTGCAAGATGCATTTTCTTTTTCCAAAAGCTCTTTACATTGGCACCGAGTCTCTTTTAAATTTCCATACACGTTCCTCCTCTCCTACAGACTTCGACCTATTTAGCCTGTTATTTGGCACTCTTTCAAAAACAGAAATCTAAAAAATGTACAGTTTAGGAGAAAAGAGAGAAAAGGGAAATAATCAACAGGATGTTGATATGAGATCCAGAAGTTCCTTCCCATCAGACAGATCAATGAACAATTAGCTATAAAGCATAGGGCTAGGCAGAAGGGTTCAACACTGCTCAGAATTATTTACTTCTCCTATGATTTTAAAAACTGTTCTCCTTGTCCTTCAGTGACAAATATATGTATGGAGGGGTCCTGAAAGCTGAAAATTCATTAGATGAACTAGGAACAAGCTAATAAAGGAAGCTCCCTGTAACACTGATAACTTGAGTGCTCTCCTATAGAGAGAGCCCCTTCATAGGACAATGTTCAATCTGCTATTCATCACAGCAAATATTGGTATAGAAAGAATCACCCTGAAGTCCCTTCTCATTAGGCAATAAATACTGCTCACCTTTTGCAGGAATAAGGGGCAAGTGTTTGAAGAGTTTGCAGACTCTGGACCCAGGCTGCAAGATGCCCACTCACACACTCCATGTGATGACAATTTCAACCCCAGCACCAATCTCCAAAAATTTTGTGGCCTAATAGTTCTAGCGTACTCATGCTCCGTGGAACACTACCTCCAGCCTCCAGTGCTGTTTCAAAGGCATTACAGCTGAGACAACATGGAGAGCCAAATTAAGAGTGAGGTTACTAGAAGCTGCTTGCATTGTACCAGCAGGGGTTGTCTTCAGAGTTGCCATCTGAGCCAGGGATGAGGCAATGACATTTTTTTATTTAGCTACCAACACATGGGTTCATGCTTTCAATAACCTGCTCCAAAGCTGTGATTTCTAAGATCTGCTATATCCAGGTGTTCCAGCAGAGGCATAGATACAAGTAGAATTGGCATCAGATGAGAGTTAAATACCAAAAGGAAGCCTAAAAAAAGTGAAGCCAAAGACTGGTGTAAGGAGGATCATAGCTGTGAGCTGCTGCTAAAAAGAGATGTGGCTTATGACCCTCCTGAGGAATGAACTTAAGAATATGAAACCCATCTGAGAGAAGCCTGTTTCCTTTTGCCCCAGCAAACATGAGTGTACATGAGTCACAAACCAGGGAGGACATTTCTGGACAAGTCTGTCTAAGGGAGGTAGACCTATCCCTAGAGATAATACCACGTCACATACACAGAATAACATAATATTCTGAGTTGGAAGGGAGACAGGATGTTCCCTTTGACAGCAGTCTCTCTGTGAGGAGAGCGAGAAATTTTCTGATGTTTGACAAACTTTTACCCTTGAAATTTTTTTAAGAATTGTATCAGTAGCAAGTGACTTTCTTCTAGATACTATTCTTACTGTAAGACTTTGCAGTTTCCTCTTGTTCTTTTCCCAATCTGAATTGCTCTGTGGTAATCTGGGAGATGTTCAGTACCGTTACTTTCTTTCCTAGGAATGACACTTGTTTCTGGTGTGGAGCTACTGTCGATTCATCATACAAACCCATGAAATTAGCCCCCATATTTGCAACTAGTACCCTCTTTCATCTGAAGAGCAAAGTAATCCCTCTAGCAGGCTATAGTCATGCAGGGCAGATTGGAATGACACAGCATTCAAAAAGTTCAAAGGCATCAGCCTCCAACACCTGTGCCATGCACACAATGTGTTGGACAGCATTCAACCTGAGCCTGGTGCCAGTGCCAGTTGCACAAGCATGGCATCTGCTCTGAATGTTCCTGCCAGCGTGCTTGACCAGGAGCCAGTACCTTTTTCCAAAAAAGGTGTTAAATCATGGGTTCATACTCACTTCTCAGAAACGGAGAGTAGACAGAGAAGAAAAATGATTTACAAAGTAGATCCAGCAAGAGGACTGTCTCCCAGTTTTGCTTGCCTAAACAATGGAGAAAGCCTCTGCCAAAGTGCTATAGTTCTGTGTGCATACTCTATTAGAAAGAGAGATAATTTAGTCCTCATCTGTGTAAAGGTGACTGGAGATAATGGAGCAGGTTGTAATAAATTTCTTTCTTTAATTAATGCCTCTGAATCTCAGAAAGGGGAAGTCTGCTTTGTAATTAGGCATGTGTTAAGCTTTACTCCACATCAGTCAAGCTCTCTATTGCAAAGCAGCATATCCCATTCTAGTCTCGGAAAGAACAGAATTCACTTTGTACAAATACACCTGCATCTAATGAACATCATTTATTACCAAGCCTAGGATGCAGGTCCAACCATTCTTCCTAATACATAACTTTTCACAAAGTGACCAAAATGAAACTAGTGTTGTGGCTGATCTAAAGCCAACCATAACACCAAAACAGATTGACAGGGCAATATTTTAATGCTTGGAAAGCATGGCTGCCCAGTTTTCCCAGGACTGATTAAACAAGAGGTTTGTCAGAATTGCATCAGAGTTGCAGAACTGGTGGAAGGGATGAAGACAGAAGTAAGCAAATGTACTCAAAAAAAAAGGTAATTGCGTTCTCTGTAGACACCAACAAAGAGAAACAGCTGCACAAGTGCTTCACAACATCTACAAAGCTTCCTCAATCTTGCTAGAACATTTCTTCTACAACCCTTTACTACTGTCCTTACAATGGGCTTACTTTGCTTTCCACCACTAATGCAAGACCATCATTCTCCTAACTAAAGTCAATCCCTTTGAGATAGTCCATATTCAACCCCCCAAACCCAAAATATCTCTATAACAAACTGAAGACACAGAAAGCTGAATTTAACCTAGACCAATTCTGCCTTCTAATATGAACCTTCACAAGTCTACTCTCTGAAGTTCTTTTCTCACAGTGGCATTAGCATTTTGCTTTTTTCCCTATAGCATCCATGGTGCCACTCTCGACACGATCAGATCAACTGACAAACATGGAACCTCTTCTAACTCCCTTGTTTTGGGCTTTGGAGGTAATTTTGAAATTACAGGAATAGGCCAGTCTGATTATTAAAAAAATAAAACTTAAATGCTGAGAAAATGGTCTACTGCACTTATCAAATAAGGCCTAACTCCACCTTTTGGTAATAAATTGCATACGTAAGTGCTAAGTATAATTTGCTATTAATAATTTATTATTATTATTTATGTTATTTAATAACAGCATACGCATGTCCAGGAAAGAGGCAGCATACCCCACCACTTTCTTAAGTGAACAAGTTCCTTCCTCTGCATAAGTATTCCGGCCCAGAGGTATATTATGTCAGATGAACTGTCCAGTCTATCTCCACTTTTTGCACGGGAAGGAAGCTTCCAGATAAAAGGAAGAACAGTCTTAAAAATGAGATACACAATGGTGGAGACCATAATGGAATCTAAAAGCATTTCCAGTAACACAGAAAAATTTTTATTGCTTTCTGCATGCTTCTTAATTATGTTAATCATGATGAACTTTAATATTATTACCCACTAATAACCTTAAATTGATATCAAGGTAGATGCATTATATATTACTATATGATTTCCACGCTTGTCTGCATGAAGGACAAATGGGGTGAATTTTTTCATTATGGCTTCTGTTATATTTTCTTCCTACACCCTGGGTAAAGTCAATCATGTATTGCCATGAAAAGAAATCCATAACTCATACTGTTTTGAGGTCAGCTTTTCCTATTTTGAGAATGGACAAGTTCACAAGTATAGAAGCAAGGTTGTTATACAGCCATGGCAAAAGGATAGCATAGTCAGAGATCTGCACATATAAATAAAAAAATTTACAAATTAACTGTATAGAAGGAATTTGAAAATGAAGATTAATTTATCATCCATTTCCAGACAGCAGTTTATACTGGAGCACTGGAGAAGAAAGTTAACTCATTAAAAAGATGGTGCAGATAAAAATGCTTAGTACTCTTTATATAAAATGTACTTATATTTGCCATTGCCAGAGAGGATTGGCTGAAAGTTACCCAAATGTAGAATGTCTAGGAAATCCTTTGAGAGCAAACTATACTGTGAAAATGGAATTCCAGAGCTGGGAAAATGGACCCTTATAATGCCTTGATAAAGATAAAGAAAATGGTGCGATAAGGTGCTTTAAAAATAAATAAAGAAAAATATTGGCTGCAATGGGGTATTTTGCCATTGGATTTCTAGGTTTGGTGTAGGACATACCTCATTAAAGACCAAAGAAATTACTTCTGCATTAGACAGCCAGTGTGTATGTAGATGCCAACTGGCCAATGTAGCTCCAAAACTTGGATGTTGGGTTGTGGACAGCTGAACTCAGCTTTTCACAAAATCCTAAACAGCCAGGCAGCCCCAGGCCAGGAAGGTAGTCTGAAACTATTCCCATCATTGCTGTCATGTCCCCACCTGATTCTTTCTTCTTCACAACTTCTTAATTCATCACAGTTGTCACAAGTTCCTTCTGTAAAAGACCCTGACTGAATGCCTACGCTCTCTGCCTCTGCTCAGCCAGTGTGACCAAGGACGCAGGACACAGTACAGACTGAGGGGAGGCACTAGGACATAAATGCTGAGCTGTGCCCAGCAGGCAGGAGTGGGAACCAGGGTGGACCAGGATGCCTGACTGAGGCTGTGAGATGCAGGACATCACCTCCTCTGTGCCTGCCCCCATCCTTTTGGTCTCAGTACAGCAGGGGCAGATGAGACTCATTACTTCCCTCATAAAAATGTCTGAGAGCGCCTAGAGGAGTCCGGGTTTGGCATCCTAGAAATGGACACACACAGCATCTCTGCCTTTGAAAGGCACAGCCCCGGAGAATGGCACAGCCCCAAGGAGCCCTACAGAACCTTTTCTCAGCAATATCCTTGTCTTCCTCCTCTGTCCGTGGTATGGTCAGGGCAGAGAAACATAGATCTTTTCCAGAAAACTGGAAAAGAAAACCAGATCTTGACTATCAGGGTCACACTAATGAAAGACTCAGTCATGGAAAAGCCTGTGGGCATTTTAGCATGCAGTAAGAGGTCTAAGACAGTATTAAGCCAGATTATTGTGCTGGCAGAGCTTTCTGGGAGAGAATAGCATCCACCCTCAGTTTCCCAGGCACAGACATTCTCCAGGTATTAACTGTGGACACCCATCCATAGCCAGCTAGATGGCAGCCTTGAGTGCCACTGCAGATCTGCCCTTCTAAATATACATCTATGACGACTGCTAATACCGAACATTACTCAATGGAAAATTAAATGTTAAGGAAGAGTGGAGAAAGAAGACTTCTATATCTGCAATATTTTTTTTCTTTTCTCATACCAAAAAGGCAACTGTTTTATTTATCAGGAGATTTCTACTTGTAACCCATATAAAGAACTGTCAGTATTTTACATTCACTCATCCCTTTGTTTTCACCTAAGTTTGGGGTACTGTCCTGTGGGAAAACCTTTCATTTTTCCAGCCTCATTATGTCTTAACTGAAGCCTCAGAAAAGGGCATTTAGCAGTCTGACTAAAGAGAGCGGAGAGAGGAAGTAGTTACAAGAATGTGGAGACTTATCAGCCAAGCCCCAGAGACTCATCCTGAGGAGCAAGTAGCTAGAACTTCAAAGGGAACTCAGCCAAATAGTCCCCAGCATATAGAAAGGGAATTGGAAATCCTCTTGATTCTGCTGGAAATATCATAATTAAAGGATGGAACAGATCTTTGCATCACTCCCATGAGGTCAAGCAATACCACACCCAACCTGTCATGACAGGAAATTGATAACAGCAAGTTGGTAGATGTGCCTGCTCACATCAGAGATAGAGGATTCCCTGAGGAGCTAGCATTAAATCATAGGATAAATCATGACATCGGAATTTCTAACCCTAGATGGAAGGGTAGATGAACCCCTCACAAGAGGGTTTTACCATCATAGGACCACGAGCAAACTGTGTCACTGTGTGTTGGAAGTTGATCTCAGGTTATGCCAACCAAATTCTAATTGTTACTGGTACACACACCTACCCCTTACAGGCCAAATTAACCATGCCAGCCAATAGCTTTGGAGATACACTAAGGATTACTGCTACCACAGCTGCACAATTTGGACATCAAACCTATTTCCCTGCCTGAAGCCATTCAAAGAGGAGTCTCTCACATAAAATACACAGCCATAGCCATTATATACATTTTGTATATAATAAGTCATGTCTAGCCCTCCAGGGCATAACGAATACATTTAGTAGATATTTAACATGCAATTTAGATCTTTTTCCAGATTTCTCAAAACCAATTGTTTTTTGGTGGGGGCAGCTCTTGCCGGGATAGAAAAAACTTTCTGTTAAAAAAAAAAAAAAAGCCAAAACCAAACAAACGAAAACATTAAAAAAATTCATGGCACTCAAGAAATCTGCATACACTTGGCCAATATTATTAAAGAAGTTTAAGGCCGATTGCCTCTCCAGGATATGGACATTTTTATGAGATCCTCAACGGAAGAAATTGGTCTTTGTAACAGTCTTTTTTTTTTCTCACTAAGACAAAATATGTAGTAGTTTGCGTTGCAACTAAGAGCATAAATATAGTAATGCCAGAGGTCTGATTGGCTGTATTTCTGACAAACAAATCAAAATTAAAATATAACAGCAGTACCAGGAAGGACAAGGAAAGGAAAATTCCACTTAAGACAATGGGGCTGATTCTTACTTGAGTTAATGGCAATGTTGATCAAGAGTAATTGATGCTGAATTCAGAGAAATTACTCAAGGGGAGAGAAGAGGATGGAAAAGGAAAGAGAATAGCAGTTTTCAGAATTACAGGATATAAAATTATTTGGATGTAAAAGATATCCAAAGCCAAGAAAGAATTCCTTACTGATTTTCCATTGCATTCGACTTTGGAAAACAATTTCATTTCTTTCTATGAGACCTTTGCATTTCCAAAGCTTGTTAAAGACCAAATATTTGGTTGAGTGTGTAACATTTGCAACAATTAGCAGAGCAGCCAGTTAGAAATAGCTGTTGCAATGAACCGTATTCATTGCAAAAAGGGACACGATAAGGAGAGGAACAACACTGATCTGCCTCATCCCTGTTCCAAAACAGAGGGCACAGTGCTGATCAAATTTTGGGTTGGGTTCATTTTAATCAGCCTGTGGGAATTCATTACACAGACTGTAAGATATAGTTTTGAGAAATTAGCTCTCCTTCTCTTGGCCTCCATCTCCCGAGAATCCTACCCTCAGTTTCAACCTCTTCAGTGTTCTCTCTGAGCATAGCTGTCTCTGTGGGTCATGGAAAGTTTATATATAATGCTCGCCAAAGACTACTGGCAATCTGAGACTTTCTGTGAGGATTTCACACACACATTTGTAGACCTCATCAAGCTCCAAGAGCCATCCCTTGGCTATACTGCACTCACAGCTCACAGTCCTGGTCTGCATTAGCACATCTAAAGTACAAAAAAACCTCTTCCTGTCCCAAACCCTGCACTTCATTGGAGAGGCTGCTGGTGCTGTGTCTGCATTTCTCTGTCACTGAATCATGAAGGGTACAGGGATATGTGTAATGACAGCAGAATCTCAACCCTTTTGTACTTGTGTTACTGCTGCCTTTCTACAACCAGTGCTCTCCCTACCTCTCAGCACCAGATATTTTTAACATGTATGCACTGATAATGTTGCTATGACTGTACAAAGGACTAGCAGCTTTTCAGTTACCAAAATAGTGGCTGTTACATAAACAGTTTTCTCAACTCCTTTGTGTTTGATGCTTCTGTGACAATGTTTATAGTTCACATTTTGACAATGTTTTCCAGAATTCAAAGATTTCTGTTGTATTAGTTTGTCTAATACTGACATCTCAAATGCCATCCCAATCTCATCTATCATTTTTATGCAAGTTTTTTCCTCAGAATTATTAAAACCAGCCATGAGCACTTTAGGAAGGGCAGGCTCGTCTAAGCAAGTAGCAGGTCATTTGCATACTAATAGCATGCTCACAGCTTCCACAGTGGAAGCAAACCAATATCACAAAATGGTGTGCTAAACCCAGAATGTGAACTAGACCAGAAACAAATAACAGCTGACATAGCCACCCAAAAGCAAAATGAAAACATTCACTACCAGACCTTCATCTGCACGGTCTCTGGATACTAAAAACATGTTTGTATTTTGGTTCTAGTGGAGGATTATTTAAATGTATCAACAGGGTAATATTCTTTTTCAGTCACCTATGTGATAGGATCACAAAAATGATGTAGCATTAAAGATTTTTCTCTTTATCCCAGGAAAGTTACACAACCTTCCTTAGAAAAAAAGATGGGTAGTTAGGGAAAGAAGCCCGTGCTTGAAACTGAAGGAAGATAGGAGTGCAGCATTCTCTGTTCTTCCCTGTAAATTAATTTTATTGTATCTAAATCAAAATGGCAGCATATACTTTATTTTCAGCTACTTTTATATCTGTATATTACGCAGCTGTGATTTCATGTTGCATTTCAAAAATACATTTCCACAAAGTGTATTTCTAAATATCAGAAAGTGTCACAATACTTTTACCTGAACACACAGACAATACTTATGGCCTAGTATCTTTTTGAACCCTTCCAGTATACAAATTGCTGTACCAGTGGTGAAATTCCCTTGGATTTTGTCCATAATAGCAAGCACTAATAGAAAATTCAGAAGATCCAACAAAGCCTGAAAAGCTCACTGGGTAGGTGAAGGAGGATTTCCTCCTTCTTATCCGATAGATATGTCCTAGAATATGAAAACAACCTCTTTTTTATATATCCTATTTATATAAGTGTCACATTTTAAAACACCTCTTGCATGCTGCATTGTTGATGCTGGTTTTTAGAAAGGTCTTTGAGGACTTGATCTCTTGTCCCCATGAATTTCCAAGAGTGATCTATGCATGATCATAAGCAGGAGCTCACACATGCAAATGGCATTTTTTGAAAGACGTGATAGGAGATTTCATCTGCATCATATTTTAAAAGCCCACACAACAATCTTTTTCCTCAAAAGTTTCAACATAGGTCATTAGGCCATATACCATAAGAATAAACAATTATATTAATTTTGCAGTGTAAAGAATGAAAACAGTGTATATACATGCAATTTTAGACATATGAAGGCTATTTATATCTGAATTTTGGCGGCTTCAAGTATACTTTCACAGTATTTTTATTATTGATATAACAGAGGATGTTGGTCTGTGTGACTGACAGCTGACTACACTTATATTCACACTACAGAATGTAGCAGGTTGGTGCAATTATGATATCACATCAGATACCAATCCTTTTTAAAGTACTATGATATGCACTTTCATGGCCACGTAACAGATTTGCATTTAAAGCTTTTAAATGAGGCATTCTAAATTAGGTATGAGTTTTCACCTTAAAGTGCTTGGAGGCTGTTGGACACTGAAGGTGCTTTAAAACCCAATCTCATCCTTCCAAGGAATGACACATCAATGCAGGGAATCATTTGGAGAACAAAGGCAAATGTGATGGGGAAAGTACTAAAGGAGCTTATACAGTACCCACTTTAAAACCTCCATTAAACTAAAAGACATTTGAACTCAAAGGTATTTAAGCACCCGGCTGATTTTTTGTTTAAAAAATACATACACGTTAGTAGTACCTATCTAACTGAGAAAATGGACCTTACTAATTGTGACAACTTCTGAAACAAGCACTATCTGCAGATCAACGCGCACCATTATATCTGAAAGCAGAAAAATGCCCTCCATCCCAGATTCATGGCCTAGTCCTGTAAAAAATGTGTTTCTGTAACATCTTGGTACAAAATGGGCAGCATTAAAGTTCAGTAGTCAGTTTCAAAGATTCTTGATTTTACCTATGCCAAAGGTAACATTTCTAGAAGTCAAAAGTTGTATCCAGAGATATATCCAATGTAAGGTTTATATTAAGCAATAGCTAGATAAAGTTTATTAAAACTTCCCCTCATATTCCAAAAGAATGCCGCTGCATTATGTAGCTACCTTAATGTTCATCCTGTTACATCTCTGGTTGCCATGGCAATTTCCTCTTAGGTATTTGTAAGGTCACAAAAAGAAGAGCTAACCCTCTTACTCCCAGAATAACTAATGCAGCTCAGTTACTGGCTTGATGTAAATAGTCTCAGGTGACAGCAAACTGTACATATAGTCAATTACAACTGCTCAAAGGAAATGATTTGTTGTAAGAGCCTCTGTTCAACCTCGGTGACATCAATGTTTCTATGGCAACAGTTGCCTCTTGCACTGCTTAGAATTGAGTATTGATCAAACTAGGGCCAGCACTATTTCAGAGACTTGCTACTTTTCTGTGTGGCAATTTACAATAGGAACTCATAACATCACTGTATATTTCAAGCCCCAAGGAACCAATTTAGCAGACAGTTACAGTAGAATATTAGCAGAGGTCAATAATGGAAGTCTGATTATAGTCCTGGAACAATTATTCAAAGCTTTTGTTGTCTGCCCTTTCATCACTCCACCAGCTATTAAAATCTTCAAATAATAATATTCTTCCCTAAAGAAAGTGCTGAATTCATTCATCTTCTATTTTAAACTTTATTTTTCATTGTTATGTTATCTATCAATAAAATTATTCAGCTATATTAGCCATGCTCTGACCTCTCAGAAGTAAATAACTATTGATCAAGAAGTGGAGCTCTGATGGCATAGTACAGGGTTTCCATTAATGGTCTCATTGGCCCAGCAGATAAGGTGATTCTGGCAGGAGAGCAGACAAACAGCACAGAGCCATTCCCAGCGGAGAGCAGGAAGGCACACACAGTCCTGTGCAGGGGGATGGGGGCTCCCCTCCCAGGTCTGTCAGCAGTGAAATGGAAACGCCTCTGTAAAACGTGTGTGTTCCAGAAATGGCACTGAGGCATGTACACCTCTCACACACAATCCCTGCATCTGGGCACTCTCACATTTCAGAGGGGATAAGGAAAGTTTTCATGTCACCTGCTTTCCTTTATGGAAACAGATACAGTGTGGGGGTCTTTTGTGTGCTGAATGGCAAAAATGGCCAGTCTCAAGACTAATTAAGAATTTGTGGTGAGTAATAATGCTTAGAATGTCAAGAGAATGATGTTAATCTAAGAATGTTTCTTCTTCATTGATTGTGAAGAATTGCAGACTGAACAGATTGCTTGCTGCTTAATTTTAAAAACATCACACACATCAGCCTATGATTTATCCCTCTTTTTGCTCCTACAGTAATTTTCCTTTATGCTTGAAATAGGAAAATGAGAGAAAACTCTGCACTGTTTGCAACAATAAACAATTTACTGCATTTGATTTGTTTTACTATCAACTCATGGGTACTCACACAATTAGCCTATCTCTTAATATGATATGCTTCAGAAAATACTTTTCTATACTTCCCAGCTATTTGCAAAATGAGATATTTATGGGAAGCTAAGTTTGTCTCCTGCTCTTCCACCTATTTCAGTAGGTCAACCCAGAAATTTTAGTTCAGGCCCTCTTCTATGTAAATTGTGCTTCAGATGCACATACATTTTCATTCAAATCAATAGGAGTCAGATATATCAAAGCAGGAAATTATCCCCTCATTGAGTCTTCTTCTCCAAAGTAGATCTATGTAACTCCTACACAGAGATAATATAGTTAATTACATTCTTCTTTGAGTGCATCAGTGGGAAAACAGGATTTAAGAATCAGTGATGTTAAGTAGATAAATTCACCAGGAATTGAGAAAATTCCTGTACTCACCTCCAAAAAAAGAGAGGGAGAAACTTCCAAGCTCAGCAAGACCTAAATAAAAAAGCTAGAAGGAATGAAGAGAAAATGAACAATCATTTCTGAGGATAGTAAGATTCTCAGTTTGTCACTCTTCTCATTTAACTTCTTTGTCATTGTCTCCCTAAGAGGGTCAAAAAGATCAATCTGTGATGTCACCAGGATACTCTGGCAGCTCCCCCATCTTTTATTCATTAGGTTCAGGCTGTGTTGTTTCCTGTCTATCTCGATGTCTAGCCAAGATTGAGGCCTGGATGGCACTGGCTGGCTGATACACAATCCAGAACAGGCAGATGTTGTACTGGAACCAGCAAAGTGAAAGGCAGGGAACACATGTAGCTACCTTCTCATTGGAGGATCAATTGTAACAACCTAAAAGCTTTAAAGGGATGCTCTCTTATTGCTTATCAGAGAGAAGAAAAAGAAGTTATAAGTGCCTTACAGCTCTAGTGTTGATCAAGGGTAATGGGAACCTCCTGTTGCAGCTGCAGAAGTCATTCAGGTTCCTGCTGGTATAGAAGTGTCTTGGAAAAATGTGGTTAAGGAAACGCAGAAATGGCTTGCTACTGAACACACTGCAGAAAGCAGAGTGCAGAGACTGCCCTGCTGTTTTCTAAAAAAACTTTGCACTTATTGTAAAACATGTAGCTCTCCTATAGTTTGGAAATATTTTTTTCTTGTATGATTGGGCTACAGCAACTAAACACTGACACAGCGTTCAAGTACAGTGACCAAAGTGCATTATGCAGAAGCATCATCCCAGTACAGTTTCCATCACCATTTTTGTGGACTTCTATGGGATTACAATTTATATATAATTTTTGTACAGTAAATTTGAAGTGTAGGAGTTGTACCATTCACTACATGGTGATAACGTGGCTAAAATTATGGCTTCATAGTTTAAATAGAAAAATGAGATAGGGTAAAAAATCAAGAAAAGAAATATCACAAATTCTAATGTTATTTTAAGGTTAATGCCAGTTGTTTTTTCTGGAACTAACAACTATATCTAGGCTGAGGTGTTAGACTATTGTTCCATTTAGACACATTCTTCTCTGGTATGTTGAATCAGACCTTGAAATTATCAAGGAATAAATTGACTTCAGTGCATACAGGGACAGACTTTTAAAGCAGTTCTATGTGGTTCTGATCAATAAGTACATGGTTTATGTTCTTGACTACATCGTCTTGATTTAGAGAGCTCCCTGGTAGCCTAAGACATAGTATTCCTGTACTGGGATGAGCTACAGTGAAACAACATGAAGATCATGAACTCACCTATCTATTATTTCTCACCACAGTCTGCAGGTAAAAATATAACACCTCGTCATTTTAGCTTTCTGTATATCACTGTACAATCAGCAGTACTTTCTTTTCATAAAAACCTACTTGACAAAAAATGTAAAATTTGAGAAAGCACTAAGTCTTTCATGCTGCATCTTTAAAGCTGCATCAAGCCAGCCTTTAAGTGAGCCAATCCTCCAATTGGAAGATATAAGCTGTCACAAGTTCTTTACACAGACTACTTTATAGACTGATTTTGAATTTGTGGGCTGACATCACACAATAGCCACCAATATCAGCAACAGCAACTAGCACCAGAGATGCTCCAAGTAGCTACCACTTCTGGGTGATTTAAACTGTTAAACACATTCTAACATTTTTCTATTTTCAGTATTCAGTCCTGTTCACTAACTAGAAATAAATAGTTATAGACTGAAAATGAAAACTAATTCCAAATTCATATTAGAGGGAAACGCTAACAACTCGCAGTAGTTACAGCTGAGGAAGGATACATTTCCCACCAAACAACCATGCAAATGCAGTCAGTCTTCTCTCTTTTACAAGAAAGATGATTTTTTACTCTGCATTTCAAACCACTGTTAAGAGAGATGAACTTTTACCTCTTCAGTCTGTGCAACACCAGCGCTGTTTTTCTAACTTCTGAGTAGTTTGGAGGAACACAGTTAGAAGCCTGAGAAAAAAACAAGGATGCAAAAATTACTCTCTTATACCTTTGCTTGATGAGGTAACAGAAAGTCAACATCCTCAAAACCAGTAAATGAAAACAGATAATAGAAGCAGAAGCTACATTTGAAACATATCTCTGAACTTCAGCACACAGAAAACATGCAGCGTAGCAAGGAGCTTAAACACACAACTATCAAGGAATATGAAATGGGATCTTACCTGCATAGTTCTCGATATATTTTGATATATAGTTGATGACCTGATATATAGTTATATCCCTAATTTCTACTGGAAACTCAACCAATGTCAATTCTCTTGCAATTAAACGCTTACCACAATAAAAGGGAGCAAAAGAAACTGTTGTACCAGACATTTATTTTGAAGCATTGTGCTTTAAAAAGCTCATGTATTAAAAAATCAAAACTAAAAAATACATTTTGCCATTGCATCTCAGGAAAAAGGAGAGAATCTCGTTGAAGCATGGCCAGCAAGCACTCCAGAATAAGCCTTCTCATGAGAAAAAGCCCCTCTCATTTGAAGTAACATTATTATGGAATTGTTTTAATGGAACAAAAACTCCATTTCTCCATCTATAACTAGAAACAGCAATAAATTAAGGACAGAAAATCCCAGAGGTATTCTTCACATTTGATTTCAAACATACTGTGATGGTTTCAGTAAACCTCTCAGAAACAAATGTTCAGCTAAGACTCTGCAGGTTCAGAAACAACAGGAGTCCCTCAAGGACATAATGGAGACTTGGAGCAAAACTCAAAAAAGCAGTTAGGAAAGTTGTCCTCTTGAATCTATAGCTTTTATTTTCCTTAGTACAGAATTGGGTGAGTGACTAAGTACCGTTAAGTAGTTTTCTAGGATTTCCAGACTGATTTCTTTTGATAAGGGCATTTGCTAAAAGTAAAATTCAAACCCAAACAAGCTTTGTTAAAGCCCCAACCCCTATGTTCCTCACCCTGGCTTTGCTCACATAGGTTAACACCCAATCACGTATTTCAAGGTCAGAAGCAACCAATGTGATCATCTAGTCTGAAGTACTGCAAAACACAGACCATAGAATTTCACCCAGCAATTTCAGTGTCTAGCCAAGTAATTTGTGTCTGAACTAGAGCGTATCGTTCGAAAAGTCAGCCAGCAAGCTCTTAAGCGTTTGTGGAACTTCATTTGCTTGAGTATGTTCATTTCGTTCACTTAAGTAGATGTGACAGTTTAGGCTTAAGAGTGCTCAGGGTCAAAATGCCAAATAAACAAAACTCAGCTCACAAAACCCCAAAGGTTTGCCATTACTAGTGAGGGAAGACCTCATTTTGATTCACAAAGCTCTGGGTCATTCCTGCAAGATAAAGGTTTTTTGAATTTCTTAGGATGTCAAATATTTAGAGCTTAAAAATAAATATATCTCAGCAATAGCAAAATCCTTTGGCTGACCTCACAGGCAAAGGCACACAGAGAGATCATAATTTCCACAGACTTTAGAAAGAGCAAACACTTGCCAGCCTCTAAAAAGTAATCCTGGAAGAAAAAAAAAAAAAAAGAAAAAAAAAGAAAAAAAAAAGGAGGGGGAGCTGGCGGGAGGGTGAGTGGAATAAAAATATTCAACACATCTTTAATCTTTAAATACACACATACAGCTTCCCCACAAATGGAGGGAAATCTCCTCTACCTGTTTAAACCATCACCCCATCCATCTGCACAGAGTGAAACAACTGTTTTATTCTGAGTATTTAACTGTTCTCAAACTCCTATTGAAGAGAAGGATCAAGCTACAAAATAGGCTACATTTTGGACAAACACATCATATTTTGAGTACAGTCCCAACTAGGTCTTTATTAGAGACTCAGCTTCGAGTGTAATGAAGCCTCATTTCAGAAAGTCAAACCCTTGCCTTTGTAGAAGAGTTTTCACTATAAAAACCTCATATTTTCCTGAAAGGAAAAATAAGTCTGATTTCTTTATGGAAAGATTGGAAGCAAAAGAAGTAGCAGTGGAATGACACAGTACTGTAATAAGTCAAGGATATAGATAGGTTCTATTTCTAATCCTGCTACCTGCTAATGTGGAAAATCTCTTCCTTTTCTCCATGTTAATTTCCCAGGTTTGTTCTGGAAATCTAATTAAAATTGCAAGTTTAATTAAAGCAGTAATTTTCCAGAATAAAGTCTATACTTGCTGTGATTGTGTTTGCATGATGTACCAGTAAGTACCAGCACAAATATTTTAATGTTGCTTGTTGTTACATGTTATAGAAACAATCAGACAAGAACAATAGTGAGGAGGAAGGTGATCAAACCTTCTGAAATGAGGTATTTTGAAATACCTGAGGGAGTAGAAAAGCTAAGATGCCAAGAACAATAAAAAAGTGGAAAGGAGAAAAAGATGGGGGAAATGGGAATTGTATTGAGGAGACAAATTCTGAGTGCAGATTAAAAAAAAAAAAAAACCAACAACAAAACAATCTAAGCTGGAAGTAGAATTGCAGAATGGTATTTCCTGATGGGTCACTTGCAATATGTTGCATCTCTGTGACACAGAAGTAAGATGGATATTACAGAGCTAAAGCTTTGAAGACCGTGCTTGGCTTGCCAGTATGGAGCCTGCCTTCACCTTTATTACTGAAGGAGGATGTTTTTATTTGCCTAGTGCAATGCATTATACCCATAAATTCCACCCACTCAGAAAGTCAAATTAATGCTAACCTCCAAGATACATTAGGTATGGGTTTAAATCAGTCACTTAAGATATACTGCAACCTAGTTTCTATCCAGGTTTGCAATATATTCACCATTAAAATACCCTGCAAACATTCCTCAATATGCACTGTTTGCTGGGGTTTCTCACCTTCGCCAGCAACGTAAAGATGTAGAGTACCAGATCTAATTTGTGTTGTTCCATGATCACTACCAATGAAATTGCAGGCTGTCAAAATGTTCCAGTGCTACAGGAAAACAAACCCTGCCGAATCACTTTAGTTAACCATGTAAGAGAAAAATCTACTCATTTCCATCATGAGTAGTTTGCACTGGGATTATGTGAGATTGTGATATTTAACAGGTGATAGCAGGAGAAAACCTGATGAATTACATCTGAACCCTTAATGGTATGTGGCAAAATTAAAGTCTACTTAATGGTGATGTCCACATTTTCTCCATTTATCAAATTGTCCTATTTTACATAATAGGTATTTGTAGGCATAATCACTAATGCCCTATAATGTGTATGTATGAGTTATCAAAAATAATTTCAAAGCTAACAAGCTGATTCCTGTAGTTGCAGAGCTATTGCAATCTACTGCAATCATTTTAGATGAGAGAGGCATAGAAAGAATACATGAAAAAAAAACCAGCAGGGAAAATTCAGAATGCAGAAGTTTCCCTAGAGGGAATGCAGGATATAGATATATTTCTACAGCATGTGTCATTCCTTCGTCAATATTTACCCAGCAAGTTGAATGATAATGTGCAGTCATTATTAAACTCAGCCTTCTAAAAGACTAGGTTCTGGCTCTTGATACAGTTGCTCTGTGTAAATTATTCCAGGGATTATGCTTGAATTGTGCCACTGGCAGTTATTTCAGATCTATGTCTCATTTCCAGATGGTTCATCTGTTTGTTTCTTTAATATATTCAAGATTCATTGTGTTTGCCACAAATTTACACATTTTTAATGTTGGTTACTCAGATGAATCTGATCTCAGACAAAGGATAAAGAGATAACATCTGTAGATTTTCATGCTAATGCTAACTTAAAAATTTCCCTAAACAGTGAAAGCACAATATAGTTTTTGAAAGCTCAGCCAAACATGAGAGTTTTTCTTGCTCTTCAAATATTGTAGGAAACAAAATAGGTCTGCTTAATTTTACCAAATTATTTCCTTTAGTGCAGGAAGCCAAGACGTGCCTAAGGCAAGTCATAGCCCATATTTTTCATGCCCAGGTTCAGACTTTTGCTCCTACTCTTGAAACTAACAGTATGCACACAAGGCATGTTCATATTGTCCTCCCTTCTAAGCAGTTTTTAGTACTCCTTTTCCCAAAAACAGCTACTGGTTTCATAGACAGGGAACAAAGGCAAAAAACCCCAGCAAGTCTCAACTCTATGCTGTGTTTTCAAGGTTTTGTAGTGGAACTCCATAATATCATCATATTTGCCCTTCGTATCTTCCATATGTTTCTTAGGAGATGGTTCATGAAAGACAGAAAAGAATCCATCATTTCCACAAAAGCTTTGCACTCTGTTAAATATTTTTAGATATGGGAGATGTCAAAAGTGTCTATTAAAATAAGGATTACCGGCTACTTTCTACAGACAGCTTCGATTCCTGAGGCAATTGAGGCAAATAATTACTGTCCCAAACATACAGGTAAGAAGTGGGCATAGGAGGGTGACTTTCCCAGGTCAAAAAGACTGTGGGAGACATTCAAATGGAATTCACATCTCCTGAGATCCAGTCCATCATTGTACTTTTTAACCTGGATTATACTAGCAAAGGAATGGGGAGAAGTGTGAAATGTTAAGAGCTTTCTCTGGCAGACGGGAAGGGACTCAATAAAAATGCAGGGGAAAAAACATACTCTGAAGGCTATTTTTTGTGTTTTACAAGCAAATCTTGTTGTGTTACAGAAACTCAAGAAACAGACCTGCGTGGCAAAACTGTTTGTAGAAAATACAGAGCCATAACCTCTGATTATCAAGCTGCCCCCAAGTTTTGTTAGCATGTGAAATGACATTTACCCCAAGCCTCGATTATCCATACTGAAAATAAAAATGCCACGCACTTACAGAATACTTGTGGAATTTGTGCAAACTGTGAACATCTTTTCAAGACAATTTTTGAGACAAAGAAATGAGTCAGAAAAGTATCTTCAGCCTTTTAAAACTGCTAAAAGTTCTGACAATTTGTACATGCTTATGATCAATCAGTGGAAGCACTAAGAGTTGCATGTAAAGTTACAATTATATTGACTAAGTTTTTGTCAGTGAACGGAAGGTTAAATCAAGTAAAATATTTCAAGTCCCACAGAAAGCTCTGGAACCAAAACAATGAAAATGAAGCTCTCCCACTCCCCTGTCCTGGACCTCAACCCCAGGAATCTTTGCTCTCTACTTGACAGTCTTTTTTTTCAGAGCTTAAAAAAGGAACCATTTTTGCAGCCACGGAAACATGTTCACTCTTCTCCAAACAGTATATTTGCCATTCATCAGTGAACATTCTGTGCCAGATAATGAACCATTAACACCATTCACCTGCACTGTGATAAAAAATTATATATCCACTTGTTATTTGAATAAGCAACAAAAGAAACAGAGCCCACATATGGATTTAAATATCTATCTATCAGCTCACAGTGGCATGTCACAGCAAGAAGGCTGAACAAATATGCAAAAAATTGTTGTTTAATGGGGAGAAATACAGTAAAATTGTTTATAGTGGGGCAGTAAGTTCTTAGCAACAAAGTAAATTACAAACAAATTTTTCAATGACATTTTAAGACTTCATATTAGATTCTTACATACTGTTCAAAAATCAATTTTGCATAGAATTTCTGTGAGTGTTCCATTATTAATAAAGCAGCAGTAGGCAACTGTGGCTGCACTCTCACAACAGCAACACCTGAGGGGGAAGAATGCTGCCACACATTATCCTTGCTTTAAACAACTCAGTCCTGAATCCTCACACAGCGAATCTCTGCCTGGGATTAAACCCTTATGCCATCTGTAATCAAAAGGATGTCAAAGGCTGGGGAGGAGCTGAATTATTGGTGTGTCTCTGCAGGTCTTCACTTTACCTAATTCAATGTAATTTAGCTTCTATGGGCATGAAATTAATCCATTGTACAATCAAATTCAAATGGAAATTCTCAAAAAAAAAACCAGTAAGAAAAATATGTGAGAATCTAAAAAAATATTTTCAAGGATACAGAATGTATTTAAATTGCTTCTCATTGTTTATATCACACAATATTTTATAACCAAAGGTAGTAGATTTTTCTATAGAACATGTCACCTATTTTATCTAACTCTTGCTGTTGCATTCTTCCATATCATTTATGTAGATGGCATGGTTCTGATTTCAGAGCTAATGATCAGGATTGGGATATCTTCATCTTAGTAATGTCATGTAATCCACATCTATCTTGAATTGCAATTTCCGCTGTGCACCTCATCTTCAATTTCTGTATACCTGGGAGTACTGCAGATCTCAGTTCAATTTAGGACACATTGAAGTATATGTTCAACTTCGAGCACTTGTTAAAGTGCTTTGACAAGCAGACCTGGAATGAGACTTTCACAATGAGGACATGAAATGCAGAGCTAGATCCAAAATACAAAAGATTAAAGTGCTTTAGGAGAGTCAGCAGACAGGAGAGACTCCTGCTGCCCTCAAAACCAACACTGCTTAATTGCCCATGGTTTATGTAACCCGAGGTTTACTTGCATTTAAAATTAAGAATCAAATGTTCTTTGCTATATTCAATGAATTAACATCTGTAAAGGGAAACAGTATTCCTACACTGACCGTTTTGTTTAGAAATTAGTAATGAAAATTTTCTGATAAATCCATTTGAATAAGAAATTCCACATTCTAAAGAAAACTCATAGCCCAACATTATTATACAACACATTAAATAATAGAGAAGTCTGTGTACCTTTATTGGCTAACAGATGAAATCTGAATAGTGCCTAATACAACCTAATTCATTGTTCAGAATTTATGAGACTCATCATCATTTAATTAACAATATAAATATTAAAAAACATTTTCTAATAAAATTTTATAATTGTAATAAGACACTCCACTATATGAATTATGGAGTATTAATTCACACCCAGCTTTGTTGAAACTGGGTATGAATGAATGGCTCATAATTCACGTCTTGTCATGTCTTAGAGCCGAAAATAAAAATGCAGACAAAATAAAATGGAATAATACCTTGCAGAGATAAATTAGCCAAAATTCAAGTTATTAATATAATTTATGTTTCTAGCTCTTTAGTCCACCTTCTCACATATTACATGATGCCTAATCTCATGGTCCTTACACAGGGAACACTTCTGCTTCAGCAGACAGTGATGTGGTGGTGGTGACCCCAGAGGTCTTGCCAGGAGCACTGGTAGATGATGCTGACATTTGCACCAGGCAAGAACTTGGCTGATTTGCTTAATGAGGATTTTTTTTTCCTAGTGAAATGACTCCAAAACAATGGATCTTAACAACTAATTAGGCTGAGTAACATGTTTTCATAAATTCAAATAATAAATTGATTTGTCAAAACTACAATTTAACCACAACGCTTCAAGAATCTTGGTTGAGCCAGACTAATATTTATGGTCAAAAAAGGGAGCAAAATGACCACAAATGTCTTTTCTTTCTCTAACTGGAAATTTATGGTTTTTATTTCAAACTGATGTTTATTTTAAATTGGTGAACATTTCTAAAAGTGTATATGCTATGTAAAATATTTCCATCTGTTCTGTAAGAGAACGTCAGTTACTTCATAGAATCATAAAAATTAAGGTTGGAAAAGACCACTAAGATCATCATGTCCAACCTTTGGCCATACACCACCTTGGTCAACTACAGCACGAAGTGCCATGTCCAGTCATTTCTTGAACACTTCCAGGGATGGTGAGTTCACCACCTCCCTGGGCAGCCTGTTCCAGCGTCTGACAGCCCTTTCAGTGAAAAAATCCCTACTGATGCCCAGCCTGATTCTGGCAAGAAAATGAAGGGGTTTGCTTATACATATTAAAAACACTTAAAAAGCAAAAAGATTTCAGAAGCTTAATTTGTGTGAATTTTAGAGGTGCTTGAATTTGGACATCGGTCCATCCTGCAAATCAGCCGCCCACCTCTAGAACAGATGATACAAAGTTTAATCGAACTCAAGACACAACAGGGTGATCCAGTCCCTTTCACAAAAGTTTCTCTCAACGTGCATCCCTTATCTAGGTGGCATATGGAACGCAGTAATGCTATAAATCCAACACAGAAATTAAGAGGAATTTGAACTTTCTTCTGGTTCTCACTGTGTGCAACCAAAGTACAAGAATTCTATCTCTGCTCCACATGAGCCACAAGAGATATTGTCTCTCAAGCAGCATGGACCCTTTGCACAATGTTAGCCATGAATCCAAGCATTTGCACTGATGACAAATGACTGGGAATGCCTCTATCCCATAGTGGACACCATTTTAGCCACCAGGGAGGCATTTCCTCTTGCATTACTGAGAAACAAGTTAGGTCCCCTGGGGAAAAAATTCTGATTGCAAAAGAATTCAACTGCTTAAAATCCACTTTCTACACATCTGCCAAATTCCAGGCAGGGCCACAGAGAATAAGCAGTGTGGCAAAAAATCATTTTCTGTTAGACCAGATGCAAACATGACCCATACATAAGCTGTCAAAAGATGCCACAGACCTAGTTCCCAAAGAAACGGTTCCAACCACAGGAAAGCTCCCTGTTGCCCTTCCTCTCCAGTGAATGCTTGATCCTATGTCATTTCCCAGTGACCTGCTCTGCTTGTCTTTGCAAAGTCTCTGAAACAGCTGGCACTGATAACATTGACAGACAACTGTGTGGCTACTATATCCGTAAATCTGTATCCCACTTGCCCCAAGCAAAGTATTTGATGCAAGCTAGAAAATGCAGAGGGGTGGATTACATTAATTCAATGATAACTCAGTTCTTGTTCAAACTTATCTGACATATGATAAGAGAGAACAGTATTGGCTCTTTGTATTATTAGGGTGGCTGAACATCAAGGGTGAAATCTTGGCCCTCACAAATTTAGAGGGAAATTTGCCATTGACTTCAATGGAGCCAGGATTTGACCCTGAGTGGATACAATTCCCATATGTGCTTCCATAAAGAAAATTAGAAATGATTTGTCTGATAGCATATGGAATCCATTTATGCATTATGAATAACATTATTATTTAAAATAGAAGATAAATTCAAATTAAAATTATATTCATGCATATATTCGCACATATCAAATACAGAACAAGGGAATGAGAATCCACTACATTCTCTTCTTTTTCTCAGTTTTAGGTAAGAGCTTAAAAACTTGGTTGGGAAGAGACTTACAGGGCAGAGGAAAGGTAACCAGCAATTTAAAAATTCTTTTCAAGTTTTATAATGATACAACCCAGTTTGCCTGGGTTCGAGATCTCCTGATGCCCGTCAGTCTAAATAGATCTTTAACATTGCTTTAATATTAGCTTTTCTGGTTTTGAATGAATTTTACTATTAAAAGAAATATATTTGAAGGATTAAGAATGGAGAAAAAGCTGAAAAAGGAAGTCTCATTCCTCATGGCTCTGTACTGTCTGACCTTTCCCACCAGAAAAATTATTCCACTTTGGAACCATGGCTCAGTGCCATCCCCACTGCAGACATGGTCTCAAACTAACTTGGAGTTGTGCCACACGGAACCTCTGGCTTATTATACAGGATGGATGCCAGACAAACTGACTGAGGTGTGGTTGGATTTTATGGACTCTCAATTGAAAGTTATGCTATACATAATGTGATTAGATGTGACTGGAATGTTATTCCTTATTTTGTATTATTGAAGTTTAATTGTTTCCTTATTTCACTGTCATCTCTCCATTTGACTAACACTTGTGTATCACTGGTAAGAGATAGTATTCAGCTTGGCTTTGTCTTTTATACACTACTGCTCTTTCAACCCTTTTTACTTCCCTCCAAGAAAGAAAGAGAGTAAGAGAGAAAGAAATTATTCAAAAAGCAAATTCCCTTCTAATCCCAGTCCTAAAGTTTTTGCAGAAATTCTGCCTAAAGAAAATGTTTTACCTGAAGGAAGTTAACAAACATAAACCATCAATCATGCAAACAGACCTCATTCTCACTAAAAGGCATGTGTAGTTTAGATGGCCACTGCATTCAGTTTTCAGTCCCTTGTTGTGCATTCTGGTTTTTACAAATTTCTGCACACATCCCATAGAGCTTCATTTTCCCAGAATAGGTGCAGTGACCACACAGTTTGATCAAATTAAAACGCTCTTCATTTACACAGTTTTTATGTTGGGATCAAAATTACTGCCATGTGAATACTTCATATATGCCATATTCCAACCTAGCAAATTAGTTTGACAGAACAAGTTCCTATAGGTGAATGAATTACTTCAGTGTGTCTTGGTGCCAGGAACAGGTTATGAACACAAAACAAATAAGGTTTACAGATATTCAGAGTTTCTAATGAGTGACTAGTTATAATGCCTTTGCTTAACTCAAGTGCCAGTTTCCCTTGTGTTCCTTCTACTAGAAGTGATCAGCTGGACATACCATTGCATGGCATGGTTTGTCTCAACAACCCTCTACCTCTTGTAAGTTCAGATCTGCACCTGCCATTATTATTTCACCTATATATGTCCTATTCCATCCCACCTGATGTTGGTGGCTTGCAGGGATTATTGACAGCTGATTCCTAGTGGAAAACTTTGTAGTTTGGTCTTGTACATACTGTCCACACTTCCAAACCCCTGAAATCATGAGAGAAGCCCAAAGGCTTTGCCATTACACATCTAATCCTCATCTCTGAAGTTTACTCAAGTACATCTAACCTTGGAAGCTTTTTCCCAAGAGAACTATAGAAACTCATTTAGGATGTACAGTCTAATATCTCCTAGCCCACAGTACCTCATGTACTTCTTGATTATTTTTTGTAGAGGTGGGAGCTAAGCTGGTTCAACAGCTGTAAATAAGGCAGACTTTCCCTAAGTGGAAAAAAAGACAGTTTGTGAGATGGTACAATACTAGTTAATTAACTAGCATTAATTTAAAAAATCTAAAGGGGGTAGTTTTCTTTTCTAAGAAGACAGTAAATTCAAAAAGCCAGGTTTACTGTGCCACTGGAACAGAAGTTATTGAATTAGGCTGGGCTGTCCTTGACTGTATTTCCTCAGGATGCTTGTGCTGAGTTGGGGCCGGGGAGGAGACGACAGAATTTTAGCTTGTGTTTTGTTTCGTTTTTTTCAACACAAAGATTTTTCAATAGAACTACCGACTTAAAAACATAGGTATTTTAAAGTCAAGCTGTAAGTTTATGTTACAATTTAACCTACTTAGTTATATATTGTATTGAAAAAACACTTTATTGGAGGTGTCTATAAAAAACGGCAAAGCCTTGTTTTGAACACCAAGTCGGCATTAGCAAAATGCTAATATGCAATCCTTGCCATTGCTCAGTTCAATTCCTAATAATATTGCTCCTTGCCTATAATGACCCTTATTCTTATATCACTGCTTTTCTCTTTCCCCTCAGTGCTCTGTGGCTTTGCTTTGCTATCCAACAAAGTAAGAGAGCCAGCAGGCTGCTTTATCAGCAACAATAATTTCAAATGAATGTTAACATACCTAATTTTTGTCCATCCTTCTTTCTTTGTCCTCCTCTATGACTATGATTTGTTAAAATAATTTTGAGCGCACGTGGATCCCTGCCTTCTATTGGAGAGTACCAGGTGGGTTCAGCAGTGTGTTGTAAACAATGTTCCTTCAGCAAACACAAGAAATCATCTGGTCTTTCTTGAGAAACCACTCCTTGGTTTGAGAACTTGAAATATCTTTGCTGAGGCTACGAAGTTCCAAGTAGCCATGGTATGCAGCACAGTGCCAACAGCAAAATTGCTAAGAGGTCATGGAATTTTTAAAATGAATGTTGTTTTCTATCCAAACCTCAAGTGACATTATAACAAGATTTTACTGTTCTTGCTGTCACTTTGTATTAAAGGTCTTAGACCAGTGAAGAAAGGCAGAGCTGAGGAGTAGAGGACAAATAGGGAAGTCCAGAGATACAGTGTAAGGTAAATCTTGGTGACAAAGGAAGGAAGATTTCAATTGTTTGATGAAGCAGAACAAATGCAGAGTGAACTGTAAACTATAAAGTTCTGTCGCAGCTTTTAGCGTATTAACAGACCTTATTTGCCTTATCTAGGGCCTTCACAAGACCCCTTTTCAAAGGTTCAGGAGCCTCATTTAAGTTCAGGTCCAGGTACCCATTCCTTGTCTAAGGTACACTGTGTGTTCTTTTTCCTCGACTTACACCAGAATTGTTGCTTCAGTTTCCCAGACTGACTTTCAGCTTGACTTGTTTCTTTGCTTTTGCCTCAGTCATCACTGTTCTATCAATAGGACTTGTTGCTGTCACTCCCTGCTGTGCTTTCCTGGCTCAGGCGCTGTAGGACTTGGCCCAGTCAGTGAAGTCATCGCCTGGATTCTATTCTGACCACCCTTGGCTTCTTATTCCCTGAGGGAGTAATTCGCCCTTCCTGCAACAGAGACAGGGGAGTTCTCCTTTGGGAATGTATCCTGTAGGAGAACCAATAAAGGAACACTACATATCTGACAAGAGGAAGGAAAACAACTGAACTTCCCACTGTGTTTTACCTCTTCCAATCCCTGATTAGAGATAGATCTTCCCAGCAAGGATGCGAAATGCATTTCATGAATTTCTGAAAAGAAGGCAAAGGTAATTGTACACTTGGAGTCTTCATATTGCTGGCAGTCATGCAAAAAGTTACTGGCAAACTGCATGGGAAAGAATACAGTAAATGTGTGCCAGGAAGTAAAAATAAAAATAATGGCAATTCAAACGTACTCAGTTTCCACAGTATCAGAAATATTGGTGAACAAGACACATTACCTGATATAGGATCTTCAGTAGCATACTATACTTTTTACCAAGCTCCTGTGAGATATTACTGTACAATAACTGCCTACATCTAAAAAAAACACACAAAACCAAAAAAACCCCAAACCCAAACACAATACACCCCCCCCACACACACACCATGTTTTGAGGTTCATTGCATTCATAGAGGGCATTGAATAGTCAGGAAGATGTCAGAAAATGAAGCTGTATAAAGAACATATATTTAAACAAAATCTAAAGTACACCACCTACAAACTGAGAAGGAGGCTTGAACTTGGCAGTACTGATAGTTCTGCAGTTATATTGCTAGGCTAAACAGGCTGACAATAAGTGAACACAAGGAGGTCCTCACAGCAAAAATAAAGATGGAAGTGATAAAAGTGCTCCACCTCTTTCAGCCCAAGCAAATAGGTTTTACTTTTCTAACAGATTGTAAAATAGTAATAATGTAAAATGTAAAAAATATTGCATAATGTAAAAAAATATTCAGATCAACTCTTAAAACTGAAGAAAAAAAGGATATTGCTTGTGTATTTTGGCACAGGTCAGGTCACTAGAAGTCTCTTCCCGTGAGATGTGGAGTGGCTGCACATGTAATCTGAAATAGTTTTTCTAGTATCTGGGAGTTTTTCTGGGGCTTGCTTGACTGAGGGTTGATGCCTGGGTCTGTTGACCTCCACTGGCATGGAAATATTGGTCACGTCTCTCCTGGCCTGTCCCCATTCCAAACATCCTTCTATACAGTGAAGTGACATTTTGTTCCATTCCATTTATTTTGTAAAAAACAAAAGTTTTGACCAGAGTGTGGGAGGACTCCATTTTTATCCTTCTCCAATCTGAGCACACAACTGACAGAATAGAAAGAGCTGAAATTACTTGTTTGCTTCTTTTATTGAAAACAAAGGAGTTCACAGATGTTGATCTGTCAGTCATTTTCCCTGTTAAATGTCAACATATATCTGAGGTTACCAATAATGCAATATCCTAGTAAGATTCAAAACAAAATATTTTTTTAAAAGCGTGTTTGACAGACAGTCCCGATCTATTTCCAGCCTCCTCAAAGTAGCCTTTTTCCTCTCTCCCCCAATTATTTTCCTCTGTTGTTCACACTGTTACCTGTCATTACAAACACAAATCCTGTTTCCTTTCTGACAGAAGCCAAAGAAGCTTGGTTATAAAGATATAGCTTATACAACCAGAACTTCCAAGGTGTACAGTCTCTGTATTATGAGTACCTGTATCCAGAACAAGGACTAAGGTAAATGCCAGTGACAGGGAGACCCTTTTGCTCCTGATTAGGGCCCACTCCTCCTACAAAAATAAATACTCCAAAATTTATTTGCCTCTTTTTGATTTTTCTTATTGATATTTAATGCAAGAGAATGTTGCACAGTTTGTTTAGAAATACAAATTACAAAATAAAATAGAAAACATAAAATTAAATAGCCAAGATGATCATCTTTCAAACAAGCATACTGGAAAGGTGTTCTACCACATTCTCTCCTCTGTGGCCAAATTTATTTTAAAATAATAAAGGTTCCTAGAAATTCCTGTGTAACTTATTAACTTCATAAAATACCTAAAATATGTATCAACTACAAAGATGTTGCACTAGGTCTCCATTCATTTTCCTGTGCTGGGGATATAAACAGCTCTTCATACATTTTCTTAAGCATACAGATTTAATCTAACAGGTTTGTCTCTCTGTTCATTTTGTCTCAAACTAGAAACCTTGCCCAAGCAGTTTCTCATGAGCTGAGGTCAGTGTGAGGTTTAGGACTTACCACATAATATATTCAGGTTTGTGCTTTCAATTTACTGTATAGTGATTTTAATTCTTTAATATTAGATTATATCAAGATAGTTGCATGCATTCCCTCTAACAATTCAAATCAATCCGGCATATATTGCTTTTTCTATTTCTCATAAAATGATTACATTAACATGCTACCAGTTCATTAACATAACTCACAATATCAAGCGATAAGGGGGAAAAATTGATACAACTAATGAAATAATGACAATAAAATCATTCCCTCAAAGCCCTGCATTTTTAATAAAGTTTTGCTATGTAGTGAAGCAAAACTACAGCTGTCAAAAATATGGCATCCCAACCCCTTTACCAAATTTTAAAAATCCCATCTGCAGGCAATGCAGTGCAGATAAACAGATGTTGCAGAAGTACAAAGCCCAAAGAAGAAAAAATGGTTTGACAGTTCTAAGGTTTATATGTCTGAAAAAAAGATAACATATGTTTCTCCGATGAAGAAAGTCTGTGAAATGTAACAATTGTTAATGTTTATAAATAGCTATTGAATGACTAATGCACACTTAATACCTGCATTCATTATTGTTTTGAGTTTCCTAAGGAACAGTAAGTAGATCAATTAGAGAGGACTACAAGTTCAGCATCTTTCTGTGCAGCATTAGTTGTTTTGTTTAACTGGAGAAGGTCCCTACACTATCTCTAATCTGCTTGTGGGGTTTTTCTTCCCCTGTCCAAGAACTCCTCTCATTAAAGTGAACTCTTTTGAAATATGCAACGCTGGCTACCTTGGTCCCACTTACTAATGGTCCTGAATTGATTCTTAATTAGTTGCAGTTTTGGTCAGAATCCCATTAAAATAGCTGAGTGTTCCAACAGGGAAGAAGGAAAAGGCTGGTGTTCTGCTGTGAGCTGCTGCGACTGGGGGTGAACTTGCACCCACGATGGCAGGCAAAATGCACTGAGATTCAAATCACGCTCTGTGTCCTGGTTTGAACAGAAGCCTTCATACTGTAATTTATTCTCCAGCTATAAAATATGATGTAGAAATGCATCCAGATGCTGTTAGAAAAATTGCATTATTCCAATGTTCTTCTAGTCTCCTCTTAAGGAAAAGAAAGGGTACTAATTCAGAAGAATAGGAAAGATTTCAATAAATAACTGATATTTTTCTGTATAATTTTAATTGTTATATGTCTTCTAACCCTCAATTTATGGTCTAGAAAGCCTTTGGGAAGCTAAAGGTTATATTTTCATGTTTTTCTTCCAAATGACTGAGTATTGCTACGAACTGCAGAATATTTCTCTTAATGAAGTGAATCGGTGGTCATTGTACAGCTATTGCTTTATTATTTGAGTTTAATTATAGAAAATTGAGGTATCAAGAAAAATATGCTCTTTTAAAGCACTATCTGGAGCAAGTATCCTTGTTGTTAGGGAATAGTGATGTCACGTGAGGAGCTTTTGTATTCAGCAGCAATAATTCACTGCCTGCGTGGGGGGATTGATCCCAGCTATGGTATCCCCAAAGGAGCCTCCACTAGGAATGGGCTCACATACTTTGATCTGTAGATTAACATGAGCAGGATCACAAGCCTTTGTCTCTTGTAAACATCGTATGTCCCTAAATTTGTATCCAGCAAAAGGCTGAGTCTTGTGTTTATTTGGGTAATGAATTGCAGTAATTAATGCATGCATTGATTCCTCTACTGAGTCTCCCCTAAAGGCCATTTCCATTTTTAATTTATAGAAATTGCATACAATTCCTTTAATCAGAGTACAGTCTAGAATCTATAATAAACACGCAATGCAAAAAAAAAAAAAA
>WBMY01004650.1:353297-411733 GCA_013397315.1 Donacobius atricapilla
GAAAATAGAGAAAATAGAAGTGAGATTACTGAGCAGAATTTAGGTGTCAATTTAGGTAGACAGAATATGTATTTAACATTGTATTAAAAGACAGCTACATAGCAAGAAATATAAAAATATGTATCTGGAATTTTCAGGGCAGATCGGAACCTATAAACAGAGAAGAAGAAATCCTATTATTTTATTGAACAGATTTTCACTTCAGGGCTCAATTTAGCCCCTAACACATGAATGTATATTTCTGTCACATATTTCTACTAAAAGGATGTTTCAATCCTGTCTTTTTCTCAGTCTGTTAGGGCTTTTGCATCAAAAAAGACCCTACCATTTACTAAATATTCCTGAGGGGGAAAGATTCGAAGGAAAAACATGAGCTTCCTTTATGAATTGAGAATACTTCTCACTTGCTAGGTGCCAAAACTGTACTCAGAATCATACAAGATGCAAAATGCAAACAGCCTTCCCCTCACAGTCCTTCAGCCTAAAAGCAGTTTTTAGCATTCCAAACATTCCCTGATCTTAAACTGGATCATTCTTAAGCTACATGGCTTCAGAACAAAGCAAAAATCAAATGCAAACCAAATAACACAGCTGATAATTCAATAAATAAATAGCAGAACAAATTATATTGGATTTTTAAATTTCCTGCAATACTTTCAGACACGAAGATTATAATTTTCCTTGTTTGGGAAATGCCTGCCTTGTATCATGCAGTTTTTATATATAATATTTCCATATACCTACTGAAATGTGTGTAAAATTTGCCTGATGAAGTATGAAAATACAACATTATAAATACAAAGCAAGGCAGACGATGCTGTGCTGAGGAATGCAATCTAATATTTTTCTGAAATGTACAGGTGATATAAATTAGAAAATACCCCACGGTATGTATGCAGCATAAAGGACACAAAAAGAGACTGATTTGGAAGCACACACAAACTAAAGGAATACCTGATTAACCTTTCACTGACTCCTGGTCCACGTGATGCAAAGCTTGCCTTCCTCCTAGAGTGATGGCTTTAGAAGAAGATGTTAAATTTAACCTCTGGCGCAATGATAAATTGACAATAAAAAATTCAATGGCTTGGTAATTACCAATCACTTTGGACATCGGCAACATTTTTCAGTTCTGTCAGTGCTCATTGGCACAAAAGCTTCAGCTGAAATTCTCTCGATCTCCCTCTTTTTAACTTTGTTTTCATGATGCAGATTAAATCTGCCACCCTATTACTGATTCATTTTCCTAATTTTTCATGTCTGCACCATGCCCCAGCTGCACTAGGCTGATAATTGTGGAGCCCAGCCCTGATGATTAACATCAGAAGAATTAATTATGCCTGCCATTAAAATTCCAGGTTGCACATGGTGATCAAGAAAAATTAAGTTTCTCTAGGCCTCTAAATCATTTCACCTTTGAGGAGAATGATAGTGACTCGACAGCTAAACTGCAGCCTGCGTTCCAGAAAAGGTCTAAACCACACACCCTTTGTGAAATTCCCTAAATGCTTTCCTAGTTATTCTTACTGGTTTATTCCACTTGCTAAAAAGATTTACTGCTCTCAAACAAAGACAACTGAACTATCTAGCTGATTGCTTGATTTCAATATAAACAATCTTTTTTCTCTCTTTTCTGAGATGCTGCTTGATTTCAATATAAACAATCTTTTTTCTCTCTTTTCTGAGATGCTTTGAGGAGTATCTGTTATAATAATTTCCAGGTCATGGCATCACACAGAGAATGGAAGATCCAGGCACAGAACTAATTTCATAGAATTGGTAGATAATTTACCTTTGTCCCAGTTATAAACTGAAGGGAAATTATGATTTTAGTACTACATAAGGACAATGATTTTCTCAGAAATAAATTGATAATGAAACAAAACCAGATTACAAAGATCTTTAGGCTAAATGGTAATGAGTAAGGAAAAGCCTGTTGACTGGTTCATTTTAAAATAGACTTTTGCATGTGAAACTCAAAACGTTTTCAGTCTAGCCTAAGGTATGACATTTACTACAGCCATAAAGAGTGAGATGAGTTTATCATGTTCTTTTTCCACAATATGTTTTGTTTTTAAATTACCATAATCACATATATTACAGGCTTAGCTTAGAAGACTGTGATGAGGAGTCATATTTTGGTGAACACATGTAAATATCTTATTTAAAATTATGAATATCACAAAGAGTTTGCATAAACTAAGGATCATATCTGCTTCCCTGCCTACGTTTAGGCAGAATCACCACAGCAAAACTATTTAGATGTGGATATTCTTGTTAGCTTTTATAGGTGACAGATTTCTAGAATAAACTTAACAGAATTGGACCAAAGAGCAGCACAAGAGCAATTATCTTCCCTATAAAATATGTTATAAAATAGGAATACTCAGTGCATTTAGAGATTAACTTCTACGGGAAGTCATGTGCATGGAGAAATAAGAGAAAGACCCTTCAATTTAAAACTTAAATCCTTGAGTTTAACATGAACATCACTGCTATAGCTGAAGGATATTGTATTCTATATAAAATAGGCCATTTAGAACTTGTGAGGACTTTATCGCACTCTCTCACGAATGACAACTAGCATAGTATTCGTGATTAAATGAACATTTATTGTATTTGTAACAGTATTCCAGGAATGCTATAAAATGAAGCATGAAGTCATCCATTTAAACATTTTTAAAACATGTCTTAACTAAAAGCATTGAAAGTATCTCCTTACAAGACTTACGGTTAAATCCAAAACCTTTTTCTTTCTGCTCCAGGGCACAGATAACTCAAATGTACCAAGACTTTTGGCAAATCACAGATGTCTCCCCAGGGATCTCAGAAAACAGTCAAACACATTGTCAAAAGCCTATGAAATAAAGTGAGAGAAGTCTGAATACACTTACTGGTCTTGTCTGTTTCTAACATCTGTGAAGATACAGCAAATGGAGTCCTAAATGGGAAAGACACCACAAACAACACTAAGAAATGGAATCAAAACACTGGTGTAAGATTGTCAAAATAGACCAGCATTCAGAACCATAAATTCTCTTCTTAGCAAGCATGACTATCAGTCAATATATTTAGGTGATAAAAGGTTAATCACAGATTTAATTTTAAGACTTCAAACAGAGGATGAAAATTAATTGTACTGACTTTTGACAAATTTAAAAATTACTTCAAATAGATTTATTATGTAAATACATAAATGTTCTATCAGAATCACAATCAGCACAGTATGAGCTCTGGGAGAAGATTATTTCCAATGACACTAGTTAAGAATGCCAAAGCATAATTCATCTTGAAAATAGCTTGAAAGGCTATTCTGGGATTCAGGTTTAGGCCATGGAAGACAGGGATTAATATGCACCATTTTCCCTAAAAAACCAACAGGTTTTGCCCAGTTAGTCCTTACTAGTTCACAAATGACTTTTTTTCCTACATATGTACCCAGAGTACTTTACACACCAGTAGCTGAAATGCAACAGATGTTTATCATCCTCTCAAGTCACAGAGTTAATCCTCGAATACAGTGTTTGACTAACTATTGTAGTGGACAGAAAACTTCAGCTGGGGTCTTTAATAATCTCTTTTGGCTGTAAGATATTTCAGTTCTGAATCTCTAAATTTTCTGCTCAAAATTTGAGCCATTAGCAGAGGAAGAAGAAGAAGGGAAGGGAAGGGAAGGGAAGGGAAGGGAAGGGAAGGGTTGGGTTGCAAAAAATCTGCTTGCAGAAAGAATTTTAGATAAGTACAGATACATGTATATTATTGTCTGAAATCAGAGATAGTTCTGCCAGAGTGCTGTCCAGATGTTAAATGTTTCAGTCTACTGGAGAGCAGCTACAAGAAGTGACACTGCTTTTTGTCAACTGAGATTCACAACCTGGCTGGCAAAAGCCTTGTAAATACTTTAGGATTAGGGTGACCAGCTCTAAATAACAGAAATAAGCCATCCTACATTTTGCAATAACTTAAGAGAAATTTAAATTGAGATTCAGTCATCAAAGGTCAGTGGCTCTGTATGACATGTATTAGATAAAGAGGTATCTGCTGTTTTAAGAGATACAATTACTATTTTTAATGGCTAAGCCCCCACCCCTCCTAGGCAAACACCATCTACCACAGAAAAATTATTTTGCATTGTCATTTATGGTCATCTCAGGCCATCCTTTATCCTGACATACTTGGCCTATTCATTCCAATTACATGATTGGTGAAATGAGTTATTACCAGACATCATTACTGTTTGGGTTTTAACCTTTCTGGTAATTCCCATCACCACAGCTGTTTGAAAGCCTCTGCATCTGCCATCCAAAATTCTGTTAATGTGGTTTGCTACAATATCAAATTACAAACTTATACTAGTTATACAATGTGCTCGTATTTGGCATGAAAATAATCCCAACAGCTATCATGTGTACATGATCTGCCTAAAGGACAATGAGGCTGTCAGACTAATCTCCTATGCTCCTCCTTTTTGTGATCTTTTTGGTGTGACTACTATTTGGGTTTGAGCATCCCCTTGAATATTGTCTTTTAACACATTTTAAATTTATTTATTATATATTAGCATTAACATGACCATAAACTTGAACACACTGTGATGGGTGCTATAAAACACATGGGTCTTGGCTTAAAGAGTTTACTTTTCAAGACAAGATGACTGAAAATGACAGACCAGTGGAGAAATACAAGTCAGCAATGAGACTGGATTTGTCCCCCTGTTGTTATAATTTTTTTTGGTAGCCATTTAAAAAAAAAAAGAAGAGGTTTCAGGAGAATAATGTAAAAGCATATTTTTAAACAGAATGAGAATCATTTCTGTTTTGTTATAAACACATTGATATAGCAAGAGGTGCTTTCAGCACCGGTATTTATTCTTTGATGTGCTTCTCCCCTTCACGTTTATGTATTTTTTCAACTTTTCATGTTATTTATTTACTTTTCCCAAGCAGTCAATATGAGACTCATGTCACCTCCTAGACTTCAATGCATGAAGGCGTAGGAAAACACACAGCACAGCAAACAGTTAATTTTGAGTTGCTGCCTGAAGCATGAATTCCTGAAGCTCAGCATAGGCTGCCATGCTTCACTGCAACTGGTACTGTGCCTACCAGTTAGGATGCATTAGCCAGAGTTTCAGAGGGGGGCACACCTCATGATCATTAATTTTGCCCCACAGCTTCACTTGTCAAACAGACTGGGAGCAGAATGGAAGTTAGACATGTCTCCATCAGTCATATATCTCAAGGCAGTTGATGTCTCTCTATTCCCATACACAAATCCGGTGTGCCTCTTGTGGACTAAAATAGTTCAGCAGGTCTGATTCCAGCATTTGTCCTTCCATTTGCCATACTTTCTGATCTGTACCACCTCAGCAACAGTCAGAGACAACATTTCAGTGTGATGCAAAGATCATGGAGGGCAACAAAGGGAAATAGTACACTTTGAATTCTAACAGGCTTACAATTATATTGAGATTTTGCACTGATGTAGCTGGACATATCTGTCTCCAATATGAAACCAAAATTGCTTCCTCAATACAGGCAAAGGAGAGGAAAGGCCTCTTTCCTTTACTGCTGTTGAGTATCAGTTCAAGTACTCTGGTCTTCCTCACACGAATAACCACTGACTCCAAGAAGTTGAAGATAACTTGTGTTTCTAAGGTTTGTAGACCAATTTACTATTAGAAAGTTAAACAACTAGCATTTTATGCACACAAATTCTGGATTTATTTTTCCACTGATGACAATGAAGAGGACCAGTTTAAATAATCCCAGACTTGTTTCCAGTCAACTCTTAAGTAAAGAAAATAGGATGATTTAGTGTACAACTTCAGTTCTATGCTAATTAGATGTGGGGTCAATCTCCCTGTCACTGTAATTTAACTTGCAGCATAACTGCCTAAAATAAACCACAATGCATTCAGCATATATTTTTCTATGTGTAAATCCAGAAGCACAAATACATTCAAATACATTATCAACAAAGTTTTGCCACATATTTATGGTGCATTTCTAATCACAAACTGCCTGAGGATGCTCAGGCGTCAGGTCCTTTCCCAGAAATGTTGCAGCAGGCCAGCAAGTTTGCCTGACTAATGTAAGTCAGGAGATGACTTCTTCCGCACCAGACTTGTAGAAACTGGCAGATTACGGTGTAGCAGCCTGTTACTATCTGAGTACCATGGGCTGGTCACTGCAAGGATGTTCTGCCTCTGTGGCTGCCACCCTACACATCCCAGCTGTTAAACTGCCAGATGTAAGTAGGTTTTCATACTACAAACCTCTTCCCAACTCTCCATTCAAGGAAAAGGACCTAAATTTGGAACACACATTTTCTTTCACCACTCAAATCCATATTTATAGCCTAATTGGATTTGAGCCTTTCTCAAGGATTTCTCTGTCCTCAAGGATTTCTCTGTCCTAAACAAGTTTGTCTTCCTACTGTCAGGTCTGATTCTGCCATCTTTCTGGCAGGTACAGGAGAACTCTCAGCTGATTCAGAAGGCAACTAGAGCTACCTGATAGGTCCAAGGAGATTGTTAATTCTTTAGAGTGCAGATGGCCATTTCTGCAAAGCAGGGTGATGTTCACATCCTAGAAATAAAAGATTTAAGCACCCAGAGTTAATCTTATATTCCTGATACACTTATAACTTGCTAATCACATTTTATGTAATTAAATAAAGGTTCATGAAATCTCATGCAGCTGGTCAGAGGCAGGGTTCTTGTGCTCCAAGTTTAACAGCTATAAATTATATTTAAGAATAGGGGGTTTTTCTTCCAGTTTTAAGTTTTATTAATTAACTATCATTACCTGCACAGGGATCTCTTTTAAAACGTAAAAAGTAAAATGACATTTACTTAGGTCAGGCCGTTTTATCAGCAAGAGCTGGCGGGATGATTCACACAAATGAAGATTTGGCAAAATATACACATGACACTTTTAGTTTCAAATCTCCAGGGAAGACTTTGGAAATAGCAAAGTACCATGAACTAATTTTTTAGCAATAATCAGAATAAGGATAACTAAATGGAAAAAAAAAACCCACACTATTTTTTACAGAACTATACTTAAAATATTACACTTTGCAGATAATGATATTGCTTAAAAAACCACAAAAAAACAAACAAAAAAACCCACAAAAACCCCCAACACCCGAAGTAGTGATTAATAACATTTCAGTTTCTTATGCTTTCATTTGTTGAGGACCTGCTACCTTGGTCAATATTTCATCCCTGGAGATTTCCCTTTTCACATGTTACTAATCCATTCTTCAGATTTGGAGAACCAGCTACTAGTTTTAAACAGCCTCTAATTCCTTCCTTATTACAGCATCAGCTATGTTTCATTGTAAAATACCTTAATATTGAAAAATTAGTAACCATCCTCCATATGCTGCAAAAGAACAAAATTAGCAAACTGATGCCAATCTAATAATTTCTGGTTTAAGCCTACAATTTACAAAAATGTGACATTCCCTGTCAATGCATTTTTCTGCTGTGAAGAAACCTGCATGACTTCTGTACTAGTTTACCCTTATCTGACCTTCCATAAAATACAATTACTTTTTCCTAAATAATACTTTTTCATATTCTTTGCCGTTTTTGTTAAAAACACCTTCTAGAATGCAAATAGATCAGGAACTCACAAAACATCCTCACATTTTCTGCACTGACTAGGCTCAATTCCTTGAGGGACTGATGTCTCATGGTGGTATCTCCTCATCCTTATACTCAAATAACCAGGAGCAGTCAAAGGTCAGGGGACAAATGAGAGCTACTCAGCTAAGTGAGACTCTGCAAGTGACAAAGATAAATGGATATGCATGTGGGAAACTGGGATGAATGAAAAATGAAAAAGATGCTCCCACTGCTCTGGCACCTGTAACAGAAGAAAGAAAACCACATACCTTACTCTCTGTGTCAAAACTGTTCACAACATTTCTACTAAGACTGGCTGGGAAAAATAGTGTGACAACTCTTGAAAATCAGAGGTCTGGGCATTTGGGTGTTTTCACAGGTTTTACTCAGGCACATAAATTCCAGGTTGTAGGATATATTGTAAAATAGGTTGTATACTTGAAATATCACTCATACATCACATTGCCTGTTAAAGAACTGGACCTTCATAAGCAGATATACTTTTGCAATCTTTCTGCAAGCAACCTCAGCTGAGGACCAAAGCTGGACACTCAATCTTTTGCTGAAATTTGCAGGGCTTCATGATTTTGATATGGTCAAAATTCAGAAACTCCTTTTAAATTCAAAAAGTTTGCTTGTGCGACAAAACCTTGGCGATTCAGCTGGGTTCAAGGTTTGATTCGTCTTTAATTCAATTAAAACAACTTTGCTCTTCATTAGTTGATACCTTATTGAAGCAAAGCTTTGTACTCCTTTTAAGAATTGCCTCTTTCTGTGAGATTTTGCTTCAGTAATACAGGTAGGACTCCAAATGATAAATAACCTGAATATTGAACAAATGGCAACATTTCACTCATGCAGAGCAGGAAAATTTAGCCCCCATGGGTTATGCTACAGGAAACTCCTTAAATCAAAATGTAGACACTCAATATTGAGGTGCATAAACTATAAGCTTTATTGATCATGTCTCTTGTGACTGGGAACTCCTGCTATGCTAGAGACATAATTCTGCATGGGACTGATTTCCTTCAATTTTCACTTAAGAGTGCTCAGCATGTAAAAATATCATAAAATCCTGTTTCTGCTCACATGTGTCTCCAAAGAGCACGTGGAAGAATTCTCAAGGGTATTCTATTTCTTCAACTTTTCTGAAATCCTGGTCAGACATCTAAGAATCCTGAAGGAAATTAATGGATATGTTTTACAGTGGAGGAGGTTGCCTATTTGGCATTAACTGCAGTAACAATATGAAATGTCTTCTGATAAGAAGCCAATGTCATTTTGTTTTCTGATCCAGTGCAATGCTAGTAATCCGTTCTCACATATTTGCATAACTTAGCTTTATATCAGTTTGAGTGACTGTTTACCTGCCATGTGTGCTGTGATGCTGAGTAGCTGCAGAAAAGGACAGCCAGCCGAGGGTGAAGGGAGACGCCAAGGTTATAAACCAGTGTTTATATTTACAACCAAGCTTTACTCTCAGGGTAAGCTTCTCTAGCAGACATAGGTGCAAATGCAGAACGTCACAGCGCTCTATCAGGCAACACACTCCCCAGCCCAGTCCTGTAAATTCTCTGCAGTGGCATGTTTTATTGCCCTGGAGACGCAACATGATGGCTATTTATTTAATTGCTTGGGAAGCCAAAGAAGAGTGTCTCATGCTTGGCGTGTTAGTTTCCTGCTTGCAAATTTACAATTTAGCACCGTTTGGGTTTTCAGAGCCTCCTTGTTAAAAGTGTGAGGGGCCAATTTCCCCAGATGAAGCACAACTGCTTTGTCTGCCTCCAAACAGCCGAAATCCCCCCAAAGGCACAGAGCAGCAGTGCAGCCTGCTTGAAAGCGTGTGTGCCGCCCTTCCAGCCGCTGATTAATATTCGACATATTCTCCAAGCAGAGCTTTAGATCCAGTTCAGTGTTTTCTCTGTCCTGTCCTTTCATTCCCTCCTCCCGCCTGATTTTGTAGACAGACAGCCATAATGTGCAATAGAAGCATAAGTCTTTAAACTGAAAATGTCATCACTTAGGAATACAAGAGAGTGGTATGTGTCATGTATGTCTGCAAAATGCAGTTGCTGTCTGTTACAGTCTGTAGCAACTTTTAAATCTGTCATCACGGCATGAATTTCATGTTAAGCTCCTTCCCAGTGCTTTAGCCAGGAAGTAAAGGGGGGAACATACTGTATCATTTATGGGCATGCTGGTGCTGGGTCAACCATGACATCACTCTCCACTCCACTGAGCTGTAATGAGGTGAAAAGGCAGCTTTAGAACAACATAGCACTTTATTTATTAGGAAAATTTAAGTGTGTGTGTATTTCAATTTATGATAAAACTGAAAACAAAGGTTATGGACTATAGCTCTCCTGCAGCCCAAAGTAGGGGAGGGAAGGCATTTTGTAGATGATGAGAGATTTAATGCACACTAAGCACAGAAGATTGAAAGTTCTCAGCAGGCTGAAATCCTGTACTGACAGCCCAGCCTATTAGAGATGGTACACAGCATGTTTTGCTGCAATCAAATTGGACTGTACTCTTTGATCAGAGCATGTCACTGAGGCAGGAGTCGAGACCACCTAGCATCTTCAAATTCCAAAGGACATAGCCATATAAACCAATAACAGAAGAAAAATCTTGTGAGGCTTGGAAGCTACAAGAGACCTTGATCGTAGAAGGCTCCCTAGAAGCCTGCAGTGCTTTTTAAAGCAACATTGAAAAGCTGTGCAGTTCATTATATCTCTCCAAATTAATGATGAAATATAAGACAGACTTTTGTACTTTACAGTAAGGATTGGATTTGTTTTATTTGGTTTTTCAATCACAGTCGGAGATGGAACAAAAGAAGTACAGAAAAAAAAAAAGCAAAGCACAGTGCAGAACAGGTCTGATCAGATATGCAATTAATTGCTCTTGCTCCTTTTTCCTCAACTACAACCATATTATTTTTACCTCAGGCACAGCACCAGTAGCTGGCTTTCTTGGAAATCACTGCAAAAGCATCTCTGCTGCTAACCTCCCTGTTTTGAATCTTAACTTGCTTCTGAAAAGGGCATCCCTCTGGCAGCTGATCACCAGCCTGGTAATCCCATCTCCCTTGGCACACACAACAAACTCCACATCCATTATATTCAAATAATACTTTCAAAAAACTTCATGCAAGCTGACCATTTTCTGTCTGGAAAATCTGAACACTGTAAGTACCAGGTCTATGACATTAGAATAATAAAAACATGAATACACTACTAATATAATTAAATAGAGGATTACATCTAGATCTGACTGAAAAATGCAGTTTGATATTGAAATTCTTCCTTCTTGATTACAATATATTATTTTAACAGCTCTGGTCCCAAGAACAGTCTGAAATTGGTCTGTAGCCAGGATATCCAGGGTTCTAATCTTCCTAAACATCACAGTCTTCTAATACCTCAAAAATGCCTGAATAGTATTTGGCAGAAAATAATCCATGAAAAGCCCATCTGGAAGAGATGGTGTCAGCCCCTGAAATGGGGGAGTTCTTTTTTTTCAAATTAGTGGTAAGCCAATGTCGCAGCCTGGTGTTAACATACAATGCACTGCTTGAGTTGTAATTTCTCAGACAAAATATAAAACTGTGTTCCTCAGTGTTAACAGAGGTTTAAGAAGCCATGATGCAAAATCAAGTCTATAATTACTGGCCAAACTCTCACATGGGGGAATAAATGCTGCAAAGTATATTTTTCCCAATAAAGGAAAAATTATACTTTTAAAAAATTATTTCATACATGTATCAGGCAAATGTCTTGGGTATTTTTAAGATCATATTTCAAAAGGTAATATCAACCTTCCAGAAAAAAGGGATGAAGTAGGCAGAACAGACAATTCTGTATACATTTTCATTTCTGCCAAAAATATCTACTAGATGGAGCTAAATATTTCTTAAGTTGCAAGGTCTACATCTCCAATTACGGTCTGTAACAGAAAGAGCTGAGTAAATAGGGCACCTTATGCAGTAGGCAACTCCTCAATCCAAATGCAAGCAAAACCTAGATATCCTCCACTCTTTTTTTGTTATTTTCTCTATATTTTTGGGTAAGTTTACCCCCACCATGTCTTTTTCTCTTTCTTCCCCATTTTAATCAGATTTGATCTATCTATAGATTTCCTTACTTAGGAAGAAACGTCTAAAGATAATCCCATGAATATGAAGTCTCTTATTCCACCAGTCATTCTTAATATATCTTTGTTTGCCTTCTCAGTGCACATTTAAAAATCAATTCTGGAAATCTATATGAGGAATCTGTTAGTCAAAATATTTTTATTTAAATTTGACTTGTAAAACTCTCTCTGTACTTCCCCTCATGTGTTACTTGTTTCAAGTACATGTACCAACAGTAAACATTGTTTTTCCTCTCTAGCTGCGATGGAAAGCACCTGAAAGACAAAAGACTGAGAGAGTCAAAACCAAGATTATACAGCACGATCCAAATTCATTCTTCATGAATGTTTCCTCAAATGCTGACCTAAATTGAATTACAGTGTGAGTCTGGTGTTCTATCTGCATTTCTTATTGAATTGCTCACTATTAGCATCTGCCTTTCCATTATACCTTGTGGTCTTTCTTACTCATTAATAACCTCACCATATGCTCCAAGTTCAGTACTTCCCCCACTGAACTTATTTTGCCATTTACAGATTCTTTAAACTTTTTTCAGTGTGTGAAAAATCTTTGTGGAAGACAAGAAGAATAATTCCTAAACTACGCACTTGCATGATGCTGTTTTCAACAGGTAGCCCTCTGTATCTTTATTTAATTGTTTCTGCCACCCACAGTCACAATGAGTAGGCGGGTACTCCCTATGAATCTACATTTGATAGAAAGGAACAGAGAAAAAAGCAGAAATCATTTCACTGTATGAATCCAAAATGAGCTACTCTTGTGTAGTACTCTTGGCTTCTCTAGCTCAAAGATTCGAAGCAGACTTTAAAAACAGAAGGAAAAGGAAAGCAAAGACAACTGGACGTGGAGTGACCACAAATTATCAAATAGAGCAAGATTCATTGGCTTAAAGCCCTTTCTCTGGGAAGACATGAACCTAGGTATAAAAATCAGAACTTGCATGAAGTAGGTGAAAGGCATTCTTCTGGAATACAAGAACTAGATAGTATCAAACTAAAGCAGTTCTAGGAATGCACAGTTTTAGTTGCAAAATTAGACATGTGATGCTGAGAAAGCTGGTGATTCAACATGAATTTTAAAATCTGTTAGATGTTTTAATGTGTGAAAAATCCATTCACGGCTATTAAACATAAAGATACCACCTTTGCTTCATAAAATCCTACAGTATGTATGAAAACTAGAAAACCAGGGAGAGGATTACCACTGTACGTTTGACCTAATCTCATGCCTTTCCCTAGGCAGGTACTAGCGGTCACTGTCGGAGGGAGAACTCTGGGCTCGCTAGGCTGACAGAGGAACCGCAGCAATGCCAGTAGCAAAACTTAAAATCTCATTGTCTGGCACAGCGTTCTGCCTGCGCAACAGAAACTAGAAAACCAGGGAGAGGATTATCACTGTACGTTTGACCTAATCTCATGCCCTTCCCTAGGCAGGTATTAGCGGCCACTGTCGGATGGAGAACTCTGGGCTCGCTAGGATGACAGAGGAACCGAGGCAATGCCAGTAGCAAGATTTAAAATCTCATTGTCTGGCACAGCGTTCTGCCTGCGCAACAGAGTTAGTTAGAGGGAATATGCGCTCCTGGCCCAGCTCCTCTCAGCTCGAACGCCGAGCTGAGCTCCGGCAGGGAATGCAGGGCCGGGTGATCCCTGTCCCGCATAAGCGCTCCCGGCTCTCGGGCATCCCGCACTCCCTGCCGCCCTGCCTGGCTCTACACACCTGCTGTAAACATCACCGGCGTTTTTTCTGTGCTAGCAGAAGGGTCCTTCCCCCTTTTGATTTTAGAGTATTCCTTACAGCGCCTTTTAGCCTGCGCAGAAAAGGCTGAACGGGAAGAAACAGACAATGAAACGCAATGCAGGAAGCTGCCAAATCAGTCAAAAACCCCCACCCTATCCACACACAATCAGTGCCAGCTGTAGTCCAATTAAACTTAATCTAGTCACATGCTCATGTGTTCCTCAGAAATTAGAGGAAATCAATTCAAATGCTAATGAGAAAACCCATAATTTATTATCTGCTGAGGAATGCATGTTACATTAATTTTAACTGTAAACAATTATTTTTATTGCAAGATTAATTACACCATCTTACACAACTTCCTTTTTTCATATTTTTTGAAGGAATTAGTTTTCTGCTACTGTTTTGTTGATCTGTCACAGTATTTTAAGCCTGGAAAAGTATCATTAATTTAGGAATACCACAAATGTGGTCTCTATTCTTCTGTCAAAGGGAAGTGGAACAAATGCCTGGAGCAAAATATGGAAAGATCTGGCTGAAACTTATGACCTCAACAAAAGTGCAAGAGCCAGGAAAAAGTATAGTTGTTATTGGGAGTCTGGAGCTAAAAGCATAACATGAGAAAATAAAGCACAGGTAAAAGCAAAAGAAAACTTTTGTGAGTATTAACCAGAAATTAATGAAAACAGAATTTTGAGTTAACCCAAAATGCCATTCAGCTGAATGAGCAGTTTGCTTTATTCTCAGCTGATCCCTTTTTATGTCATTCTTTCTTTTCCTCTGTATATAAAATTAAAGAAAAAATCAACTTCATTACACAGTCAGGAAGCAGCAAAATATTTTATCAATAAATACAAGTAAGCAGTGGAAAAGCAGAAGCTTAGAAAAGCCTTGCTTTGTTTGCTGACCAGAAGTCCTACTGTTTTATTATAAAACATGTACACAATGAAACATCTGCATTATAGCTGAAGTTCAGTGCAGTGATACAGAGAACAATGATAATAATTCAAACAATATTTACTTTCTCAGTTCCTAGACTTTATTTTTTTGTTTGAAAAGCCTTCTCTAATCTCAGAAAAATGTCAGTGATAAAATGCTTTATCCTAAGCAGCCCATTATTCTTTTCAGGTCTTTGGTTTTTAACACTTGTACCAAAACAAAAATCAAAACCAAAAATGCATTTAAGGAGTTCATTTAATGACTCAACAAGCAAAAAAGACCATCCAATGAGCAGTTTCATTTTACATTAATTTCTATGAGTTTCCTCAGTACAGCTAAATCTGGACCTGAGGTTTTGGGGCTACAACTAAGTGGGAGATTTTTCTTGCCAAGTATTTTAGCACTACCTTTGGTCACATTACTTTATAGGAAACATGACAAATGTAGCTCTTTTATTCCTTGCAAACCCTTTGCAAAGCTGATTTGCACTTCCAGTAATTTATTAACTACTCATAATGTATTCAAAGAAGATTTTGACTATATTTGAGTATAATTTTAAAAATTGCGTTATTTCTTTATTCTTGTCATGTAGCCATTAAAAGCAACCATATGTATATAATGAATGGTTAGCACACCTTACTTGAGAAGAGTGTAACATTGCCAATAACAAAACTGAAAGAATAACAGATAGCACTGTTCTGCACATAGCTGTTCACACACATACAGTGAGAAAGATAAGACTGTATTCAGCCTACAAACTGTAATGAAAACAGAATATATTCCAGTAAATATTCACCAAAAGCATCTGAGGATGAGTTTCAGAAGGTTGAGCAGAATGAACTGTTTTCCCCCAACTGTGGGCTTAGTATTAAATCAGGTCACTGTGTTATTGAGAAACAGAGGACCCATTTATAACAGCTACCAAATTCGTACCTGAGGGTAATAGCTTAGCAAACAGGCCCAAATTTCTCAGTGTTTCTGTCACTATCTTTACCTTTCTAATTGCACACAACTCACTCTTTTCCTTCATCTTTGTAATTAAAAAAAGCACTAGTTTAAAAAATCTGTCATTGAGGGTTATCGTGAGTTGCCATGCAGCCTTGTTCATGGTGCAAAGTTAAAAGCAAACAAAGGGCACAGGAACTTCAAACACCACCTGTGTTTGAATGTTGCTGGACCTATGCCCTGGCTGACTGAATGGTTCAGCAGTCACCAGAGTTACCCTTTGCCTGTTTTAAAGCACCTTTGGTTTTCTGGGTGAAGCTGAATGTGGCTACGTAAGTCGTTGCATTTGTTAAAGGAACTGGATGCATCACAGTTCCAGGTTTGTCATTAATACTGGTTAAACTGCAAACCTCTCTACAAAGTAATAAAGCAAATGGATCATACAGGCAAATATCACATATATGTTAGGAACCAGTGCTGCCATGAAGCTCTGATTAAGCAGCACAATCTTCATTCACTCCTCATGCTGCAAACCCCACATCCCAGTAAAAGAAGAGAGTGTGATGAAGCTACTCTGGACCCCTTTGTACTCCTCATACTGCCGACACACAATGACCAAAGGAATTTTTCCTTGGCCCAGGGTACCATGATGCCCTAGCATGTGTGTACCGACACCCCTTCCTCACAGTTTGCTCAAGCACAATCTGCAGTTCCTCCTGACTAGCAGAACCTTCGACATCTTTCCATTTGACACTCTTAACCAAGTGAAAAAAGTGCAGACAGTTTCCAGGAGAAGGATGCAGGACTTTTCAGAGTTATTTTGCGGGACAATAATAATCCCTAAAATTGTAGGAGTGTCTTCAAAGAAGACCTAAGGAGAAAATGGAAACACAACTCTAACTCTGTTAAGCAAAGAGCCTTAAATAAAAGTAATTAAATTTTATATTTCAAAATTTTATAGTTCAAAGACAGAGAGAATTATTAGATCCTTACAGCTGGTCATTTGTTAATATGAAGCCATTAAGTTTCATTCAGATAGCCCATCCAGCCAAAATATTTGACCCCATGGTGGTATTAGAGTACTTGCTGAGGCAGAAGGTAGATGAGCACAAATGAGAACCCAAGACGCAAAACTTCAGCAGAGGAGGGAAACCGATGAGGTGAGATATGCCCAAGTGGTCTCAGCAAATGAACTCTAGCCTCCCCCATTGAGGGCCTTCCCCATGTGGGCTCCGAGTGCATTCCCTGGCAGACATCAGTCAGTGTAACACAAGGACATGAGCAAGACAAGTCAGCCACATCCAAGAGGATTCTCTGTACAACAGAACACCAGCTCACATTAGCTGGCGTCCCATGTCTCGTTATGGTCAGCCTCTCCGCCTTTAGAGGCAGCTAAAAACAAACAAAATCCTTGGATCTATATACTTAATTGGATGTCTGGGGAAATTTATTCTTGACTGGCTAAAGCTCTGAAGCTTGAGAACTCTTTATAACCATTGTCTTAATGCAGAGCTGGCTGTGTCACAAAACAACGCACAAGCATTTCAGAGAGAGCAATGCAAGCATGTCAGCTCTTGCTACAGCCCTAAAAGAAAGAAGGAACTCCAAGGAAAGAAAAGATAACTGGAAATCTTCTGCAATCCTCTCCAAAATTTTTGCTGCCATCCCCACATTTCTGTCCCTATAAACACACAGGTATTAAAATTTCTTATTGAAGCTGGATTACCTTTTCTTTTTAAGAATCTCTAATCTCCCTTCCCTAAAAGTCTAAGCAATGAGAAGTCCTCCAGCTCACCTGGCAAGCAGTTCCTGCATCTAATTACTCTCACAGCTTCCAGCCATTTGATCTTGTTGTGCTTTGTCAGCAGGAGAGAAAAGCCCAATTATCACATTTTTTTTCCATGGAAAGGTATCTGTGTGATTCGTGACCTTATCTCTAAGAAGCTGTGTAAGTAGAACTCCTTGCTTTTTTTCTTGGAAGAATAAGGCTTGTTTTCCAGCACCTGTATAATTTTCATGGCTTGCATTTGAACTCTCTTCCACATCTAATTCTTGAAGTGTGGTACCCAAAACCCAATGCAATCTTATAAGTGATCTTGCCAATATTGTTTGAACAATGTTCTTCTGATAGTGCCAAGGAAGCCTTCACCTGTTTTAGCTACATCACTGACAGCTTATATTGAAATAATATTCATTAGGTACTATATTTTTCTAAGATAGAATTACTGCTTACATTCTTAACTTTGTCTCACCTACAGACTTTAGGAACTAATGCTTTTCATCATTGTCTAGGGTTTTTTGACAAAAATATTGGTATCAAAACAAGTCTAGATCCCTGGAGAGCTTCACTGGAAATAAATCTACCAAATTAACCTCTCGCTTTACACAAATATAGTTTGATACCTGTCATTAGCCTATTTTTAATCCTTCTAATAAGTGTTTTGGTCACATAATGCAAACATTTTTTCTTAATAAAAATGATTGAAGATAAAATATATGTGCAGACAACTGCAAATAATAGGTTAGCATTTACAAACTGGGCATGTATATGCTACTGGTGTGCTTTACTTGAGCAGTAACCCAGGTCAGCTAAAGTCAAAGTGGTTCAGCTGGGATGCTGAGGGCACCTCTGCAAGGGCCACCCTTGTGCAGAGCCGCAGATTGCAGCAAACCTAACGTGGATCTCAGTTCAGATGGCTGCTGCACTCACCGTCTGCACCCAGCTGCACTCAGAGCGTTCCCCATGAGGGATTCTCTTCAGGTTTGTGCGGCTTAGGTGGTGCCAGTGATGGAAATGTCTTCTAGAGCTACAAGGGATGGGCTATCAAAGAATCTCCTCATACTGATCTGCAGCCTCCAACTTCTCACGGTCTTCTTCTTCAACCACAGTTCAGTGGACTGCCATAATTTCTTTGTAGAGTGCTATGCTTTTCAAATATTGCACAGACCAGTTTTCACAGTAAACTGATAAAATACCTAATAAATCCACATTCTTTTTGGAAGTTGTATTAATTGCATAAAATATATCTGGGGGATTTAATCTTGTTCCTGATCTACAGATGACTCAATTGCAAAACTTTGTCAGAAGTTCAACCCCCAAATGTTTATATACCTATTGAACGGTATTCAAACAGAAAACTGCCTGTTAAGCTAAAAGCTAGTTGCTGACTATACCCAGACATTTAATTGGTATCTTTCCCTTAAAAGACTTCCTGTTTTGGAATGTCACCATTTGGGTAAACGTGTGAACAGAAAGTCTGGATCTTTTAGGGTTATTTACTGCTTATCAGAAGCCATGATGAATATTGAGTAGCTGTACAACCTTAGATGTGACAGTTACCTGTGTACTGCCATAGCTTCATCACAGATAATGTTTTAAATGTTCTCAATGGAAACGTGAACATTATCCTATGTGCAGGCTGATATCAAGTCATCTGCAAGTGTAAGGAATTGTGCAGATGAATTCATGCTGCATATCAGCTGATGAACATATAGATAAGTTTCCTCTGTGTAAAACAAAATCTTTCTGACTAATCAACCTTTGCATCTTGACACTTCAGCGGTATAGTATATACATCCTCTCAGCTCTGCCATCAGAATGTAATAAATCTTCCTGCTACTGTCATAACACTTTTCTCAATATTTATAGTTAGAAAAATTTAACTCTTGACTGCATGTTAAAAAACATAGAGAGGATTGATTGTTAAAGTAAAAATCAATCTGAGGGTTTTGATGATTTAACAAGCCACAAAACCATATAAATGTATCACAAAAACTTTGATTGATTTAAAACTTGGTAATCCATCCCTCTTCATCTATTATCCTGTAAGTACTGTATTAGCAATCATTAGTAGCAAGATGAGATAGAACACTGACATCTTCCTGACACAATATGACCATAACTGGAATCTTCTAATACACAAATGCTTTTACCTGGCTATTAATAGTGCCCTTCACTGAAGATGGACTGGTATTTCCAGCCGTATTGAACGACTGAAGTTTGCTATCAATCCTGGAAGTGTCTGCTCCGGATGGTTGTACCTACCGGAACAATAGTGGAGTGCCAGTCAGACTACTGTATTACTGTTCTTACCAGCACATTCATTTATCTCCGTAGAAAGACGATAATTTAGAATAAATCCATAGTAGTAAGGATTAAGTGGATATTTTTCAAGATATTAGAATAAGAATCTGTCTCTGATCTCCATGATAAACTATTTTTGTTTTTCCAGAAGCTTAAAATTTTCCCATGCGCATGAAACTTCAAGATCACAGGCACAGGCTAGGACCAGTAAAACTCTTTGTACCATCACTGTACTAGCACTTTTTCTAAAGTTTTAAATTGTCTCTGAAAAGGCTTATACAGGATGAAAGAGCACGAAGTCTCCATCAGTAAAGAATACCAAGGAAGATGGTCATTAGCTTTATTTTAAACTAATTCTAAGCAAAAAGAACTCTGTCAACAGTACACCAAAAAGGTGTGGATTTGTTCTGTAGATCATACAGATTATACACACCATGAAAGCCAGTGCTTTAGGCAATATATAGAAAAGCTTGGGCCACCTTAATATTTACTTCTTCCTATCCTTGGCAAACTTTTGATAGGTGTCACTTGTGCTCGCAATCTGAAAATTCTTTACAGAAGCAGGTACTGTTAAAGCCAGCCTAGACAGTAGACTGACCCAAGTAACTGGCAGTCCTGACACACAGAATCCCCCCAGCATCCTCACCTCTCTTACTGCCGTACATTTTCACCCCATAAATGGACACATTTTATTGCTAAAGTGCCTACCCTGAGCCAGTTTCCTATCTTGTGTATACTATTGTAAATCTAGCACAACTCCTTTCACGATAGGGGGTCATTTTGCATTTATGATTGTGTAAATCAACACAAATTTTCTCATTTCTGTCTGCACTAAATATCCTCATTAACTTCAGTCTTGTTTTTAGCCATGAAAGAAATCCATAACAATGGCAAAGCCTATAATGTGTTAGGACATTTAGAAATATATGGCGTAAGGTAATGTGGTCCATTGCATAATACTGTACTTATTATTTTTATATCCATAATTCCCAATGAAATTCCTTCTTCACCCTGTTGAGAGTCCAGCTATGGATAATTCTGTACCATCTGACAAAATGTTCCAAAATGTCTCCAAAAAGGCTTTGTCTACAGCAGGATTGTGAGCTGGATTTTCATGCAGGTGTCTAGGCCAACATTTGGTGACAGTGTGCCATTTCAGGTTCATATCTTTGTTAAACTGTTGTCTTACACTTTCTTATATTAAATTATTGCAGAATTGGTACACTGCAGTGTTGTCCCACTGCAGCACATTCAAAACACAATTGTATTGGGTTTGACAGTTTAGATAATGAGTGGGCTACAGGTTTGGTGAGAAGATGATAGAAGCTTCCCTCAGGTGACAGAGCCAACACCAGCCAGCTCCCAGGTAGACCCATCACTGGCCAAGGACAAGCCCATCAGCAATGGTGACAGTGCCTCTGGGACCACATATTTAAAAGGGCAGTAAAAAATACCTCCAGAGAACAGAAGCAGAGAGAGAGGAGTGAGAATATATGAAAGGAACAGCTCTGCAGACACCAAGGTCAGTGCAAGAAGGGCAGGAGGTGCTCCACATGCCAGAGCAGAGATTTCCCTGCAGCCCATGGTACAGACCATGGTGAGGCAGCTGTACCCCTGCAGCCCACGGGGGCCCATGGGGAAGCAGAGATCCACATGCCGCTCATGGAGGGCCCCAAGCCAGAGCAGGAGGATGCCCCAAGGCAGCTGTGAGCCAGAGAGCAGCCTCAGATGGAACCTGTGCTTGAGCAGTTCAAGAACTGCTTTTTGGAAAGCACTATCTCCTGTGGGAAGGACCCCGTGCTGGAGCAGGAGAAGAGTGAGAGGAGTCTTCCCCTGTGGATGAAGATGTGGCAGAGATGTGTGATTAATTGACCACAACCCTCATTCCCTGTCCCCTTGAGCCTCTGCAGGGGAGGAAGTAGAGAAAAAGAGAGATAAAGTCAAGCACAGGTAGAAGGGAGAGGTGGAGGAAGAATGTTTTTAAGATTTGGGGTTATTTACCATTATCTTACTCTGATTTGATTGGTAATAGTTACACATAATTTCCCCAAATCCAGTCTATTTTGTCCATGGTGTAATTGCTGAGTGATCTCTTCCTGGTCTTATCTCAACCCACAAGCCTTTCATTATCGTTTCACTCCCCTGTCCAACTCAGGAGCGAACTGATAGAGCAGCTCTGGTGGGCACCTGGTGCCTAGCCAGGGTCAACCCACCACAGTAATATTTAAAGTCAAATAATTAAGCATTTATGTTAATCCCAATCATGGAAGTCTTTCCACATCAGAATGACTCCCCTTCAGTGCTGCACGCAGTCACCTTCCACATGCATATCATATCCTTCACACTCAGAAGAAAAGGATATCTCTGGGAACTCTAAAATACTTTTTCCCATGGCTCCAGTGGGCCAAGGAATTCTTATGGGGAAATTAATAATTGAAAAGGCTAAGGGGAAGAAACAATGTCCTCCTTGTATACTCATTTTCTGAAGATCAAAACAGCTTCAGGCTTGATTTTTAAGATCCTCTTTCACATCCCTAATATAATGGGGGAAGTTGGAAATGTCACTGCAGAAAACTAATATGCAGCTCATCAATGCCACTCTAGCAGGCAGTAAGAGGGGAAGGATAGAGAGCTATAATCCTGTTGGAACTGGTAGTAGAGCTTCCATAGATCCCAGGGGTTAATTAAAGGATAGTCAGAAAATAAATTAAATAGGAATTTGGGACCAGAAAGAACAAATAGATGTATGAGACCCCAGATATTTGCAAGAAGCTCATAAACCTTCCAATATAAATAAAAGAAAGGATTGGTTAAGAAAATGGTAAGTAGGTATAACATTATGTAACTACTGTGCCTGATAAACCAAGAGAGGTGTAAATCTCCTCAGTGAGTCAACCTGCCTCAAAGGTTGTGATCTTTGATTCTGTCTCCATGTACCTCTTGTTCTCAGGCCCTTCTTACTCAGGCCCAATTAAGGAATATTTCCAGATTTGTCCCAGTCTTTCAGAGAAATAAAAATCAGAGCAGCAAAATAAAGCACACAGTCATATTGACCACTGATTTCCCATGAAGTGGCACAGTCTTGTATATTGTCCCTGGGTGAGTCTGTAGTATGGTATAAAGGACCTGTAAGACAACTCTGGGTCTCTAATCTTTCCACCAATGAACATTTCACAGATTTCACCTTAGCCCTTTAGCAATCAAACCAGCAGCTGAAAACTGCAGTCTTGAATATTTATGAAAGGTCTTACTCAGCTGCTTCTAGAGATGTTTTCCTTCCATTGTGCTTTCTTTCTCCCAGCACAATGAAATAGACACTTTTAAGACTACTTAAAAAAATTGATTGGTTTAAACATTAAACTGTCACAAGCCTAAAACGAAATTTTATTAAATTACCGGTATATTGAAGACCACGGCCCAAACCTGAAGACAACTAAGTACACTAGTAGCATTACTACATGGTCAGTGTTAGCAAATTTACGAGACTGTCTTAAGCATCTGTGGGAGCATTTCACCATTCACAAGTGCACATTAATTAGTTAATAGCTCATATTATCCACTAATACCTAGGCAAGGATTCCTTAAAAGTTATTCAAACACTTGTCTTACTCACGCCAGCATCCTCTTTAAGCTAGTCCTATTAGCAAAATACAGTTAATGGGTGTTTCTGGGATCAGAGGTTTGGGCATCTGTGGAAATTTCTGAACCAAATCAGCCGTAGAAAGAACTGGTGAGCTGCTGGTATGTTCACAGTCCCTTACTCCTGCAAGTGCTTGCAGAATCAGGGGCCTTTATTCATAATAGTAAGAGAGGTCTGTTTCATTGTTAGTCTAGGTATTCTTTGCATCTTGAAATTCCTTAGAAAATACCACTTTTGTAAATATTAACAGGTTTTAATTTATGTAGTGGATAAACTGTACACTACTACTCCATTTCCACTCCACAATAAATGGTTCGGGGTTTTTTTAGATCCCATTTGCATTATGTCATAACATTAAAGATATATACATTCAGGTAGATATATATATTCTGTTCTTGACACATTTCTGTTTTTCTTTCTCTGTTTTGGACAGCTATTAAATGGTTATCTAACACAGCAAGAATCATTTTGGATGGAAAGAGTTCAAGGTTTCCAAATGTGCTATTTTATGTGCCACAGATTCTGTCATCCTCAAACAAGTAGTACATAAATGTTCTTATGTAGATAATGGAGACACTATAGATTGGAGAATATTTAATTAGCACAAGGACAGCACATTGCACTCATTTGTTTATGATAACCACAAGGAAATATTTTGTAAAATTTAAATTTCCTAAAAATATTTTACATATGTAAAATAAATAAAAGCAGTACTGTCTTACTGTGGGCATTACAAATCTGATCACAAAATCATGCAAGTGCCAGAAATTCTTTCCTTCTGACTTCAGATCTTTCCAAAACTGCCTCTATCTAAGCATGCTTTCTGGATCTTCCTCTAATTGTGGACCTGATCTGCAAATACCAACTCATCAAACACTTGTTATGACAACTTATCATTACCTATGAGTAATCCTACAATAGTTTACAAGGTTGGATTGCAATTTTATAGACGTTAATTACCACAATGAGTACAATAATTCACTTTCCAATGTTATTTCCCATCATGCTGCAAAACTTCAACTCTACCAGACAGGACCTGTACTCATCATGAAAAACTGAAGTATTTTGTGTATTTACATATAAAATTCTATCCTCTTCTGGCCACTAAAATTGCCCCTTCTGTGTGAATATTAGGCATGGGCTGGCCCGGAATGAAGCACCACATTCCAAGCATGGTCCTTTTGGTGTTCGTACATGTATATGGCTATCCACAAGCCCAAGGCCACCCCTAGCATGACCACTCATTGTATTTTACCATGTATTCATTTCATCAACAGTCTGGACCCAGAAAACACATAAAAAACTGAAGCTCTAGGTGAAAGGCTCTTAACTACTATGGAAACAGCAGAAGTCTCAAGAAAAGATTGCCAATAGAGCACAGATCTTTCTCAGCTCATCCAAATACAAGAAGCAAACTCCCACAAAAAATAAAGACTGCTGCAAAGCTCATGCCATTCTATTTGAAACACAAGATTTTACTGTACCCTAAAATAAGCTCATACACTTTATGGATGGATATTAAAATAAATACTTAAATCTCTGGCAAACCAAGACATTCCATTGCTTCTCTGGTGAGAGGATGAGAGAATGACCAACATGTGACAGATATTAGTCCCATTCCTTAATGAGCTGTTAGACCCAGAACTACAATGATAAACAGCATTTAAGGGCCTAAATATAATGGAATCATGGAACTTAACCTGTAACTCCTGAGAAACCCAGAGGACCAGAAAAGATCTTAATCTGAAAATGTGTAGAGGCAGAACACACCAGTGTGATGTCTGCTGTACGTAACTGCAATTCACCAAACAGGATATATTTCAGACATTTTTTACACATGGAAAACAGTGGTCTGCATTTCCTACTGAAATTAATAGAATGTAAATCCATATTCCCTGGCTTCATGTTCATAACTATTTCTCCAGAATGATTTGTTCTATCACAAGAAGTTGTTTAGACTTATATGCAGGAAGATTTATGCCTAACAATAGTAAAGATGTAGATCTAACTTATTAGTCTAAAGCAATTTATTTTTTCCTTGATCTCCACATGCTTTATGCACAGTCATGTTTAAGGAATGTGCCCAGTGAATCTTTCCTGGAATATAATACCAGAAGAGAACAGGCTGCTCCAGGAATAAGAAAAATTACTTTAGCCTACTCAGTAATCAGCCTCCAACTGAAAAAACCTAGAAAGATGATAAAAAAATATCAATTCTTAATAAACTAATAACTAGCCCATACTCTTGTTTGTTTGTTTTTTGTTTGTTTGTTTATTTTTCTTATGAAGACTGACATAGCATTATTTTTTGAGTCTAACCATAGCTGTGCCTGGACTGAAGTTACTTCCAAATAAAATTAAATCTCATGTTTAAAATAAAACATACTGAAATACTACAGTATGTTTTTTATTAGTGGCAGTGCTACCTGACTACAGAGAACACTTCACCCCTATTTCCATGTCCTTACACCTTCTTCCCAATGCTCCCCATTTAATCACCTTAGCTTTTAGCATGGTCTCCCTGTGAAGACACCCCAAGCTTTGTGGTATGTTACCTGATGAGACACACGTTTCTAACAACCTTCACTGCAGGGGTGACTGATGTTAAAGTGCCTTACAGGGATTATTCTCTTCTAAAAACACAAATATATAAAAGAGACTTATCACCTTAAAAAGTCAATCTAAGTATGGCATCTAAGCAGAGGGTATAATTCTTCGACCAATCTAAATGAACTCAGTTTGTGGATCTGGGTGAAGTTTCACTCTATTGCCTATAAAACTTATATGATGATTGAGATGATAAGGGATGCTTCCTTCAGGCCATTCTTGCCATGCAAAGAAGTTAAGAGTAAGGTTGATGGTACCAACACAAATCACGGGATCAGAAATACATTTGTTACAGTAGCAGTAACAAAAAAAGTAAAATTAAGAATAGTAGTGGACCACAATCAAACTTCTAGTTCCAAATGCCACTGAGCTTTAAACACCAGTGAAGTTCACATTTCAATTCTGTGGATAACTTTCCCCTCTAGCCAAGCCAAAATCCCAAGGACAAACATCAGTGAACTTCAACTGAATGTGATTCCAGATACATTGGAGAACAAGAAATGTGTGGCTTGCTACTATGCAACATATTTAAATACAAATTAAAACAAGCAATAGACCAACAAATGTCAGCAATAATACTAAGAAAAATACTGAGGACATGCTTATGGTAAGGTACCCATGCAGTTTATAAACAAAAAAGGGTGTACTAAGTGTACTCCTCAGATTTTTGGGGGGAGTAGTGTGGCAGGGAGGGGGGAAAGGCAAGCAAAATTGAAACTAACTTTATTAAGTGGAATTTTTAGGCTAAGAAAGAATTGCAAGCATTTGGGAAAAATAAACACAAAACCGCGCAAAATGCAAGTTTAATATATGGTATGGGGAAGGGAGGAAAGAAGGAGTTGTACCATATATTCCGAGTTATTCAACAAATGCAGGAATTACTGCACGGAAATCATCTGGATGCAATTACATAGTCACAACCCAGCAGCCTCAGTAATGCTGGAGCTCTAAAATCAGCTCAGAGCTCCCCTTCAGTCCAGAGCCGTCACATACTGCTAAAGGATTATTTTCAAGCAAATTTCATTCTTTAATATTGATGCTACCACTCAAATGCCCCCAACGTATTTCTAACCATTCACATCTTCTGATCATTAGAGTAAGGCTTTTTGGACTTCTTTAATTTGGTCATTTATAGACACTTTGAATTTTTGTCAAGTTGCTATTTCACTATAATCAGGTCCTCATTTCAATCTCTTTGGAACAGTTTCTGGATATTTATATGAACAGAAAATATTTTTATTTATTGTCTATTCAGAATATATTCGTGAGATTTTATGTCATTTATGACACATAATTCAGATTATGAAGGTTGACATAAAGCTGCCACTATTAACTCAGCATCTATGTATCTATTACAGTGCAGAGAAAGAGCTAACACAACAAGTGTTCTGCATAAACAGTTAATGCAACTTCTTTACATTTAAATTTGCCTTTACCCCATATCTTTATGCAAATAATAAAGTGTGCAAATATATACACATCTGTATCTGTAGATCTGATATCTAAAAAGACTCACCTAAGGAAAGATTCTAATAGATTTTAGCAGAAGTACTCATGCTCATAGTGCATAGAAGATCAGACATGTTTGGATATGACAGCATATGAAAAACAGTATGAAGGAGAAAGACAAGTTGGGACATTATGTCTGTAGTAAATAGTACTGTACTTGTTCTTTAATGAGAATTTTTCAAACTGTGTATTGCTTTTAGTAGAATAAAACTAAAGTATCACATATGGAAAATTGCTTTTGACTTCAACAGCAGTGGAAATGAGGCTGATACATGAGAGACAGACAATATTTCTGAAGGTTGTTCATCCCCAGAAGGGGTCTTTTGGCTTGCAAGAATGCTGTGTTACCATGATCTCAGCTAATATAAGAAAGGCTATGATTTTCTCAACTTCAACAGAGGAACAAGCCTGGTAATGGGTAAACTCATAACTGCCTTGTTTCAGACTGGTTTTGATCCTACATAGAATATGCATTAAATGAGGAACAGATTAGAGAAAAATCCCAAAATTCTAAAGGAATAATCACCAAGTAGCTCTTAAATGAAGAAATTACTTTCGTTGTTTATTTTTTTTAAGGAGTGCTTAATTAAAGTGTAGGACTCACAAATATCTATGAATCCAACATTAATTAGATAAATTAATGTCGGATAGTTCATCATCTAATGATAAAACAGTGCTGTTCAACAGCACAAAAGGGGCTGAGGTTTATCAGTTTGGACCTCACAACAGCACACTGTGGAGAAGATGGACATGAAAAGGAAAGATTCTGCAGAGGGCCAAGTGACAGATAAGGGAGGTGCTATGGTACGGAAAGAGAACTCAGGTGGGTTAGAAATAAGGAATCAGCAAAAGCCTTGTGTCAGGAGGCATTAAAACAATGAATCACATCCATGAGAATGCAGAATTTATTAAAAGTTGTCCCTTCACTAAATTTTTTACATAAAGATTGTGATTAAAGCATGGAACAATAAGGAGTCAGAAATTAAAGCTCTTTGAGAGCAGATATTGAATATCAAGCTCAATAATACGCAGATTGACTCTTGTATGGCATTTGTTAATTCCTTTCTCACCCTTTTACCCTGTTTCATTATAAAAGCAGCTGAGCATGTGTGGATTAACATACCTTGAACATATAAAGAAATAAAGTCAAAATATAAAAAACTCTAAATGACAAGGTCCATATTTATTAATATTTCTCTAAAAAAATGAGAGGCTTTTTTTCAATCAAAAAGTCCTTCTCTAGAGAACTTTTAATTCCATCAGTTGTTACTTCTTTCGGTGGTGTGACTTACCTCAGCATGCTCGGGGCCAGCTGGGCAACCCAGTTAAATCAGCAGCTCTCTGTACTGGCCCTATAGATGCACCCTAAGGAAATGACTGCCTCTTTTGCAGCATTCTTGAGAGCAACTGATGGATGAGGAATATCATGGTGTTGATGTTCAAATTATGATTTGCCTCTGTGAAGGTGAAAGATCCCATAAAGGTTCTCCCTCAGTATGTCAGGTTATGCTATCTGAATATATTAATTCCTGTGAAATAGAACAAAAATAATGTATCATAATTTTGTTTGTTGCTAGAAAGATTAATAAACAGGAAGTATTTTTTTTTTCTTACGACAAGATAAGCACACTGTAACTCAGAAAGCGGTGGAATAAGACACTTAATACTTTTCAAAGAAATTACTGAGAACACATACTCAAGCCAAAGGAAATGTGAGAAAATTGACTATTGAAGGCCTTCATTCCTCTAGGTATGTGTGAAGGGAGGCATGAACCTGATATGTGGAACAAGTAAAGAGATGAAATCTGCACATTTCAAACCCAACCAAACAAAACCCCAATCATATAGTGACAAAATATGTCCTTGTGCACCTACAGTCATCATTCTTCACTCTCCAATTCTTCTTTCCTGTACAGTAGACTCAAAAGAGTATTCTTCCTCTAGGGAATAACTGTTGGCTTAGGTAAAGTCCTTCTGGACTTTTACTCAGAATTCAGGATGTGAAACAATAGAAGGTCCAGAACCGGAAGCTGAGTCAATATGGGGAGCTCTCACAACTAGCAGCTGCAGCTTATGCCAACAATTTATCCTTGGCTTTTAATTACTATTAAAAGTATCATCCTATTTCCTTCCCTTCTTGTAAAGGCATAAAGTAATTGCTAGACTTGAAAGTCCATGAATTTCCCTGAGTATCTGAGGGAAAAAGCGGCAGACAACACAGCCCCTGGCATGCCCAGTGGTTAGGTCTGGGCCAATGCGTTTTATAAAATGGATGTAAGTGTGCACATTTCTTCTGCTGCTATCCATATCAATCAAGGAGCTGAGGGGGAGGCAAGAAGCAAGCACTGCAGAGTTCATCACACAGCCAGGCTGCAGGCCACAACCTTCAGTCATCTTGTTTCACAGAGACAATGCAGTAGCATCCCTCTGCTAGGCTGGCCAGCAGCTCTTTCTCCCACCAGCTGACATTTGCCGGGAGCCTGTGTTTATAAAAAGGTGCTGGGCATGCAAAACCTATTGTAGACCTTGCAATATGATATGCTTTGTCAGTCACAAAGCATTGCTACTGCTCTGTTCCAGCAGCCTAATATTTCTACTCAAAATCACGGAGAAAAAAAAAATATAGAAAGAACAAACCCATTTTAAATGCACAGTCTAATTAGCTGGTACCTGAACATAAGATATGAACATTAACAGAAAACTCTGACTCAGTGAATCCTTACAGCTGTGTGAAGGACTGTCGTTTTCAGGTGTGAAAAGCACCAGGGAAATTTGATTACAATTTTAATTAATACTACCAACTCATATAATGACAAAAACACATCTATTTATACAACAAAACATCCATTCAAACAAAGAAATTCCCACTGGTAACCTTTCCACAAATGTGTCAGCCGTTCATTTTCATTTTGCTGATGTTTCTCTTCTCTCTTTGGTTAACACATTCCTGGTTATGCATTTTATCTCATTTTCCAAGAAGGGCTCTATTTATAAAGAGTCACAGCCATTTTCTTCTGGATGGAAATGCTGCCCTCAAGCTGCCATTGTAACCTGAAACAAGGATGCTTCATTGCTTCGGAATAGACCCCGGGGACACTTCTTCATACACATATTTATCTTCTTCATGATGTACACACAGATTTCCATTGTGAAGAAAAGCTGTGTGATTCCGAAAGGTTGTGCCTTTCATGTAAAGGTTTGCTCAGGATTAAGATTAAACTGCAGCATTTTGGGGAAGAGAGGAGGAATCTTAACAGAAAAGCACTTCAGCTACCGTAAGGAACTGGAAAGAGTCAGATCACCATTTTTGCTCTCTTCTTTCCCCCTCATTTCATTTCATTTCAGGTTTCTGTTCCCTTCCAGTCTTCCACCTCTGTCCTTTAAAATCTGTTGGTTTTCATCTTAATTCTTGACCCTCAGCCATATTATTTTCCTGCACACTACCCAGAATTTTCATTCACATCCACCTTTTAATAACACTGTTAATGATTAGAGGGGAGTAAATCACATACAAGATAATGGCAGCAAAAAATTAATATGCATCATTTCTGTGATATAATCCACTAGTATACTAATTGTCTGCACAGTTAATTGAAAAGCACTAAATATTTTATTATTCATTTGTTATTTCTTCTCCTTTTCCCATTCTTGCATCTGTTTATTTTTCTTTCTTTAGAACTTTTAACCTACTGTTCCACTCTAATCTATTTTTAAGAAAAATTATCTCCTAGTGGCATTTAGTCCTAGCACTTAAAAATATTTAGGAAATTAAGAATCTCTTTAGACACTGCTGCAGACAAGATGGGGAAGAGATTCCATCTCAGTATCGAGAAAGCTGCTATAGAAGGAAGTTCTGGGGTATTTTTCAATCATCTTTTTAGAAATTGGACTTAAACTACTATCACTCTGAAGAATGCAGACTCCTCATCACAATCAAGCTAAGACTCTTAAAGGGATAGAACACTTGCCAGTTGGGCATTAACCCAAGGTCTCTGTTTGCCTCTAAAATTGTAAATCTCAGAGAAGAATAAAAAACCCAAACAACCTACAAAAACCCACGTTAGGATCTGTCTTAAGTCAAGGACTTTTTCCAAAAGGTCATAACAGTTAAAGGTTATGCTATGGGTCAAATGAAAACACAAAGTCTTTATTAATACTAGCTTTTCTTTTCTTTTGCTTTCTTTGTGCTTTTTTTTCCCCCCTCCAGAAGATGGAATTGGGGTTTGTTTGGTAGACTTTATACTAGCCTTTCTCTTATAGCATTAAAAAAATGCAGTGCATAATCTTTATGTAGCCAATGACTATCAGTGTAATATACCTAAAATTATTCATTTTGTTGTTTGGTATTTGTAAATACAGCCAGGGTCTTTCTTAAGTAACAGATTTTCTTCATTCATAAATAAATGCATTGAATAATGCATTTAACCAGTGATAAGACTGTTTAAGTTTTTTGTGGAAGGGGTTATTTTTAAATTTTGAACAAGCCTAGCACTTATGAAAATACTGAATATACAATTCAGCAGGCAAAGAAAAGGCTGTTATTATACTAACCAACCATGTCTATAGTACCACAACCTGTGATAGCCATGCAGTTAATAGTCTTCCTGGAAAGTACAATTCCACTAAGTTCTGTGCCGATCCTCTGATGGTTAATATAGTTACACATTTACACAGCTACATAAAACTGATGCTAAATAAGCAAACTCGACAAAGTTCAGAAGACAGCTCTACACAGTCTGTGATGGTGCTTTTAATTAGATGACTGCATGCAGTATTTTTCTGCAGATCCCTGCCTTGTTCAGCAAATGAATACTTATGCAGCTTTTTTTCTATTTGTTCCACAGAATGTGGCCCCAAATACAGAATTGTTCAATGCTACATGGGCATCTCTCTGGATTTCTTCAATATAAATGCATTTTTCTTAGAAAGACAAAGCAAAGCCAAAATCTATGAAATGAGGCAGTATCACTCTTTTGTGTGGCACAACTTTCTCATTTTCTGAAAGGAGGATGAAGAAATTGGAAATATCTACCCATTGCCAAAAACATCACCAGTAATTTTGCTACTACCTGATTCTCAGATCACCAACCATGGCACTTTGTAATTTTCTGCATTCAAAACCCGCTTCCCTTTGACATCCTTTACAAGTGCTGAAACCTCAGCCCCATATGTCTCTCTTGTCTCTATAAACTTCACTCCTTCAAAGAAGACTCTCTCAACCAGTGCCTGAGCACGTGATGAGGCTCTCCACATTGCCAGGATCTGCCCTAGGAGGACATGGGCTGCAGGGCTTACGTGGGCTAGCCCTCAGTAAAACTGCAGATCTATTCTGATGTTCAATATATTGCAAGTAACTGCAAATTATATGAAAAGTTTTATTTTAACTCTGACATTCTAAAAGATCTATCTCAAGTGCACATATGAAAACTGTGCTGGTTTGAAAGTAAAACCAGTGAAAGACTCCAAGTCAGAAATACAATTTAATAGGAGGGGGGAAAAAAAGGTAAAAGAAAGTAAGTTAAATAATACAACCTGTTAGTCAGGGCGCTGGTAGCAGTCTGGATGAAGTGGTCGTGTTGAAGCCGTGATCCTGTAGAAAAGTCCGGTACCTCCTGTCCTCTGGGAATCCAGCGGGTTGAGGGCCCCTTGTGCTATCCCGGTTTATATCCAGGTGGGAATGCTTGGCTCCTCCCCATGGGAGGAGCATCCCACAATGGAACGATGTAATTTTATGACTCATACAATGGGTCCTTGATTGCCCATTAAACAGAGATAACTCCCGGATGGGAGTTACCCTTGAGTCATACAGCACAGCATGAATGGGCCCATTAACAGAACATAGTCCGGAGGGTGGGGACAAGGGAAACACTGCCCCACCTGGTTTCAACAGTTCATGAAGATGGTGATAGAATACATATCTTGGGCATACCTTACATTGTAACCTAGGACAAAAACATAATTGTTTATTAGTTTGCCCATGAGAATGTGATTTGGCATTTTTAATACCTTTCCCCAAGTAAACATAGAGCCATACTTAAGACAGATCCCTGGTGAAAAAAAAAAAAGCCCTGAATTTTCAGATGTGCAGAGCACCTGCAATTCCTGTTGCTATCAGCTGGAGCTGCCAGGCTCTCAGCACTCCCGAAGCTCTGGCCTTAGTTTATGGACTGCCAGAGGTGCACTCATTCTCTAATGCGCACCTAGCATTGTGATAGTCTTTGATGTGATAATGGTGTAGATGAAGGAACAAGAAGATTCGTGGAGAGAGTTGAATTACTCAGAAAACTACTAATTCTGCTATTTCCACATGCCAAATCAACCCTGTGTTGCTTATCCGACCTGGTTCAGTCTAAGGGAAGTATATACTGCACATTAAATATATCCATAACCCCCTCTTCCTCTCACATAAAAGAGCTTATTTACCTGTGGGGAAGTGCAGCTTCTTGTAGAACAAATCCATATGCTCAATGTCACAGTGTGACCCTAGTGCTTAGTGTGAGGATAATGAAGGCTGGAAAAGCCACTGGAAAAGCAGCTCTCCTGGGTAGCTGCAGGAGCTGTGCACAACCTGCAGCTGTGGAGACAAACACACACACCTGGAAACATTGAACCAGCTGCTTCTATCACCACAGCCCCTACTCTCTGCCCTGGGAAGAGCTGATGGCCAGCAGTTTACAGAGGAAGAGCAATCCTACACTCTTGGGGAAGATTTCTCTGTGCTCAGCTTATTACTGTACCCAGTTTCTAACCCATCAGTTAAACCTTTTTTCTGATATGCATTTTTGGCTATTTTATGACCTTATGACCATACAAAATGGCCTTCCATTTGCTCGAATTTGTTCTGCACATTTCATACTACCTTACCCAGCCAGTCCTCAACTTTAATTGCCAATACTTCCATTTAAATTGACTTGCATTCACTTGACTCTCACGCAACAGAAAATATTGAACTACATTGTCCTCTAATATTATTTTACTAACGTTTAGTAACAAAAGACAATCAGTTCTATTTCACACTGCATTATATAGTCTATGTGAAAAGGATGTTCTTCTGCTTTGCAGAGCAGAAGAGCCTATCTCATTATTATTACTATTACCACACAGGCTGTACACTTCTCTGCGGCTGTTGCAGTACCATTTCACACAGGGCAAAAAGAGAAATCCCAGCAGCTGCTCCAGAAATGGCATCAAAGGCGTCACACAGGACTACTCGCAAGGTGAAATTCACTCTAGTTCTAAACACAAAACAGTTTTTATGGTATGCCTGAATATTTTGGCATTTTAGGAAATATAGGAGGACTAGGTGCTATATTATAAATATTATTAAAACCAGCAAGATTAGATCTTGACATTTTTAATAATTTAAAAAGTTAGTTTTTATGCACTGAATAAAAAATTTATAAGTGAGTTTTTATGCACTGATTTTTGAAAGCACTTCTACAGTGAGCATATTTTTGTTGATTTGTATCTGGATAATGCAGAACTATATTTGATAGATTTAATTTTGAACCTATGGTATAGGTTAAGAAAATAGTGTCGAGTTATGATGATGATGTCACCTAACTGGTTTTATTAGTCATGACTAACAAACGTTGTAATGAACGTATTCCTTACATTGCATGTAATCCTGAATGCAATCCTTGCACTCAGAAGAGCTTCCATTCCTTCTCAAGAAAGAACTCCCCAGACACAAGTCTTTCTTCCAAGTCCAGACAGCAACCTGATAGACACAATGCAAGCCTTGCATGTCACTAGTCCAGGTTATAACTCGAGTGACTTTTAAGTGACTACATTGTCAGTATGTTCTCTCAGTGTTAGGACTAAGCTCTTACCCATTTACACTGTGCAGAAAGGCTGCTCGGCACCCTGTGCAGTCCAGAGCTCTCATGTCAACAACTCCACTGGCACAAAGCAGGTCGGGTAGGACTAAGGTCTCACAGTGCTGTCAAACAGCTGTGTCTCCAACTCTAGATCTCATAATGGGCTAGAGTTCGACACTGGCACTGCAAACCTTCCGACCCACAGGTCTGCAAGCTACAATCATTTCAGAGTCACAGCTCAAATCTCTCTTTTAAGCAGCGGCACTTTCAGATTTTTTTCTGGCTTCTCTGTGTCTATAAATGTTTTTATTTTTGTCACCAAGGATGTTCCAAGGATGAATATGCATTCCAGCATATACCCAAAGACAGCAGACCTCCCTGTTTTAGTAAAATTACCACTCTTTAGATCAAGTCTTATGCATGATAACTATTTAAAGAAGAAAAGCTCCCATTTAACTATTTATAACTATGTGTATGACACCATATATGCACAATTAGGCTGCTCAAACTGCTTCAGCAATGACTTCAGAACAAGGACTACCTTAAATAAGGGGCTGTGAGGGTTGCCACCACTTTTCAGAGCTGCTCACGGAGCAAACCACTCTCCTGTCCAATGTACACAGGTATATTCTCTCAAGAAGAACCCAAAATACAAGAAACCTTGTATTCTGATTCATGATTGCCTTAAAGAAAGACAGTATTATACACTGAGATGACTACAAGTCATGAAGTTTTGATAAATAATTCCTATATCAGTGTGTTGATTCCATATGATTAAAGGCATGTTAACATATTGCTATAATGCATAATAATAATTAGGTTAACACTATACAACTGTTTTTGAGGATTTTCAGATGCTAATTATACTTTCTTCAGATTTACAGCTCAAAACTGAAGTTTCCCTTCTGAACATGCTTTTTTACCCCTCCAGACAGATGTTTCACACTGTTCTACATCACTGTTCTTGCACAACACTTACAGTTCATGAAACAAATGAAAATACGAAAACTAAAGAGAACAATGATAAATAAAAATCATAGTAGAGCCTTTTCAGTATCAATTGACTCTTATTTTAACATCCCTCAGAATCTTAGCTAATGAAAACTCAAAAATAGTTTCTTAAGTTAGATAAGCAGAGGCACACAAGTTGAAGAATTCCAAGTTACAAAAGGAGGCAATAAGAGAAATAAGAACAATGCTCATAAATACTATTTTAATTCTTAACTTTGACAATGAAGACTGATGTCCTTGATATTAGTGCAAGCATCAGAGACTAACAGCTCTAACAGCTTGTAAGAGGAATTATTCTGTGACAAAGGACTAGTGCTGTCAAAGTAATGATATTGCAGCAGTGTATCAACAGAAGAACAGCCATATCAAAATCTATCTAATCCCCCATGCTGCCTCCTGTTATAGCCAATAAGGATGCTTCAGAAGGATAATATATCATATACTGGTATTTGTCCAGAGTAGTCTTTCACCTCCTAGCAATCTCTACTTTGAAGACTTTCTAAGCCAAAGCAGTAAATTTGTATTTAATATTTTTCTCTCATAATTTTCTCTGATTTTTTTGAATCATAATTTTTTGCATGTTCAACACTAAACATATACCACTGCTTACTTTCTTTCATGCGAAAAAATGATCCATGTTCATATTAGACTAAATACTATTTTTATTCTAATGAATATTTAAGTTCCCAGTACTTTAAACATATTAGCCCAAGGGTTGGTGGTATGATTGTACTGACAAATCTCTTTTGTCTTTTACAGAAGTTTAATGCTTTAGATAGATTTGGTGGGTATAGCTGAATGAACTCAGGACACTGTTTCTTCATAGTTTTAGTCATGATTTCTTGTCTTTAAAATGAAATAGTTTTTATTTTAGGATCTCTGTGCCTTCCTCAGAGCTGAGAGGGGAAGTTTTTCTAAACTTAAAGCTTAGCACTGAACACCAAAAACTCTTCAGTGGCTTCAGAGACAATGTCCTGTGATAGCTTTCTTCCTCAGACAGGCTTATGAAGGGGAAAAAAAACCAACAAAAACCCCACAACAAAAATAATTCAAATAATTCAACGTTCTTTCAAAAGCACAAAGTTGTTTACATTCTTCTACCACTACTGAAAGCAGCTATACTAAAATAATGATTCCAGATTTGAGAATTGATTTTCTGAAATTAGAAAGAACTTATAGAAGTGAGACCAGAAGGATCCCAGCTCCTCAGAACAGAGAATAAAACATTGCATTCTTTTGCTGTAACACACTTCATTACCAAAATGCTTTTCTCTCCTCAAGTTATGGTCGGTTCTCTGAGAAAACAATAAACTCCAATGGTTACTTTTAATTTCTCAATCAAATTAAGTTAGAGAGATCTGTGCTGCAGAGTCACCAGCCTACCAGAAAGATTTCTGTAGACAGTCTATGCAATGGAATTCCATTTTTATCACTGGCCTTTTTAAAATCATTCCCAATAGTAATTAAGTACCTGCAAACCCCGTGTGTCATTCTATAATCAAATATTGTTCTAATATTCATTTACACAATTAGTGATTTTTTTCATAGACTCTGCAAATAGATCTGCAATTCATACTGATACATCTGAGCTTCATTTGAACTCTCTAATAGGACCTCAGAGAGTCCCAGAGCAGCAGCAGCAGCCACAGCGACACGGGAGTTACTACACACAAGCTACCACATTTGTAAGGCCTAGGAAGCTTTTTTAACACAGACTGATCTTATCTTCCTGTGTACCTACACAAAGATCATCTTCTGAGGAATGCTACAGGGATTAAAACCCAATCAACCCTATGGTACTACATTTAAAATGATTAGCAAATAAATTAAGTATGCTCAGTTTGGGAATGTGACAATAGAGCCCTTTGCTGAGAATTTAGAAATCTCCATAAGCTATGAGTTTCTCTTTAAATGAAGCATTTTTTCTAAAAAGTAATATTTTTGGGGGGGAAAAGAGGCTGATAGCTGGGGAAAAGTAATGGGATTTAGATTAGGCTTTCCTTTTCCATCTTCACTTTTAACAGTGTGACATTTGCCCCAAAGACAGCACTCTGGTTTGTGTTACTATCCCGGGGAAATGTATGCCCCAGAGAGCAGTTGTTTAATGAAAAAGTTTTTATAACATATTCATAGTAGTTAATGTGAATAAGTATTATATCCTAATAAAATATATCCTCATCATGGCCACACAAACAATTCATCACTCCACTGGAAGGGAGTTTCCGAAGAAGACATTCCAACAACATCAGTAGAAAATAAATACACACATACACACATACATAACAAGTTTGGGTTGTTTTCAAGCCTTATCACTAAATGTGGTTTATAATGGAACTTGCTGCTAAATTAAAGTCTGCTCCCTCAAGGACTCTTTTGTATCTTTAAAAATGTTTTTAAAGCATTTTACTCTTCAGTAGATCACTACAATGCCATGTAAATAAAACTGATTAATAAGAATTCAGTGAGGAGAGAAAGACATTTACCATAAAACCAGGAATGCTTTGAGCTCTGCAGAGATTCTTTTCTGCCACACACAGCTTGGCTGGAAACATTCCACTGGTCCCACAATGCACATGTTTTCAATTACAAACTACAGATTTTATCAGAGCTTAAGTTAATTATTTTATACCTCTGAGATAAAAGCAATTCATGTTTAAAAACAAAAGTACATATCTTCCTATTTTACAGCAAAAATATTTGTGCTTCCAAGAAAGGGCTGTGAACCATTTAGAACAATTTTTTACTTTTAAGATCACTGTCATAGGAAATCTATTCTTCTCTGGTGGTTTACCTCTTTCAAGTTATCAAGCCTTCACAGCATAATGAGAATGAAATTACATCTCGTGGCAGTCTCTTACGATCCTGTTATTTACAGGCTTTTTAGCAAAAAGCAGCCCCTGAACCAGCTTTTGTAAAAGTGATCCAGTGTGCATTTTCTACCCACTGCTGTTTCCAATGTCCAAACTGTATCAAAGTAAAACAACCCAAAGGAAATGAAGCAGTTTCTGTCAACATCCCCAATGTGCCATATGAAGTATACACCCAGTATGAAACTTGAGATTTATATGTTAATAATATCAGCTTGAATTTAATAAGTAAATCATATATATTGTTTTACAAAATGAAAAGTATCATCAGTGAGGACAGATAAATCTCTAAAATACCTTACTTAACTTTATGCCAAAACCAAAAAAAAAAAAAAAAACCCAAAACCCAGTGTGGAAACATTGTATTTTCAAAATTCAGTGTTAATACAATAATACCCTGTCCAACAAATCAATACTTTTTGGTTTCCTCTGAGAGGAGAGTACACACTTCATGAGTTTACACTGTTCTAAACTAGAGAAGGAAAAATTTCTCCAGCATCATTTCTAAAACTTGCACAAATGCCAAAAAAGACAATGAATAAGAGTTAATAAGTGTTCCACTTCCACTGCTGAAAGCTTATTTTCTTTAAGGGCATTTGGAAAATTAAAATGAAGATTTAATGAACACAAACATGAAGAGTTTTTGAAGTAGAAGATACTAGAGGTTTGTAAGATGGGGAAAAACCCTGGAGGTTGGGGATTCTATTTTTCTCTCTTGTCATGGAATGGCCACACAGCTGCAGGCAAGTCCACGCTGTACACCACCACCTATCAGTTTATCAGGCTTTGAAACTGGAGAAAGAAATGTTTGCTGATCTAATTTGGTAAAGCGCCGTGAGATTTACATGGAAAATATGTTATGTGTGAGTGTAAAACAGAGAGTAAATATCCTGAAGTAAATGAATGCCTCATCAGCAATGAGATAATTTGTGGCAAACACTCACTACTTAGCTAATTTGTTGCAGAAAAGAACAAAACCAAAACAAATGTAACCTGGACAAAGTAGAACTGAACACAAACGGCATCCTGGAAATAATTTCTGCTCTTCTAGTTTCAAAATAATTGTCATGTTAATCAGAAGAGCTAAAATTACACCACCTGGGAAAGTAATGTATTTATTTTGTTTATTAAGTGACCCCCAGAAAAGTCTTACCCACCTGATTAAGTAACATTGTGTTTGTTTTGTGGACAATAAAATGTAAAAGTTTTCCTTTTCCTGTCAGCAAATGATGAATACATGTGGAACAGATTATTTAATACCACCAGACCACCAGGGAAGAAGATTTAGGTGAGCAGCAGCAGAGCTATACCATTTATTTTTATTACCATGCATTAAAAATTACGTTTACAGATAATTGTTTTTCTCCCTCCAATAAACCAAGATTAAAAAAAAATCAAGGAGAATATTTAATAATACCAGACCACCAGGGAGGAATTTTAAAAGTTGATTTTTTTAGTGACAAATTGGATTCTCTTTTTCTTTCTTTCTTTCTTTTCTTCTAAATTTCCAATTATTTTTAACTGCAATTTGTGGGGAAAATCTGAAAATAGCATGACAAAATGAATTTTCGTATTGGGGAGTTTCACACAGATTAGGTTTCCCTTTATAAGGGTAATTAGCTAATCAAATAGTCCCTCAACACCAGCAGTTTTATAACACCTGTGTAGCTGCCCACATGTTACGTAATGTTTTGCAGATGTAAGTTGTCAGAAGTTTGGTCACACAGTCCTATTTCCTACTATTCTTTGTCATTCTTGCTCCTCCTGAAGTCTGATACTACTGCTATCTGTTTTCTGTGGGAGTGTTACTGCATATAAAGTTGTTGATCTTAGTTCACTTTCCTGCCAGGAAAAGTGTGTTTTACATAAACCTTTATTTTAAATTCCCAATCCCACTTTGAAACTAAAAGATTGTGAGAAAGGTCATTCACTTCCGTGATGCTCCTGATGCTACAAAACCCAAAAAATACTGGAAACATAAGTAGTCAGTCTGCTTATATGAGAGCTCCAGATGATTTATCCACGAAAGGAATTTGGGGCCAAATTCTCAAGTCAATGCTCATTAGCTAAACAAAGCTGATATGGGCTTCAAAGTCACTAGTGATTTTGCCTAAGTAAAAACAGCAAGCCCATCAGGATCTGATAAGCATCTGAATGCCTCAGAATTGCAAAAAGAAAAAGAAATTAAGCCACTGAATATTTAGCTGTTTCTCTATTACAATATGAAAGGATCCAGATGTTAGAAGAGGAGTCTATGCTATTATGTAGTGCTGGTCAGGTTCATGCTATTTTCTATTTGAAGAATACAAACAATTCTGCATGCATAGCAGGGCCATAAAAACATGCAGTGACACATGACTGTGCACTGAACTTTTTCAAATGTGCACTGACTTTTTGAAATATAAATGTGGCTACTCAGCAGTCACCTATGGCTGCTGCAGCCACTGCTTGGATTGGTGTTTGTTCATTCACAAAGTGTCTACAGAGGGGTTTTTTAATACACAACTTTAAAAAGAAACACATATTCTTGGAAGCCAACATTTGCTACAAACATTTCAGTTTTATCCTATCTGTTTCATCATCAATACACAGAACAACCAACTGTTAGCTTAAATGAGAACTACCCACTCTCTAGGAAGGGCTTACAAACTTCCCTGTGGTGCTCACACATAATCAGAACGCTCACTCGAGAAAGCAGGAACAGCCTGCAGTGACACATCATGAGACAAGACCTACCCTTAACCTCTTCTGCTTTCATAGCCAACTGCTCCTGCCATTACTGCCCAGGACACTGTAAGGCACAGTGTTCATCACTGGCAGCTCCCCTCAGTACCTGCAGATATTCTCCAAAGCCCAGCTCTAGTGACTACAATTAATTTCTCAATTTCTACACCATTCTTTCCTAGACCTGGTTCTGGTCGTAACCTCGCACACACAGGGATCTCTTTGGATTAGAAACTTGTCTTCTTCCTCTTTCCCTTTTTTCCTCCTCCAAGAGACTCAAAGGTTGAACAGCACCTTCTGCAAGGAAGGAAAAGAACAGTCCTCAGAAAGGCTAAAAAGGGCAAACAAAACCATGCGCTTGCCCAGCCACCAACCACAGACTCTACAAACATACACATCCCAAAACTTTTAGAGTGTTTCCAGTCCCTGTGCCCTAACTCTTTGCTCTTGCATAACTAAGCTCTCCCCCAAAGCTCACCTTCATGATCTCCTATGGATCCTGCAGATGAAGGTGATCTCCTACGATTTCACAAATCAAATGCTGTTTCTCAGACACCAAATTCTTGAGAGCTCTACTGACTTCATAAGTCTTCATCCCTGCATGCTACCTGCTAAATGTCTCAGTCTGAAGCCCTACTAACACCTGCTTTCAGAGCCACAGCAGGTGAACTTTCCCTTCCCCTAACATCCTTAGCCTCCTCAAAACACAGCCTTCATTCACAGAAGCCTGTACTTCAGTAAAACTGAATTTTGCCTACATTATTGGTATCCCTGAGGAGTGTATCCAAAGCTCACTAAAATCACTTGAAATTCTTCCAGACAGTTCAGGGGCATTCTCTTTTTGTCCTCTGTTAGGCCTTTAGCTTTTTTTCTAACCTTCCATATACTGGGGGAAAGTCAGTTTGCGCTTTTTTACATGCTGTTTTCAAAAACTAGACGATGGAGGGGACTATGCTGGCAAAATATCTAAATTTTTAAAAAGATTAATAATTTTAATAATATTTAGGAATAATTTTTAAATACATTTTAATGAAGATTTATTAGTTATGTGCCCATGTTTAATTTGTAGGCACATCATATTATTTGGCCTCAACAAGTAAGATTTTTATTTATTTTTTTTGTTTTTTCAGCTGTAGTTAGGAGGACAAGCAGTAAAACATTTGTTCATAAGCCAGTCTATGTGTTTGGCAGTAAGTAGTTTTAGCAACTAAGTAATGGAGTTAAGTAACAAACCACAGGAGAAAGAAAATAACGTTTCAAATGAGGTTTTAAGTGGGAAAGTCGATGAAGCTGAAGAATGGGAGTTACATATGTAAATCTATCCCAGAATAATCTTAGTTATGAACAAAGACAAAAATACTAATTTCTCTTCCCTCTCTGGATATTATTTGACCACAAGCACCATTCAAAAATTATTCAAGTTGCCTAACAGCAGTAATAAACTGATTTTTAAATGGCCTCCATAAATGCTTTTGCAAAATCAGATTCAGCTACTACAGCCACTTGAAAGCATTCCCTGCGAAGTTAAAAATTAACAATCAGCTAAATCCAAAGGCTGGGCTCCTCCCAAATGACTACAAATCCTAGAGCACAGAGTCATGATGCTTTCCGGCTCTTCAGGTGTTGTAAGTATTCGGTTTCAAATTCCTCCCAGAGCAGCAATGTCCTTTTCCTTACTGCTCACAGCAAGTACAAGAAGCAAACAAAAGAAATGCAAATCTTTCCAGCTAAAAACCAAGCTGAGTCCAGGAGAGGCAGATAGCATAGAGCTGCCCAGAGCAACAGCTAGGTGATGAATGAACTAATGGCAATGGACAGCAAACTCATCCCTCTTCCCAAGCTAAATTTTCATTCACTGAGTTAGTAAAATCATTATTATCATTATTACATTTACTTTCCACAGCATCTGCCCTGTACCTGCTGTTATATTTTATTTTGACAACTGTAGTAAGTAGTAGCTATTCAGAAGTATAGGCACAAATACCAAGGGAGAAAAAGCATGGTGAGACATGGTAAATCGGCTTACAAGATAATTTTTCCTAGAAGTTCAACAAAATGGATAGTGAAAATGTTTCCAATGTTGACTCTACTTTCTTTGCCCCTTGTCTTGAAAGGCAGCGTTTTTCTTGGCACAGGAAAGGTGTTGCTTGTATTTCATTTTAATTTTGCCTGTTAAGTGACTGAACACAGGAATAAGCTCTGGTACCGGAAATAATTTGTTTCTGAATTTTAATGCCAATGAACATACAGTTGTATAATATTCACGATGCTTTGCACTTAGCAATTAAAATTTCTTAAGACTCAAAAACACTTTCCAAACAAATTCGAAAGTTGTATGTAGGGGTCACTTACATAATTCTCCTTAGAATATCCATTTCCTGTGTCACACCACAGAAGACATTTTTAACAATTCAAAAATAACATAAGTATTTTTGTTTGAGCTGAATTTGGACATAAGATACACAGATGGACGCATCTGACTTTACAGAAAATATTGTAGGTGGTCAAATATATTCCCAAAAATAACAACGCATACAAAGCACCATAGTTACATACTTGGAAGCAGTACGAATGACTGGCAACTTGCTTTATACATTTCCTTCTGTATTGTCCCATATTACTCTTTTGGCAATATTTGCACCATGACAGACTCAATAAATGCACAAGCACAAGACCTCTTTTCATAATTTTAAGCTGAGATGGATATACGTAAATGGAATTCAAGGCATTGAATGAATAATCAACATCTCTCTGCCCGTTTTTGGACTATATTCCAGCTGAAATTAAATGTACTTCTTTTCCTTTAAGGCAAAACACCATAGCCGAAATAGAATTGTAGAAGGGTTTGGATTGGAAAGGATCTTAAAGATCATCAAGTTCCAACCCCCTGCCATGGTCAGGGCACCTTCCACTAGACCAGTGTGCTCAGAGTTCCATCCAACCTGGCGTTGAACACTGCCAGGGATGGGGCAACCACAGCTTCTCTGGGCAACCTCTTCCAGTGCCTCACCACTTTCACCATAAAGAATTTATTCCTAGTATTTAAAACTGTGCTCTTGCAGTTTACAGCCATTACCCATTGTCCTGTCACCTCATGGCCTCATAAAACTTCACTGTCCAGCTTTCTTGTGGGGCCCTTATGGTACTGGAAGGTGCTTAAGGTCTCTCTGGAGCCTTGTCTTCTCCAGGCTGAAAAACCCGAACTCTTAGCCTGTGTTCATAGGAGAGATGCTCCACCCTTTGACCATCTTCACGGTCCTCTTCTAGACTTGTTCCGACATGTCCCAATTGCTTATGGTCTTTACCTGCTACTGTATTCTGTGCAGTTTGGAAGCATTTATTGCACTGCTTTTTCTGGGAAGCTATCAAGCTTCACCAGTAATTTCTGTAATGACGTACATGTAAACAAGTTTGATTTCAGCATGCTGCAGGAAGAACTCTAGACTGTCCAGTGATTTGTTTTCACTGACATACAAAGGAAACCATATTTGGCAAATTCAGCCTCTTTCCCCTGCTCTGCTGTTTAGACTTCATAATTGTCAGGAACAGCTGCATATATTGCTAGTCACCTTCCTAAAAAACTAACAGGCCTCCAACCAGCAAAACTTCTATGCTCCTGCTAAATTTGTTTTTAATTATATTGCAAGTAAGAAAAAAAAATCCCCAGCTGTTAACACTGACTCAGAAAGGCTGAAAGGAGATGTAGAGCAGACATTAGGAAATACTTTTAAAAATTCTTGTAGTTCATCATGCTTTAGTAAGAGATATTTCTAGCTCTGAATAAATTCTGAAATATTCTGAGGTGACACATTAAACAATAGATTATGATTATGGTTTTTAGTTTTTAATACCTCAAATTCTCCTTCAAAACCACAATGTATTAACTCTATATTTGCAGGTAAATACTAAGTTATTTGTCATAATAACTTTACAACTTTGTGTTTCATCTTGCCTTGACTGCTGAAGGTAATAGGGCCTGCTTTATTATGCCCATAAATTGAGTCAATTGACTTATCCTTATATCCTGTTTCCTGAACTTAATGAGAGATTCTGCATCATTAGGAAAACACATCATCCTACAACAGGATCAAAAGCAAAGGAAGACTGATAACAAGTCATTTGGATTTCAGAGAATGTTCACAGGACACAATTTCAGTGTTTTGACCTGAGTTAGGACAAACAACTGGCTTGGTAAGTTTGCTGATTCCTGGGCTTACTTTGCAGATGGCTCAGAAAACACAAACAAAACTGAGTTATTTCTGAACATAAGTTACATTCAGCTGAGTATAAACTCCATGTGCTTTTGTATGAAAAGATAAAAAAGTTCAGAAGAATATATTAAAGCAACATATTAAAGGAGCTGTTTCCAATAATGCAATAGAAATGTTTTCAACTTTAGCGTATTTTCACTACCAACACAAAATACCTGACATGTTACATTACCATCACGATATTTGAATGTGAAGGCTACCATGAGATAAAAGAAATAGGATGACAAATCTCTTAAATCCCAGCAGATGGAGTTTATTTGGTATCTTGGCACACAAGTACAGCATTGGTAGCTCACCTGGGTAAAAGCATCCACTGGCCCAGAGCAGGTCACAGGAGAATGCAGTCCCCCAGCTTGGTCCCTCGCTGGTGTGCAACATGGAATGGGCCACTGTGTTGCCCACGACAGTACCCACAGTATGTTCTTCATTCCTAGCACATTCCAGGTTTGCTGTGGTTTCCATGAAAAACAATACCAAGCTTATTATCTTGCCTCTACTCAGGAAAGATAAAATTAAAAACCAATTGCAACCAATGCTCAGACATTCTCAATGCATAGGAGTGCATAGGAAGTTGCTCAAAATAACTTTGATTATCCTCTTGTTGCCATAAATATATTTTTATTCACACACAGATAAAGTCAAAGCTTAAAAGGGGAGTAATACCTAGAAAGAGAGAAGACAGTATCTACAATAGACAATGTTTTCATCACATCTTAAAAGCAAACAGTAAAATTATTACAAATTAAAATGTCTTCAGGCCTTTTTTCAGCTCAATTCTGTTTGGGTGGGTTTGGGGTTTTTTTCTGAATAGGGAATTTATTATATTTCTAGTGCAGATTTTAAACTAAACCAAACTGCAGTTTTGTTTCCTCAGTATTATTTGACTATGCATAGACCCTTGAACTCCCTGTCCTTTGGAGTTCACACATTAACGACAGGTGTTTTTCATTTACTGTTATCTTTAAAGGCTATGGTGTGATTTCCAGATAAAATCATATAAAATGTACATAAACCTTAACTAGAAAGATAAATTATTTAAATATTTAGGGTTCCAGCAAGTGTACTGAACTAGAGAACTTGAAGTTAATAAAAAAAAGGCATTTTTCAAAGTATTAAGGAATGACTGCAACATACTTCATGGTATACCATACCTGACAACCCAGTAATACTTATTTCTATTCATGATGAATTTTCAACCTCAGCTGTATTTTTGAAGTTGCAAATATATACTAATCCATTGTTAAAAACTATCTTTTCTAGAAGACATTATTTCTGTTTTGTTAGAATTCAGTTATGAAATAATGTCACAGTAGAATAATATTAAAAATTTAAAAAGTTCTGTATGTTGTCTGGAATTAATCCAAAATCACAAGTAGGAGGGTTTTCCTACAGTGTGGAGTTTTATTGTCTAATGAAAGTTCCAAGAGAATACTTCTGAGGTTCAGTAGACCCATATTATTTTTCCACTGCAAAGCATATACTAAAGAATTTTATATGTATGTTATCAATATGTGGTCACATAGAGAATGTAGATGTGCAAAGGAGCACTGCAGAAGTCTCCAATCTGAGGACTAATGACTGCTCTTCAGTGTGGATATTATTGACAGAGTAGATCACAGTGGTCAGTGGGGTCAAGGTCAACTTATTCTCTCTTTGGTGCACAGATTCCCTACACAAAAGCTTATAAGAACCCTTGTGGAGTTGTTGCAGTCTCTCAATAGGAGCAATTTAAGGTGATCCGCTGTCCTGCAGTTACCATCTTCTGGTGGTCTGCACATATTTAGCATCTATTTAGGTGTTCTCAATCCTTCTCAACTGTGAAAATCTCTATCCTCTAACAATTACACATTATCACTAGATACCCTGGAAGTTTATATATTTTTAGGCAAGTATATTTTCTTTTAGGCACTACATAAGAGAGAAGTTACAAGATGGTATAAGTGCGCCCTTGGCCACAAATAGCTTTGATAAAAGATTGCAGCTGAGAGAGAGGTTGTTCCTAGTTAAATAAAGATTAGTAAATACATTAATTGTATGCCCAAGTGTGGCATAGTCTTGGTTTTTGACCAGTTTAATGGTGCTGTGGTTTAGGTTGATGAAAATTTTACAACATGCAGCACATCCTTACTGCAAATGGCTTCATTTTACTATACAGTTACATAATAGCAAAGACTAGGCACCCTTTCAGGAATGGCCCCAGAGCCTGAGCAAATCCATGTAGATCCTTTAGACAAAAAAGGTGAATTCTCCCTTTTTCTAGTGTTAAGTCTAAATTCAAATAAATAAAAATGCCAAGAAGCATTTTTAGAGTTGCACTTTCTTTGGGGAGACCAAAAGCTTTCTATGTATTGGCTGAATCAATTATACACTGAAACGAATACTGAGAAAAATAAATTAAATTTTGTTATTTATATATTACAAAATCTTCAAGTTAGGCACAGTAATCTACTTATGGTCCTTACAAAACAGTTGTGCTGAAGTGACGCAGTTCATCACACACACACACAAACACACACTCACACTTTGATTAGAAGGTATGACGTAAAAACTCTACTTTATTTGAAAGTCTGACTCCATATATAGTATATCTACAAAGGCCAGGGATTGGGGAAGGCTGACACCTCTCCCCATCCCATTGGTCAAGATAACTGTCCATCATCTGTCCATATCTCTAAGAACAGGAACGTAAACTACTTTGAAACTATACAATAACATTGGCTGTGTTTAAAGACTAGAGCGTGAGAAAGAACCCAAAACATGAAACTGTGAAACAGAAGAGAAGGCTGAAAAAATCAGGGCGACACCGAAGTACTGTCTAATGAACTGCAGAAACAAATCTTACTTAGAGCTCCAAAGACCTTTCTGGGATGTCACACAAGCCCTGCTGCTCTTTTGATTAATTCCTCTAACTGCAGGGCAGGAGAACCTCAGCTTCAGCCTCTTACTATTTCTGGGATCCAGTAAGAAGATGCAAACCCTAGTATCCTCTGGAAAAATGGAGAGCAATGGCTTCCCCTACAGATGGTTAGTGGGTCTCCTCTGTGCTTAAGCATTTGTATATGGATAAACAAAAGTCAGTGATTTCTGCAATCATGATACCAGGAACCTTCAAGGAAAATAAATGTGCTCCCTTCTTGTCATGACAGAACACCAGCTAAGTCATGTAAGCCAACTTCACCTGCCTTTCTGAACCCCTCGTTGTTTACGAGGGAGAAAGAAATTGCGTGTGCAAGGAGAGAAGGGGTTTAAGACTATGAATTGAGAATGAGTGGTGTGCAGAGGGCACATAAATCAGGCCATTCTTTATCAGAAATGCCAAACATATTGTATGGTCCTTACACTTGTTTCTTTTCTCGGAACTACTTTACGGATGTTTAAAGGGTGTGGAAAGGAAGAAACACTTTTGCAAAAACACTAACATTGGCAGGCATTCAAATTGCTATGAAAACCAGTTCTGAAAGCCTGTTAGCTAATATTTTCTATAAAACCTCCCAAAGGGTTCAGAGGAAGAAATTTGGAAGTACAAGAACTAAATAACAAGTCTGATTTTTGTACTGAACTCTGGAACAGTAAAGTCTGAGATAATTCCTTCTCAAGTAGATTTGTGTTATCAAACACATATCCAGCTTCTGTGAAACTCTTTTTCATGCATTAATGGATTTCTAAGTCCTTCCACATTGCCTGACACTTTCTTTGGCTTTATAAATGGTTATGGACAACGTAATGCTGTTGAGGATGTTAACTTTTTCAGCTTGCTATGGTCAGGCCTAGACAGAGCTTGTATTTTGGAACTGAGCTCCTATCCATAGGGAGCCAAAACACAGAACAACTGGATAAAGCACTAACAATGTTACTAGCTTAAATGTAACTAACTAGTGGCACAGTTTCATTAGATAAAACTTTTTTGTAGGATTTGTCACTTCACCACTGCGTATAGTATGCAATAATACTTGCCTGATACCATAGAAATTTGAGGATTTATTAATTAATAAAAACCTCATTGCATAATGATAAATCCTACTAGATAACCTAGCAAGAACCACTATGCTCAGGAGAACTTCTGCTTTATAAAAGCAGGAACCATTCCTCCCTCTGCTATATGCAATTAACATCCTCTTTTCTCTTCCTATATAGTATAGATAAAAGTATATAATTTTTACTCTTTCCTAGAATATAAAGCTTGCTATAAGCATCATAGTTCACAAGGATACTCCAAGAATCTACTTCCAGAAAAACTAGTCGTTATTCCCAGCCATATCTAGAACTTTCAGCCAAGCCAACCTAATTGCTTCAGTTTTATAAATTGCTTCTAGCCATTTGCACAGCTTTGTGTTCACCTTGTTCCAATCAAAATGTTGCCAAAGAGCAGGATGAGAGTTTTTGGTGACACAGTACAAAGCTTTCACATTAATTACAAGGTATGCAAATGTTGCTTTGGCTTGATTTACAGTTTCTTCTTAGCCAGAGAGACATATTTAAATCTCTGCAATACACTCTGGATACCTTCCTTTGGCTTGACTGCCTGCAGGAAATAGCTTTTAAATACCAAGAGTGCACTACAGTTGTCCAAGCTTCAATGTGGATATGAGATTTGTAACAGCTTTTATCATCTGTGCCAAAAAGGAAAACATCAAATAGCTTGAAGCACTGGAAAAGGAGACAGAATATGAATCAGTGCCTACGTTGGGTCCTGAAGCTATGGGTGATTACTGGCTCTGAAGAATGGTCACTTACTGAAGATTTATATCTTGTTTAAATAAACTTTCAAAACAACTGTGCAAAGCACTTCTTTCTCATCACCCTAAACTGCATCCCCTTAGCTACACAGAGTGTATCTTTCTGCGTGAATCTCCTCTGCTTCTTTTGGAAACACCTCCTGTATCTATAGCAGCAGCGTGAACAAAACAGCTTTGCACTCATTGCAAAACACACAGAAAGGCAACTGGCTTGGGAGGTCACTACAAGTCTGTTCCCAATGCTCTTGTACTATTTAACCTCTTACTACAGGAGGGGCTAATACTCCGAAATAGCAAAGTATTGACAGATTTGTTGCAGACATTTATCACTTCAGTGGATAAAGTCTGACCATCATAATTATCATGAATACCAAGGTAGTACTAAGTATGGCCAACAGATCTTTTATCTCCACTGACTGACACTACAAAAGACTGTTACCTGGTTTCTCAAACTGCTGAGAGCATTTGAGAAAAGCTGAAGAGCTGCTCTTTAAGATCCTTACTAATCATGTGATGTATAAGGAATAAAATAAAAAAAATATCATTTGTACCAGGAAGGAGTTCAAAGAATAGAAAATAAGGAAATTAAAAATCAAAATGTTATAAATATTGATGTCCTAAATAAACTTTATCATGGCCCTAATTAATAGTTTTCCTTCTTCCTTAACAGGCCAGATATAGTAAGATTACTGTTGTTATACTGTTGCCAATGATATTCTTGGATGTAATATATAGTAAGTGAAATTCCTTTATCTGAAATATCATTTTGCAGTATTTCTTGTTGCTTTTACTTTTAGCACATGTATTGATAAATCTCACAAATGACAGAAGAGTATTTTTTGAGGTAAACATTCGTTTAATTGGTATAAAGCATGTTATCCCTGAAAAATTAGCCACCTTCTCTGATTCATGTGAGCCTTTATAGAAACATATGGGTGAAAGATATTTTAATTACAGGAAAAATACTACCTGTTAGCAAAAAAATTTTTAAAGTATTTTAAGTTTACAGTGGTCCTTAAAAAAACCTTCCTGCTCACTGAGGAACACAGGCTTAGGATTTTTCAGTGAAAAATGTACAAGGAATTGTTTAAAGAATTATCATATTTATTTGTTATATAACAGTTTAAAAAACCCAAAACATACACCCAGTTTTGTGGTAGGAAAATTTTTAAGAAGCGCAGTGAACGCTATTGAGCCAACTATCGGCAGAAACCAGCTCCCTGCCAGGGCAAGCCTTGCAAAGAGTTCATACAGCAGCTAAACAGACAGTCAGCTAGGAAGCACCTTCTGGACATTAACCAGCTGGATTTCTGATGCTCACCCACCAGGGAGACAGCTGGATGGACAATAAACCACTCCCAGCAAGCACACCTCAAACGCCAAGGAGATGAGGCCCGAGGTAGTCTGTGGAAAAGGCATCTGAGGAGCTAAATAGAAGAAGGGAAGAAAGCCAGTCTGCAAGACACTTGGAAGTTTAGGCAAGCCAGCAGCAAGCCACTCTGTGATCCATACAAGCAGCCAGAGAAAGAGCTGGCTGCCCATCAAGTGATGAACTGGGAGACTAAGGAGCTCAAGAGCTTGCCAGGTCAAGAGCCTAGAGAGCTTAGAAAAGAAGTCATGCAGCTGTTGACAAGCTGCTGGACTGGTAGAAAACCTGGCAAGAAAATAAACTCACCTCCCTGCTGATTTTCTGTTGATATCTATGACAGAATGAGCATTCCTCTGGAACATTTTTTCCCATCAAACAGGCATAGTTCTACTGGAAAAGCTTTACTGAAGGAACAGTCTGTCTTTCTTCTAAAAATACCTATTGGTCATGAAAGATGTTACCCTCCTGGATAAAAAACCAGTCTGAAGGGCTACTTCAACTGCTTTCTTCCCAATAAAGGAAGAAACACCTCAGCCAAATTTGAGGCATTACCATGAAGGATGCAGTTCTGGATTTCAGCTTTATTAACACTGAAAACAAAGGGATTTTAAAATAACAGATTTTAGAGCAGGTAACAAAATTATGCATTGCTACAAGAAAAATAGCCAAGGCCAAATATGAATGAGCCAAGATACAGAACTTCACTACAGACATGTAAGTCTCCATTGTTTGTATTTTCTCATTTCTAGAATATTATCCCTAAAGAGGTCTAGATTGCATTTTCTTGCTGAGCAGCGAAGATTGAGTTAAAATAAAAAATTGCTTTCTGCCAACTCTTCAGAAAAAAACAATAGGAACACTTTCTGGCCAAGGCTCAAGGTTTTTGTGCTTTCCTGAGCCAAACAAGTATACAATATTAGCAAGAGTAAGTAAAAAATATTATTTGGCTAGAAACAGCTTTTTAAGTTGCAGAGTACTTCTAATACAATACAGGTTTTGTTGAACTCAGCATCAGAACACGTAATAGGTGAGAAAGGAGTCTGGTGAATAAAGACAGCATTATTAAAGATAGCTGAACAGACCAACTGTGTGTCACAAAGACACTCCTATATTCTTGAGGTAGATATATTTTCCATGCCATTAGCCAAAAAAAACCAGTGGCACTGGGGAAGTGAAATAAAGAAATATGCTTATCCTTACCTTGGCAAGAGAGGGTGAACTGTGTTCCAAGCTCATAATTTTTATTCTCATTCTGACAATCACAAACACTTACTTAAGCTGAAATATTGGACCATAGTGCAGGGTCTTAAATATGATTTTTGAAACTTGAACCCTTGTCTCATATTTACATGAGAATTATGACACTCTATCCCCTAATGCTAATGCTTGCCCATTTCACTAATCATATACTTGTGCTTTTCACTTGACCAATCCCAGCACAGAAAATCCCACCACACAATGTAAAATGAGTGATAAATTACTTATCTCTCAACAACCTTATAAGCTACAACAACAAAAAACAGATCTCAAGCTATCCACTTTCTTACTTTCACAAAGCTGTATCAACCTTGTATTCTCAATATAAATTTATTTTACAGTTCATCAATTTCATTCATGTTTTGTCTATCAGTCAGCATTCCAAATTCTCTTCTTTTTCCTCTTTTTTTTTTTCCTCAGCTTCTTGCAGCCTTGAGCCAAAACTTTTAAACTTTCTATCCACAGCAACCATTTTAGCCTGGACTACATCCAGCCTTTTACTAACATCTGTCAAGTTCGTATTTGTGGTTGCAATGGAGTGGAATAGAGAATAAAAATGGATGGCAATGGATTAACCCAAATACTTCTTTATTACACTGTAGCCATTTTATATGTCTCTCCTGTACTGATTCTTACTCAAGTTTCCACACAAATATCCTCTCCTATGTTATCACCCAGTAACAGAAGACAAAATAAATCCTTTCCGCTTAATGAGGTAATGACCAACATTATCTGTGACACAACTAAGATTCTTACTTCTGAAATGCAAACTTTAGTCTGTTGCATATAATTGTGCTTGCTCCGTTTCAAACATGTCAAAGCTCACAGATAGGAAATGGAGGAAAATAAGAGGAAAATATTTTTGTCTTCAAAGAGTGAAAATAAAATCTATATGTAAGGACTTTATTTTCTAGAGTCCAAAAAGCAGTACTGATAGCTTTTAGTTCTACTATGAATTCCACCCAAAAATCTCACTTCCTTATCTAAAAATTAATTAACCCCTATAGGGCAATTCTTACAGACAGGAGCTAAGGAAAATGATACTAAGCCACCCACACAAGCCAAGCAGAAGGCAGATTCCCTGACATCTTGCTTGTTTGTCAAACTCAAAGCAAGGAAAGGTAGTAGTAGTTCTTTAATGTGCTAATGGAAACTATTCATTGCAGCAGTCTGTTGTATATCTATACCTGTAGAAGTCCAAGTGAAATTTTTCTTCAGGGAGACCCAATGGTCACTGAATTCAGTAGTTGTTTGTATGCAGATCTTTTACTTAATAAGCAGTAAATCTTTCTTTAAGTGTGAGCTGTAAAAATCCAGGCCTTACCTGAAGGAGTCATAAATGTGGAATATTTGAAAACTTGAAAATTCATTATCTCCTATTAATTTCCAGTAGAGTCTCCAAGCTTTACTTTTCACAAAAGCTTTCTAAGAGGAGAGCATTTGCTAAACTTGCATAGGTATAGCTTGTAAGATGGATATGAAAATGAATTACAACTGAGGTGTCTATTGACAGTGGGAAGAAATGAGCTTGGAATTAAGTTTTGTTATTGATTATATTCCATTTTGAGCATAAAGGTAAGAAGAAAGATAACAACCCAGATCACAGAGTATAACACATGATAAAAAAGTCCCAACAGGACTATTAAAAAGTACTTTGGTATTTAGAGTTGTTGGATTTCTTCCAAGCTTGATAAGACAGTCAGCCTATTACTTTCATGAAGCAGTTACAGAAATTCAGCTTGGCCTCATGCTCTGAATCAATATATGGGAAAAATAGAAATTTTACAAATGCTGAAAGTTTATTTCTTATAAAAATGCCTAAGAGACATGAACTTGAGCAGTCAATGGGTTAGCTAGATTTTAATATAAAACCAGCTGATAGGAAGGCAAATTCCTCTTTGAATTTGTTCTTATTTTGTGATTACTGTGTTTGAAATGAGCTGCAATGCTGTGTGAAATCTGTCAACATTGAATGAAAAATGAAAACACTAAAGATTTAGAATTATCATTTGAAAATACAGGATAGTAATCAAACACTATTAAGCCAATAAGGACAAAAAATTTTTTAAAAAGCGGAATTATCTAAGTTTAATTAATTCTGATAAAAAGATAACACAGTCCTGCATCTCTAGGTTACAAGTCACTAGAGTAGCCAGTAAAGTCTGTTCCGATTTGGGTCACATGCTATGTTTGGGTCACATTTGGGCTTCATTTCTTGCCAGGAAGTAAATGTCATGGATTTAAAAGACTGCAAATGAAATGTAGATGCTAACGTTGTCACTAAGTAATTTTTCTAGCATTTGTCTCTGATAAATACATCAAATGGAGAGTGTTTTTTCCTGGTGAGGTCAAGCTGATATGGTTGATGTATTTTTGCAAATACCAAATAAACAGGCACATCAGTAGAATCTGCAAGATTAGTAGGAAGCTACAAGTAGGACTCTCCAAGTAAAACAAGAGCTCTGAAGCCTATGCACTGTGGAACTAGTGGGCCACATGAACTTCTCTTATGCTTGTTGACAGTCTGTCTTCACAGAAAATTAAGTAGAATTCTCCCCCCAACCCAGGAAGTCATGAGCACAGAAAATCAGTTTGTGTTTGCTCAGCTTATCCACAATGCTCCAGATGAGTGACTCCCCCTTTGACTGACGGCTTCCTGCAGGAGCAGAAAGTGAAAAATCTCAGTCATGGCTCTGCCAGCTAACAACCATTGCCGGTGCCGCTCCTACTGCCATCAGTGTCTAAGGAAGCTGTACTTTGAGTTTTAGGAACAACTAACCTAAGAGAGCTAAATTCCTGTAGAAAACTGAATCACCGACTGGTTGCCATTGGGAGGGACCTCTGGAGATCATCTGGTTCACCCTCCTGCTAAAGCAGGTTTGCCTAGAGCAGGTTGCACAGGATGTCCAGGCAGGCTGCATAGCCTCTCTCGACAGGCTAATCCAGTGCCCTGACACCCTCAAGATAAAGATGGTTTTCCTCATATTTAGGTGGAACTTCCTATATTTCAGTTTGTGCCTGTTGTCCCCTGTCCTGTTGCTGGGCACCAGAGAAAAGAGCCTGGCCTCATCCTCTCAACACTCACCCTTGAGATATCTGCACACATTGGTAAGATCCCCTCCCAGCCATCTCTTCTCCAGGCTAAACAGGCTCATCTCTCTCAGCCTTTACTCATAAGAGAGATGCAAAACAATGAAGAAGAAATGGCAATACATTTAGGGAAAATAAGAATGATCACTTATTTAGTGAGATGGAAGCGTTCTTCCCCTAGACCATGTGAATGTTTAGACAGTGTATGCACACAATACACTTGGTGGAACGATATCACTGCTCTCAAATCTGTACCTCCTGGCAAGTTCAAAGATTCTATTTCAAGTTGCAGAAATCAAAGCTCTTCAGCTGGCTGTCCTACCTAAGCTTTTCTCAGTTCTGTGTGAGGCCATGTTAAGGAAGGAAGCAAGGAAAATAACGAGTGCTAATGTAACAGCAGTGGGATTTGGAGAAACTTAAGTTCAGGGTCACAAGGAAACCTATATAGTCTCTGCATTTCTCAGCAACATTACTAGATCAATTTTATCACATTTACTAAGTGATCTTTGTAAATTATTTCGGAGCAGACTGATAGTTGCGTCCTTCACCTGTTACATAAAGACTTGTGTTGTAACACTAGGTAGCTTTTTAGGGTCTGAGGTTAAAGGAATTAAGTTCAGAGCTCTGACACAAGACTAAGAGAAGAAAACAACCCTTTCTTGCATCAATTTCATTTGTTTTGACAGCTTTTGTTTCGATGTGAAGGTTAACAGTTTCAGTCACAGCTAAGTAAGACCTCAATCTGATCACTGAACTATTCCTTATGTTTGTTTGCCTATTATTTTAATAACATCCATTAAACAGTGTGTTAAATTAGATTTTTCTCGCAAGTTTTCATCCTAAACAACAAATGTGAAAGAAAATTTATTGAGAAGGACCTACCATAGTTGTAAAATCATTAATTTTTCCTGGCAGATACCTCAAAATAATAAAACTGTTCTGTCTGGTTTGAGGCTTGTAAAAATTGGTGCTTTCTACATTTTATTTTAATTTAAGCAGTCTTTAAGCAGATTATTTCATGTGCCATAGCTAAAGTGCCTTTTTTTTGCCTGAGAACCCAAAGTAATACTCTCACAAACCAAGACACTTAGTCACATCTAACCATCACAACTAGTATATTTCTGCCTCTACCACCTCTCAGCAGTGTGGACCAAGCCTACAGTGACCTCCTCAGAAGAATGACTCACTCTACTGAAATGACAGATCTTAATAACTGTAAGGGCAAGTTATTAAAGGGGACCTATGACTGGCCATTGTAACAATGAGTCAGCTAATATCTATCAGCACCTAAATCCCTCCATATTCCTCCTCTAAATGTAGACTTGGTATTCTTCCAGTTACTTACAGTTTAAAATAAGAATATTTCAGCTGACTATTATTATCTATTTCATTTGTCATAACAGAAGTACGTGGTAACTATCACTGGTCATGCTTTGGTTGCAAATTGATGAAATTATTCCAAACTTCGGAAAGCCATGCCTTCATTCTCTGCACAGCACTTTTCTTTATTTATAAAGTTGGGTTCTTGCCAGGAAGTCTACCCACCCTTCAGCATCTGGCCTCCAGGTTCTCTAAACTGAGAACCAGCCAGGCAAAATTAAAATAAGGCTGATTTTTATGAAGTTCTCTGCAGGTAAGTATAACATCTCTGCCAGCTTTCAAATAAGACAGAAAAGTTGGAAATATTTTTCTTCACTGTATTTCTTTAACCAGAATGGGTGCGGTTGGTTGTCTTCAAGCAGTTCAAACAGCAGCAGACAGAAGCTTAACCATAGTCATGATTCAGACCAAGGGTACACGTGGTTTTCAGCTGGCATTGTTCATCATTTGTAGTAATGGAGATTGCTCTGTAAATATTTATCTTACAAAGAATGGTTCTTGATGCTTAGCACTAAATACTCAGCTGAGGGAGACTGCTATCACAATGATGAAATTCTACCGGCTGAGGTGCAATTCCTAGCTCAGTTGTTATTCCTCTGCTGACCTTCCTATTGTGACAAGGCAGAGTCAAGTAAAAAAAAAAAAAAAAAAAGGC